>SJXQ01006950.1:0-23743 GCA_006408695.1 Aepyceros melampus | reverse complement strand
CTGGAGCCGATTATACAGAGTGAAGTAAGCCAGAAAGAAAAACACCAATACAGTATACATACACATATATATGGAATTTAGAATGATGGTAATGATAAACCTGTACGCAAGACAGCAAAAGAGACACAGTTGTATAGAATGGCCTTTTGGACTCTGTGGGAGAGGGAGAGGGTGGGATGGGTTGGCAGAGTGGCAATGTAACATGTGTGATATCATAAGTGAAACGAATCGCCAATCCAGGTTTGATGCAGGATGCAGGATGCTTGGGACTGATGCACGGGGATAATCCAGAGAGAGGGTGTGGGGCGGGAGGGTGGAGGTGGGGGTCGGGATTGGGAGTTCATGTACACTCATGGCTAATTCATGTCAATGTGTAACAAAACGAATACAGTATTGTAAAGCAAAACAAACTAAAAAATAAAAATTAATTAAAGAAAAAAATACATTTTACATTTTAACCTATAGAGAGCTAACATATGTTTCCTAGGAAATAACTTGATTAGATTTTTATGATAAATCTGTGTTAACTATGAATTGCATTTGGGAAATAGCGGTGATAAAATGACAAGATAGGAAGTCCAGTTAAGACATAATGAAGATGGTGATTAAGGTGTGACAAAGGATTAAAGAGAAGAGAGACTAGAGCTAAAGAACATTCCAGAATAGCAAAATGAATGCACAAGGATGCAGCAAGAGTCAATTGAAGGCATTTCTAATATGAAAATTAGGTGGGATGTTGATGCCCACCTAGTAGAGAATGGATAGTGGAAATGAAGAATCCAGAGGCCACAATATTTTAGGCTGTAATTGAACAGGGTGTGGTATAAATGTGTTAAATTTGAGATACCTCTGGGACCTGAGCCTGGGAAGTTCCAAAGTGAATTTAGAATGTTTGGACATGTCAGGTTTAGATAGAGAAGTCTTGACATAACCAGGTAATGGATTGTAGAGGAAGAAAAGAGATTAAGGAGAGAACAGAAACAATAATGAATCTTTAAGGAACTCTAACATTTGAAGTGTTGGCAGAGGGCAAGAAGTTGCAGACAGAGATGGAGAAGACACCATAAGAGTCATCTGATGCAAGATTCTTTTAGACTTGGCTAGAGATTACACCTATATTTTCTATCTCTCATATTTAAATTGTGCATATTGCTCTTTTCATTAATGGTTTTAATGAAAAAATTAATATAACAGTCAGATTAAGTGTTTACCTCTGAATTTCTAAGAATGAGTATCAGTTCAGTTCAGTCCAGTCGCTCAGTCATGTCCAACTCTTTGTGACCCCACGAACTGCAGCACGCCAGGCCTCCCTGTCCATCACCAACTCCTGGAGTTCACTCAAACTCATGTCCATTGAGTCGGTGATGCCATCCAGCCATCTCATCCTCGGTCGTCCCCTTCTCCTCCTGCCCCCAATCCCTCCCAGCATCAGAGTCTTTTCCAATAAGTCAACTCTTCACATGAGGTGGCCAAGTACTGGAGTTTCAGCTTTAGCATCATTCTTTCCAAAGAACACCCAGGGCTGATCTCCTTTAGAATGGACTGGTTGGATTTCCTTGCAGTCCAAGGGACTTTCAAGAGTCTTTTCCAACACGACAGTTCAAAAGCATCAATTTTTCGGCGCTCAGATTTCTTCATAGTCCAACTCTCACATCCATACATGACTACTGGAAAAACCATAGCCTTGACTAGACGGACTTTTGTTGTCAAAGTAACGTCTTTGCTTTGTAATATGCTAACTAGGTTAGTCACAATTTTCCTTTCAAGGAGTAAGCGTCTGTTATGAGTATAGCATCCAGAATTTCCTGAAGGCACCGATTCAGTTCAGTTTAGTCGCTCAGTCATGTCTGACTCTTTGTGACCCCATGGACTGCAGCACGCCAGGCCTTCCTGTCCATCACCAACTCCCGGAGTTTATTCAAACTCATGTCCATTGAGTTGGTGATGCCATCAACCATCTCATCCTCTGTTTTCCCATTCTCTTCCCTCCATCAATCTTTTCCAGCATCAAAGTCTTTTCAAATGAGTCAGTTTTTCACATCAGGTGGCCAAAGTATTGGAGTTTCTGCTTTAGCGTCAATCCTTTCAACAATATTCAGGACTAATTTCCCTTAGGATGGACTGGTTGGATCTCCTTGCAGTACAAAGGATTCTCAAGAGTATTCTCCAACACCACAGTTCAAAAGCATCAGTTCTTCAGTGCTCAGCTTTCTTTATAGTACAAGTCTCAAATCCATACATGACTACTGGAAAAACCATAGCTTGAACTAGATGGACCTTTGTAGGCAAAGTAAAGTCTCTGCTTTTTGATATGCTGTCTAGGTTGGCCATAACTTTCCTTCCAAGGAGCAAGCATCTTTAATTTCATGGCTGCAATCACCATCTGCAGTGATTTTGCAGCCCCCCAAATAATATTTGTCACTGTTTCCATTGTTTCCCCATCTGTTTGCCATGAAGTGATAGGCCTGGATGCCATGATCTTAGTTTTCTGAATGTTGAGTTTTAAGTCAACTTTTTGACCTTCCTCTTTCACTTTCATCAAGAGACACTTTAGTTCTTTGCTTTCTGCCATGAGTGTGGTGTCATCTGCGTATCTGAGGTTATTGATATTTCTCCCAGCAATCTTGATTCCAGCTTGCGTTTCCTCCAGCCCAGCATTTCTCATGATGTACTCTGCATAGAAGTTAAATAAGCAGGGTGACAATACACAGCGTTGATGTATTCCTTTTTCAATTTGGAACCAGTCTGTTGTTCCATGTTCGGTTCTAACTGTTGCTTCCTGATATGCATTCAAAATTCTGAAGAGGCAGGTCAGGTGGTCTGGTATTCCCATGTCTTTCAGAATTTTCCACAGTTTATTGTGATCCCCACAGTCAAAGGATTTGGTGTAGTCAATAAAGCAGAAGTTTATGTTTTTCTGGAATTTTCTTGGTTCTTTGATGATTGAATGAATGCTGGCAATCTCATCTCTGGTTCCTTTGCGTTTTCTAAATCCAGCTTGGACATCAGAAAGTTCATGGTTCATGTAGTGTTTAAGCCTGGTTTGGAGAATTTTGAGCATTATTTTGCTAGTGTGTGAGATGAGTGCAATTGTGTGGTAGTTTTAGCATTCTATTGAATGAATGTTGGCAATCTCATCTCTGGTTCCTTTGCGTTTTCTAAATCCAGCTTGGACATCAGAAAGTTCATGGTTCATGTAGTGTTGAAGCCTGGTTTGGAGAATTTTGAGCATTATTTTGCTAGTGTGTGAGATGAGTGCAATTGTGTGGTAGTTTTAGCATTCTTTGTCATTGCTTTTCTTTGGGATTGGAATGAAAACTGACCTTTTCCAAAGGCCCACTTGACTTCGCATTCCAGAATATCTGGCTCTAGGTGAGTGATCACACCATCGTGGTTACCTGGGTCAGGAAGAACTTTTTTGTATAGTTCTTCTGTGTATTCTTGCAACCTCTTCTTAATATCCTCTGCTTCTGTTAAGTCCATAACATTTCTGTCCTTTATTGTGCTTATATTTGCATGAAATATTTTCTTGATATCTCTAATTTTCTTGAAGAGATCTCTAGTCTTTGCCATTCTATTGTTTTCCTCTATTTCTTTGCATTGATTACTGAGGAAGGCTTTCTTATGTCTCCTTGCTATTCTTCGGAACTCTGCCTTCAGATGGGTATATCTTTCCTTTTTTCCTTTGCCTTTAGTTTCCCTTCTTTTCTCAGCTATTTGTAAGGCCTCATCAGACAACCGTTTTGCCTTTTTGAATTTCTTTTCTTGGGGATGTTCTTGATCACTGTCTTCTGTACAATGTCATGAATTTCTGTCCATATCATTTCTGTCCTTTACTGTGCCCATTTTGCATGAAATGTTGCCTTGGTATCTCAAATTTTCTTGAAGAGACCTCTAGTCTTTCCCATTTTATTGTTTTCCTCTATTTCTTTGCACTGATCATTGAGGAACACATCTGATTACAGAACCTTTAACCTCTGAGGTTTCATATAACATATTCTGGAAAAAATATATTATTTTTAGTAATCTTGTATTATGTACAGAAGTTAAATTGATAATATTCATTATAATAAAGTACTTCTTACCTATTAAAAATGAAACACTGAATTGACTGTCCTGATAATTCAAATAGTCAACCACTCTTCCAAAGAACTGTGACTTTGCTAGGACCAGTCAATTTTCTATATTGTTCATAGTGAAAGTCACAAAAACTTACACATTAAACCAAACATGTATGCTTATAGACTAGTACCAAATTTCTCCTATATATTTGATTTTAATTTCCAACTTAATTTTGTCCCCAATCTTACATCCACTACTATGAAATAATTCATATAGATTAAAGACTAGAGGTAATGTATTCATCAGTACATTGAATAATAAACTACCAAGCTTAAAAAAACTCAGCATTAAGAATTCAGACCCTAGTATTCCAATCTTAGCAGAAGTAACCATTCTTTTGGTTGTTGGATTTATTACTCCATTACCTGTAGTATAGCTTTAACCTACCTGTATGTGTCCACAAACAGAATATTATTTGGCTTTGTGAGTTTTTCAACTTTGCATATTTTATATATATATATATAATTCATGGCATCATTTTGCATGTATTTCTATGTGACTTGTCTTTCATTCAACATTTTGTTTGTGAGACTCATCTCTGCTATGCTTGTGAGTATAATTCATTCATTTTTATTATTATAGTAAAATTCATTTATGAATACATAACAGTTTATTTATCCATTCTTTTGTCAGTGGATATCTGAAAAGTTTCCAGTTTTCTTTTTTCTTTTGCAAACATTACTACAATGAACATTCACACACCTGTACCAGTGTTTCTCTAGGGAAATATGTAGGGAGTAGAATTGTTAGGTAGAAAGGTAAGCAAATGTTCAACTACAAGTAATTCCAAATTGTTTTCTAGAGTCTGGGACCAATTTCTATGCCTATCAATAGCATATAATAGTTCCTGCTGCTCTTTGTACATCCTCAATAATACTGTATATTTTTAGACTAAAATTTTGCCAATTTGGTGGGTGTATAATGGTATTTATTTTGGGTTTGAGTTTGCATTGCCCTGATTACTAATGAGGTAGAGAATATTTTCACATGTTTATCAGATATCCATGTTTCACTTCTGAAAAACTGTGCAGGTTATTGTTTATATTTTCCAGTGGGTTGTCTTTTTCTTAATGATTTTTAACTTAAAGTATTTTTAATACTTTATGTTCCTCCTGTCTGTATGTATTACAAGTATCTCCCCTCACCATCGTGGCTTATCTTTTTACTTTTTTTCTTTGGAAATATTTAAACTTAAAATTAATCAGCTAAATTGATGAAGCTTTCGCAAATAAAATTAGCATACCAATTAATTAATATAATGAATATGAGTAATCAAATGTATCAATCTTTTCCTTTACAGCTTGTGCTTTGGAAGCTGTTTTTAGGAAATCCATTCCTAATCAGATATCAAATTTAAGATTCTTTAAAAAGCACATTTCCTTTGCTTGCCTTACATTTAAAAATATCACAAACCTGTTATTATACTTGGACTTATTATACTAACAACTTACAAACAAAATGATTTGGGCGGCCTCAAGTGTAGCTATGGGTCTCTTCTCCCGCTGATTGCCATCCTCCTCTCTGCTCATGCCTCACCTCCCATGTGGATTCACACATGTGTGCACACACACGGAGCAACAGTGCGCCTGTGCATCTCTTTCTCTCCCCACTCTCAACTCTAGAATTGCTGTGCCACTGAAGTGGTCCCCAGTCCTAATTTGGGTGCACTGCCAGCATGGACAGGGAGACCTGGTGTGCTGCAATTCATGGGGTCACAAAGAGTCAGACAGGACTGAGCAACTGAACTGAACTGAATTGCCAGCACCTAACTTTCATACTTAAGCTTGTTTCTACACGTGCTTGCTACGTGCAATTCTTAACCAAGCTGTCAGTAGTCAGGGCTGCCATTCATTTTTTGCAATCCTTTTCTCTCATTCTTTCTTTTTTTAATTCAAGAGCATTGACTTTTATTAATTCATATTAAGTCACTTAAAATTATACTTGTTACATTTAAATGCTCATTAATGCAAATGGCTGAACAAATCCATTTCCAAGGCCAGTCAATATAGTTGTCACTTCAACACAGCCTTATGCAACTCCCATATCAAAGTAGTATTTTATTTTCTAAATTTTGACCCATTTGAACTATGTTGTATTTTTCTTCAGCAGTCAAATGTACATTTGACAGCGTTTTTTTCTCTTTCTACATACCTTATTAATGTCCTCAGATGATGTTTTCACCTCTCTTAAAAGCAATTAGAGATGGTTAAGTCTCTGAATATTTCTTTCTCCCTATCTTCCCACTACTGAACTTTCTTCATTTGGTATCTGTTTTCATCCATTTGGTTTGAGAGGGCTATCTCCCACTGCATTTGGGACCTGGTGTTTGGATCCTGCCCCTGCCAACCCCTAGTTAGTCTTCCTCCTATTCCTTCAAAATCTCTCCATTCCTAACGTTTTCTCCTCTGTATACAATTGCACTCTCCTGCCTCCCTCAGTTGATCACTTTCACTACTGCCTGTGGTAATCCCCTTATTCCCAGCCCATTTAAAAAATTTTATTTATTTTAATTGGAGGTTAATTACAATATTGTAGTGGTTTTTGCCATACACTGACATGAATCAGCCATGGGTTTACATGTGTTCCCCATCCTGAACCCCCCCTCTCACCTCCCTCCCCATCCCATCCCTCAGGGTCATCCCAGTGCACCAGTCCTGAGCACCCTGTCTCATGCATCTAACCTGGACTGTTGATCTATTTCACATATGGTAATATACATGTTTCAATGCTATCCCCTCAAATCATCCCACCCTCACCTTCTCCCACAGAGTCCAAAAGTCTGTTCTTTACATCTGTCTCTTTTGCTGTCTCATATATACAGTCATTGTTACCATTTTTCTAAATTCTATATATATATGTTAATATTTTCTTTCTTACTTACTTCTCTCTGTATAATAGGCTAAAGTTGCATCCACTTCATTAGAACTGATTCAAATGCATTCTTTTTAATGGCTGAGTAATATTCCATTGCATATGTGTACCACAGCTTTCTTATCCATTTATCTGCTGATGGACATCTAGGTTGCTTCCATGTCCTGGCTATTATAAACAGTGCTGTGATGAACATTGGGGTACATGTGTCTCTTTCAATTCTGGTTGCCTCAGTCTGTATGCCAAGCAGTGGGATTGCTGGGTCATGTGACAGTTCTATTTCCAGTTTTTTAAAGGAATCTCCACACTGTTCTCCATAGTGGCTGTACTAATTTGCATTCCCACCAACAGTGTAAGAGAGTTTTCTTTTCTCCGCATCCTCTCCTGCATTTATTGTTTGTAGACTTTTTGATAGCAGCCATTCTGAGACATGGCTGAGATGGTACCTCATTGTGGTTTTGATTTGCATTTCTCTGAAAATGAGTGATGTTGAGCATCTTTTCATGTGTTTGTTAGCCATCTGTGTGTCTTCTTTGGAGAAATGTCTGTTTAATTCTTTGGCCCATTTTTTGATTGAGTCATTTATTTGTCTGGAATTGAGCTGCAGGAGCTGCTTGTATATTTTTGAGATTAATTCTTTGTCAGTTGCTTCATTTGCTATTATTTTTTCCCATTCCATAGGCTGTCTTTTCACCTTGCTTATAGTTTCCTTCATTGTGCAAAAGTTTTTAAGTTTAATTAGGTCCCATTTGTTTATTTTTGTTTTTATTTCCATTTCTCTGGGAGGTGGGTCATAGAGGATCCTGCTGTGATTTATGTCAGAGACTGTTTTGCCTATGTTTTCCTCTAGGAGTTTTATAGTTTCTGGTCTTACATTTAGATCTTTAATCCATTTTGAGTTTCATTTTGTGTATGGTGTTAGAAAGTGTTCAAGTTTCATTTTTTTACTTGTGGTTGACCAGTTTTGNGTCATAGAGGATCCTGCTGTGATTTATGTCAGAGACTGTTTTGCCTATGTTTTCCTCTAGGAGTTTTATAGTTTCTGGTCTTACATTTAGATCTTTAATCCATTTTGAGTTTCATTTTGTGTATGGTGTTAGAAAGTGTTCAAGTTTCATTTTTTTACTTGTGGTTGACCAGTTTTGCCTGCACCACTTGTTAAAGAGATTTTCTTTTCTCCATTGTATATTCTTGCCTCCTTTATCAAAGATAAGGTGTCCATAGGTGTGTGGTTTTATCTCTGGGCTTTCTATTTTGTTCCACTGATCTATTTTTCTGTCTTTGTGCTAGAGCCTGAAGTCAGGCAGGTTGATTCCTCCAGTTCCATTCTTCTTTCTCAAGAGTGCTTTTGCTATTCGAGGTTTTGTTTTTGTTTCTGTTTTTTTTTTTTTTTTTTTTTTGTATTTCCATACAAATTGTGAAATTATTTGTTCTAGCTCTCTGAAAAATACCATTGATAGCTTGATAGGGATTGCACTGAATCTATAGATTGCTTAGGGTAGTAACTCATTTTCAATATATTGATTCTTCTGATCTATGAACATGGTATATTTTTCCATCTATTTGTGTCCTTTTTGATTTCTTTCATCAGTGTTTTACAGTTTTCTGTATATAGGTCTTTTGTTTCTTTAGGTAGATTTATTCCTAAGTATTTTATTCTTTTCATTGCAATGGTGAACGAAATTGTTTCCTTAATTTCTCTTTCTGTTTTCTCATTGTTAGTGTATAGGAATGCAAAGGATTTCTGTGTGTTAATTTTATATCCTGCAACTTTACTATATTCATTGATTAGCTCTAGTAACTTTCTGGTGGAGTCTTTAGGGTTTTCTATGTAGAGGATCATGTCATTTGCAAACAGTGAAAGTTTTACTTCTTTTCCAACTTGGATTCCTTTTATTTCTTTTTCTTCTCTGATTGTGCTGTGGCTAAAATTTCCAAAACTATGTTGAATAGTAGTGGTGAGAGTGGGCACACTTATCTTGTTCTTGATTTTAGGGGAAATGATTTCAATTTTTCACCATTGAGGATAATGTTTGCTGTGGGTTTATCATACATGGCTCTTATTATATTGTGGTATATTCCTTCTATGCCTGCTTTCTGGAGGGTTTTTTTTTTTTAATCATAAATGGATGTTGAATTTTGTCAAAGGCTTTCTCTGCATCTATTGAGATAATCGTATGGTTCTTATCTTTCACTTTGTTAATGTGCTGTATCACACTGATTTGCAAATGTTGAAGAATCCTTGCATCCCTGGGATAAAGCCCTCTTGGTCGTGATGTATGATATTTTTAATATGTTGTTGGATTCTGTTTTCTAGAATTTTGTTAAGGATTTTTGCATCTATCTTTATCAGTAATATTGGCCTGTAGTTTTATTTTTTTGTGGCATCTTTGCCCGGTTTTGGTATTAGGGTGATGGTGGCCTCTTGGAATGTGTTTGGAAGTTTACCTTCCTCTGCAATTTTCTGGAAGAGTTTGAGTAGGATAGGTGTTAGCTCTTCTCTAAATTTTTGGCTGTGAAGCTGTCAGTCCTGGGCTTTTATTTGTTGGAAGATTTCTGATTACAGTTTCAATTTCTGTGCTTGTGATGGGTCTGTTAAGATTTTCTATTTCTTCCTGGTTTAGTTTTGGAAGGTTATACTTCTCTAAGAATTTGTCCATTTCTTCCATGTTGTCCATTTTATTGACATAGTTGCTGATAGTAATCTCTTATGATCCTTTGTATTTATGTGTTGTCTGTTGTGATTTCTCCATTTTCATTTCTAATTTTGTTGATTTGATTCTTCTCTCTTTTTTTCTTGATGAGTCCCAGGGCATTTCTTCCTATTCCATTGCAATCTGGCTTCTCCCATTCAGTCTCTAAACCACAGACTCCAGATGATTTTTCTTAGGAGATCTAAACTTTAATCCTGGCTTGGCTACTTGACTTCTAAGGTTGGGAAAAAAGACAACGAATTTTTCTCAGCCAGTGTCCTTGTAAATGGAGTAATTAGCCCTACCTCACTAAATTGCTGTGAGGATTAAATAAAACAGTAATTGAGCTTCATGCCAGCACGTGATAGAAGTTCTGTGTGTAAATTCTTAAAAAAAAAAAAAAGTTTAGTTGCCTCTTCTTTAATCTCCTCTTTCAACACTGAAAAATAAATTTCTGTAGCTTCTTGAGCTAATGATTGAAATTCTTTTACCCCATAATTAACTCTTTTAACCAAGACCTAATTCCTTTATTTACCAAAAATAATTATACATTTCCCTCAAACTCCATTACCCATTTTATTTTTATTAATTATTCAGTTATATCTCAGTGAATATTAAAAAATAAGAAAAGATAACTGAAATTAGTGAACTTTAATGTGTGTTGTTTTCCTGAAAAAAAAACACCTGAAGGTGGCCTCAATATTTTTCCATTTTGTAGATGACCATTGCCAGACAATTTTTTAGTGAAATGGAATTGGGAAAAATACATTAGATAAATGGCTTCTAAAGTAGTGCTCTAATCTGATTATTAAAGCTAATCCATATTCATAAATTGAAAGTTGGCAAGAAGAATGTGCTTTGATGCATTTATTTGAGAATAGCCCTGACATGATTTAAAACACACTGAGTAGACTTCTTCAAGACACAGCACAGCACAGTCTCAGCACAGTGAAATACCACAGACGTGGAAGAGATGTATATTCCGGATGAGATTATATACTGGATAAGACAGATTTATATGATGGATGAGATGTATACTCAGATCCAGGAATTTCTGATGGGGAAGGGGACACAGAAAAATGAGCAGAAACCCTTATATCCCTATATATCCTGGATTCTTATATCCCTAGCTCCCCAAAGAATGTATGTAGTCAGAGTAGGTTCTCAGAGAATGCTGGACCCAATAATAAGAGTAGGTTCAAATAAGACTCTTCATTTGAGAGTAGTGAGGATAATCCCATTTTCAGATTAGTGCACCTTTAAATTAACTTTTGATCAAAAATGGATTTTTAATTCCTACCTATTTCTCTCTTCTCACAAAAATCATTTTTCCAGATGTAGAGAATAGAACACAGCACATAGGCTATCAAATTCTGTCCTGAAAACTGCATAAATGATCATAATTTCATTGACATGCACTACCAAAAATAATAAAATATGATAGAGAGAATGAAAGTTTTATTTAAGCAACACTATTCCTATCACACAAACACACTGAGCTAAAAAAAAGAAAAAAGGTAATATAATTAAGGAAATAACTTATTTTATCATAATTTCTTGGATATTCATATGCAGACATAGCACTCAGCTCTTTTTCACCATGAAATGTTTACTCTACAATTGTTCTTTTACAATAAGTTCATACTTTAAAACTTAAAAAAGAAAAAAGAAATCTTACATAAAAAGTCATTATTTTATGTATAAGAGAATGATAAAAGATGATTTTTTAATACAAATAGATAAGGAAAAATAAATGAGAAGTATTAAAGGTTCTTTTAATCAAATTTATGGCAATAAGCAATCGTAAAAATATATGTAAGAAAAAAGTGATGCAATGAACCTAAAATCATGGGAAAAAAGAAAGTATACTAATAAAGTGGATTATTTTTGAAAAATAAATATTTTAATATTCAGTTCCATAAAGTATTTTTGCCTTTCATGAAAAATACAAAAGTGCAATGAGAAACAGATATACTTAGATTTCACATATTTTTTGTCAGAAATTTATTTTTTGTATAAGTATAGAAAAAAGTATATAGTAGATATTAGTATTATTGAAAAATATGCCCTAATTACTCCTCACTTAAATACTTATTAAAAAACAATCCTTCTTTTGGTCTTCCAGAGGTTGCTCATTTATTTTTTATTTTGTGAAGTAGTGCTTGTCTATAAAAGCACTCTTGAATCAAGGGTATAGTAGGGATCAGAAGGATTAGTGGAGGTTTGAAAAGGTATTTTACTTTTTTCCATCACTGAACACAGTGGAGTCAATACAAAAACTTTCTAGATCCAGAAAGACTGAAATAGGATTAGAATTTATATTTCTTTCCCAAGGCCTCATCATAAGTTTAAATTCTGAATCTGTAAGCAACATTTTGCAAAACAGTTCTACTTGTCAGCTTGACTCCAGTCATTCCTTTGGTCCCCGGGGACACTCTATTCTTCTGAAAGCCCTGGATACATACCATGGGTGGGCAGATGTGCAGAGGTGCATGGGATCCCTGCCCTTGGGGAGTCTGATTGGCACCCTTAGGGCTTCCCTGGTGGTTCAGATGGTGAAGTGTCTGCTTGGAATGCCGGAGACCCGGGTTCGATCCCTGGGTTGGGATGTTCCCCTGGAGATGGAAAAGACAACCCACTCCAGTACTCTTGCCTGGAAAATCCCATGCACAGAGGAGCCTGGTAGGCTACATTCCATGGGGTTGCAAAGAGTCAGACACGACTGAGCGACTTCTTTCACTTTCACATGAAGAGTCTCCCATCCTATTTGTGAAGGCCTCTGGTTATGTGCTCCTAAACTGAGCCTGGATGACTAAAATCTGGGCTTGTTGGACAAGGGGTATGCCAGAGAGAGCAAGGAGAGAGGGTGAGAGCACAGAGAGCAGAGTCGCATTATGTTGAAAAAGCACAGACAGATCCCAGGGTTCCCAATTCCAACTCTACCAATGGTTAGTGTGAATTTGCATGCATCACTCAATCTCTTTAAGTCTAGTTTCTTCATTAGTAAAGAGACAATAAAAATACAAAAGCCCTTTACTTACTAATAGTTTAGGTTGTCAACAACTGTTCAGAGATCCATTTGCTTGTTTGAAAGTGAAAGTGAAGTCGCTCAGTCGTGTCTGACTCTTTGAGACCCCATGGACTGTAGCCTACCAGGCTCCTCAGTCCATGGAATTTTCCAGGCAAGAGTACTGGAGTGGGTTGCCATTTCCATCTCTAGGGGATCTTCCCAACCCAGGGATTGTACCCGGGTCTCCTGCACTGCAGGCAGATGCTTTTATCATCAGAGCCACCAGGAAAGCTCCAAAGTAATAAATTTTTAAATTTCCTTCAAAATGGCAGTCTAAGCTGATCCTCTAAAGCTGAAAACCAGGAATATTTTCTTTCCTTCTTATGTTATCAGGGTACCTTTTTGAAAAATAGAATCCTTTTGCCCATTGCAAATCTGGAGAGAAATACATACCGTTTCCCCATTGCCCTCCCACCAGAAATGATGCCCACAATTGTTAGAGGGAAAACTTCCTTTTCCAGAATCTATACTCAGTGCCAAGTCCACTTCTTCATATGGGCTTCGCAGGTGGCCCTAATAGTGAAGAATCCTCCTGCCAATGCAGAAGACCTAAGAGACACAGGTTTGATCCCTGTGTCAGAAAGATCCCTTGGAGCCCTTAGAGAAGGGCTTGGCAACCCACTCCAGTATTTTCGCCTGAAGAATCCCATGGACAGAGAGGCCTGATGGGCTACTGAATAGTCTACTGACCTTTGAGACCATTCTCAGAACAGGGGAGTATTTTTATCAGCAACTTCCCTAGCTTTACATGGAAAGTGTAAAGTCAAGTAGGGTGTGTGTGTGTGTCTGTGTGTGTGTGTGTGTATCTGGTGTGTGTGTGTGTATCTGGTTTGTGTGTATCTATAGGTTTTATTAGAAAGGGAAGGAAACTCACCAAGGCATGACCAGGACCCTGCAAATGGTAAGTAAACAACTTACATTTATTGAATAAATGAAGAGAAGATGACTTGAATAATTAGTCAAATTGGAATACCCAGACTTTCTGCTGCTATATTAGAGCTTTTTCCCATGCCCTGAAAGTTCTGGGTAGGAGTGTCTTTGGCAGGCCTCCTACACACATCAAATGGGAAAACTAATCAGTAGAAAACTGCCTACTATCTCTTTGCTTTATGCCTCCAGACTCAGACTAAACTATGGATTTTCTTTCTTTATTCTTTCTATTATTAATGTCCCCAGAAATCTTTTAGACTAGTAAATCTCTCTGAGAACACAGAAGTAGTTAGCATGAAGGAAGAAACAGAAACCTTTTTAACCATCTCCTAAAATGAACTCAGGGATAATTATAAGCTTACAAGTATAAACATGTTCAATCAAAATTGAATTCACTTCTAAAGAGACTGACTAATAGCATCCCAAACATCTTGGTGTGTGGAGATCCAGACTGGGGCTGGCTGAGTGTACAATTCACTGAAAGCATCAGTTATAACAAATGTTCTGACATGAAACACAGGGAGGAAGTCCTGGGCTGATGTTATTTTGGTTTTGTTGTGGCTTAATGGAATTAGTCATTCACTTGTTAGCAATCCCTATGTCACTATATGTTTCTTTGTTTTTTTAAAATGAGATACTAGGCTAAACTATTTAAATAAAAGACTTAACTGCCATGTATCTTATAATTATCAATGACAATACAAGGGCAGATTTGTCTATATTGAATTCCTTGGAATTTGAAATCAGTGTTGTCCAAGAAGAATTTTTTCAGATTCATAATAGAACAACACGTTATGTCTTTTTTTTTTTTCCAGATTTACACCCACTCTCACTTCTTAGAGGCTTCCCGGGTGGCGTAATGGTAAAGAATCCACCCGCCAGTACAAGAGACACAGGAGAGGCAGGCTCAATCCCTGGATCAGGAAAATTCCTGGAGGAGGAATAGCAACCTTTTCCATGTTCTTGACTGGAAAATTCCATAGTCAGAGGAGCCTGGTGGGCTATAGTCCAGGCGATCACAAATAGTTGGACACAACTGAACACACACACACACTTCAATTCCTAAAGTTCTTGTTGAGCAACTAGTATGTGCCAGGAGCTATGTTAAAAGCTGGACTATCTCACATAGACTGTAGATGGTCTCTACTTTAGAGACTGACTATTTAACTGGAGGGACAGGCATTAAAATATAACTTCACATGATAAATAAAATAAAAGAGGCACGCATAAGTTATTAAGGAGGGAATAATTAATTCTTCTTGGGGAGGCAAAGGGGAAACAAAAAGCTAAAGCAGGAAGTCCTTGAAGAGTTTTCCAGAAGTCCTCCAGGCCTCACATTAATAAACAAAGCCCACATTTCATGTGTTTATATAAATTAAAAAGATAAACTTTGCATTTTTAAATGTAGTGGTTCTTAGCTTCAGTTGTGTATTAGAAGTACCTGGGGAGCACTTAAAAATGGGGATAAGGAGACTACACAAATTATTTAATTCAGAGTCCCTGGGGTAAGCTTCAGTCACTCATCCCATATAAAAATTTCTCCAAGTGATGCAAATTATCACTAGGACTGAGAACTATTTTTCCACAGTAAACAGCTACAGGACAGCTTCTTTGCCCTAAGCCAAGGGGACCATTATTTTTGGAGGAAGGTGGACTAGAAATATACATATTTCTATATAAGAAATAAATAGAAAGAAAATACAATAAAAGCCAAAAGTCTTAATTACACAACTTCACTTTTGTATACCTAATTGCACTCAATATAAAAATCAGGTCTAAAGTGACTTAATACTCATACATGATGTTTATTGGGCTTCCCTTTTGGCTCAGCTGGTAAAGAATCCTCCTGCAATGTGGGAGACCTGGGTTTGATCCCTGTTTTGGAAAGATCCCCTGGAGAAGGAAAAGGCTACCTACTCCAGTATTCTGACCTGGAGAATTCCATGGACTGTATTGTCCATGGGGCGCAAAGAGTCGGGCATGACTGAGTGACTTTCACTTCACTCACGTGATGTTTATTGATAGACACTGGGCCTTGAGAGTTATAAATCAGCGTGTGGACCTGAAGATTCTTACACACTAAACACTTTGGGATTGTAAGTACTTAGAATGATTTCTGTCTCATTTAACCTATCCTGAGTAGTTTTTGACCACTTTAAGTATGCCGTGGTGATATATTTACTGCACAAGAATTTGAACTTCAGCTAACTTTCCAGTTCTCTTCCCCTGTAGCCTAATAAGGTAGAATATCAACTATGTTACTAGGCCAACATCACTTCTGATAAAAATGTCATCTGGTTGATAAAATGCATCTCAGCTGGGAGAACAATAAACACCTTATGGAAAGCCACAGCTTTAGGTTTACTTGAGTGTGTGAGTGTGGGGACTCCTTGTAACTGGCATGACCCTTGTGGGGGTCTTGGAAGCTATACCTATGATGTTGTTATAGGAGATAGAGGCTCCTGTGAAGCATGAGGCTTTTAGACCAAGGTACCTCTCACATCTGCCTGGCATGAAGCTTATTTTCTTATACTTCACTGTCACCTGGATGCCAAGAGGATACCTTCTGGATAGTTGTGTGGATTCTGCAAGGTGTCCCCTGAGAGGAGAGTCTGATGCTGCCCTTCTGGCAGGCTGCATTTCTTGTCCTATAGTTTTCTAAGCAACTAAATTGTCAAATGTAGCTTCTGGGAGAACTCTCAGTCTGTTAGAACACTGCCTGGTGGATACTGACTATCTATATCGTTAACTTCTCAGAGAAGCTGTAGATAGATGAGAAATGGTGTTATATTTTCACTCAGACACCCAAATCCACTTTCACACTTCTCTTAAATGGTTGCACATATCAGCACAAAGATCAGTGGTAGTATAGGTAACTGTTGAGGCAAATTATGTGCAATCATAGCTAATTCAAAGATAATCAAAGAAAAAAAAGTAAAGGGTACAAAGGGGCATATCCATCTATCTATCTTTCTGTCCATCCATCTTTCACCATTCATCCACCCATCCATCCATTTACCCATCCATTCATCTATTCATCTGCCCACGTGTGCATCCATCTATCAATTCTATCAATCTATTTACCTAATATCATTGAGGTTTCCCTTCCTGAGAAGACAATATCAGGACATAGTTAAGAACAATTTATTATGGGGTATAATTTGATAACTCAGGTCTTCTGAAAAACTAGATGCAACAAGAGGGATTGCACATCTTCCATACTTTTGAAGGTTCCAAAGGTCAAGGATACTAAGGGACAAGTATGTTTTTTTCCTAAGAGGAGAGTGAAAATTTTAAGAATTGGGTAGATCTGTTATGTTTTTCTTCTTTTCTGTTTATGCATAAATCATCTTGCAAACGGAAATCACGGGATCTCATGTTTGTAATACTGAATGTTGAGACTACTAGCTTTCTATTTAAAAACAAAATCAGTTCTAGATGTGTTTAAAAAGTAGCTGTTTAAATAGCTTCATTTGTAATGTCAGTACTTTTACATTCTCTATATTTCTTAGAAAAATATATTTATTTCTAAGAATCACAACTAAAATCACATGACCATATAATGACTTCAGCAGCCACTGAAAGTTATCCCCTGCTTTCCAGGTGGCGCTAGTGGTAAAGAACCTTTTTGTCAATCCAGGAGACAGATATGGGTTTGGTCCTTGGGTCAGGAAGATCCCCCGGAGAAGGAAATAGCAACCCACTCCAGTGTACTTGCCTGGAGAATCCCATGGACAGAGGAGCCTGGCAGGCTACAATCCATGGAGTCATAAAGAGTCAGACACAACTGAAGTGACTTACCACACATGCAGCAACCCATGTTTAGAGTCATATCTTAAGGGAATTCAGGAGGCCCTTCTGGATAAAATGCAGGGTAAAGGGGCATCATGAGGGCACCTTCCACTTCACATTATTTCTCATGCTGATGAGCTTTGTGTGAATCAGGACAAGTCTTAAGAGATTTCTGCAGGTGAGTGGTTGGTGTATTCTATAAGAGTAAGTGCCGCCTTTTGCCATCAAGGCACCAACCCATGACCTATGACATCAGCACACTTATTCCACTGTAATGAAACCATTTATTTAAGGGCTATATTTCCCTTAGACTCCAGATCACCTGACCTGCCTCTTTGAAAAATCTGTATGCAGGTCAACTAGTGACAGTTAGAACTGGACATGGAAAAACAAACTGGTTCCAAATCAGGAGAGGAGTATGTCAAGGCTGTATATTGTCACCCTGCTTATTTAACTTCTATGCAGAGTATATCATGAGAAATGCTGGGCTGGATGAAGCACAAGCTGGAATCAAGATTGCTAGGAGAAATGTCAATAACCTCAGATACGAAGATGACACTACCCTTATGGTAGAAAGTGAAGAACTAAAGAGCCTCTTGATGAAAGTGAAAGAGGAGAATGAAAAAGCTGGCTTAAAACTCAACATTCAGAAAACTAAAATCGTGGCATGTGGTCCCATCACTTCATGACAAACAAATGGGGAAACAATGGAAACAGTGACAGCCTTTATTTTGGGGGGCTGCAAAATCATTGCAGATGGTGATTGCAGCCATGAAATTAAAAGACGCTTGCTCCTTGGAAGAAAAGCTATGACCAACCTAGACAGCATATTGAAAAGCAGAGACTTTACTTTACCAACAAAGGTCTGTTTAGTCAAAGCTTTGGTTTTTCCAGTAGTCATATATGGATGTGTGTTGGACTATAAAGAAAGCTGAGCACTGAAGAATTGATGTATTTGAACTGTGGTGTTGGAGAAGACCCTTGAGAGTCCCTTGGACTGCAAGGAGATCCAACCAGTCCATCCTAAAGGAAACCAGTCCTGAATATTCATTGGAAGGACTGATGTTGAAGCTGAAACTCCAATACTTTGGCCACATGATGTGAAGAACCGACTTTTTGGAAAAGACCCTGATGCTGGGAAAGATTGAAGGTGGGAGGAGAAGGAGATGACAGAGGATGAGATGGTTGGATGGCATCACCAATGCAATAGACAAGAGTTTGAGTAGGCTCTGGGAGTTGTGATGGACATGGAAGCCTGGTGTGCTGCAGGTCATGGGGTGGCAAAGAGTTGGAGACAACTGAGCAACTGAACTTTCTTTTTCCCTTAGATTCCAGTATAAGTACTTTGAGAGCAGAGGCTGTGTCCCATTTAACTTTGATTCCCCATTAAGTATCGTAACAAGTAGGAATTCAATAATTAATTATTGGAATGAAAATAAACTTTGGGGGAAGTAGAGCAAACAGTCTCAGATAAAGTGTCTGGAAGGTGATTTTGAAATTCTGGACAGTGTTGTTACATTCTTTACCAAAGAAGGAAAATATAAAAGTAGTTTAGAAAGATAGTTTATAAAATATCTTTTTATTCTGCCAAGTTCAATTTATTAACACCATGCCCTGTTAAAGGCCAGCAGAGCTTTGGATCTCTTTTTATTATCTCTTTTTTATTCATCTAAATAAGATGAATAGTTATTTCAAAATGCTCACCATGCCATGATTTTGTTATCTAGTTTGGGCACTAAGAACTCAAGGTAGAAGCTAATAACATTGTTGCTAGTAAGGAGATCAAATTAAAACTTAACAATGTGATCACATAAAATTCCAGCAATAGCATCACCATTAGCTCTGCAAAACAATACATTCTTTACAGAATCTTCCTTTGCTTCTATAATGCATTTTGTCTGATAATCATTTGCCAACAAAGACATCATACTAATTACAATATATTATACAAGGGACAGGAAAACTGATAAATGATTCATCGATTATTTTCTTTCAAAAATAACTCTTCTATTCTTGTCCTTAAGTTACATATGGATTATAAATGGAGGCTTTAAGTGCTTTCCCAGAGAGTTGTTTAGAAGAAATCATGTTGACAGTTTGAATTCTTAGCAACTTAGCAATTGTGAGTGGATACCCATTGCTGCTGCTAAGTCGCTTCAGTCGTGTCTGACTCTGTGCGACCCCATAGGCGGCAGCCCACCAGGCTCCACCGTCCCTGGGATTCTCCAGGCAAGAACACTGGAGTGGGTTGCCATTTCCTTAGGTTACCCTTTCTCCATATCCTCACATTTTCCTGGCAAGGATATTTTTAAGCCACTTGTTCACCATTAAAAGATTAAAATAGGAGTTCAGGTGTTTTGATACATAAATCCACTTAAATAGCTCATATAAAGACTTTGATCTGCTTTGTTCCCTGGTAGATCTCCTGGTTCTAAACCAGCCAGGAAAATAATAGGGATTGAAAAAACAAGTGTTAAATAAAAGTTTCAAAATGATCTTTTGACTTCTGTACAGAGAATGGATTTCAATGGAGGAGGAATACAAATACAGAGACTTGCTAGTGGGCAGAGCCATTGTTCTGGCAAGAAACGACGGAATTCAGACTGGACAGTGAGGATGGATAAAAACGGATCTCAAGCCATGATTTAAAAGATGAGCTAGCAGAATGAGGTGGCATAAATGCTGGGGAATAAGAAAGAGGGTGGTGTCAAAGAGGGCTATGAGATTCGGGCTCAAGTAACTGGTTGACAGCGGGTGCATCTGCTGAGATTTGCAGGAGTGAAATGCGCCAGGAGAATGCACACATAATCGATACAAACTCCCAGTGGCTGTCTTAAAACTCAGCCCGAACCCGTTTGTTCCCCACCATATCTCTGGATACCAGTCTAGTTGGAAGCATCATTGTACTTCATCTGAATTTTTACTGCAGGCTGCTAATAATTAGTCTTTCTACTTTCACTCTACTTCCTCTATAACCCACGCAGCATTGATAGGGAGCATTTCTTTTATTTATTTTAGTTGCTTTACAATACTGTGTCGGTTTCTGCCAGACATCAGCATGAATCACCCACAAGTATACACGTGTCCCCTCCCTCTTGAACACCCCCCACCTCCCGCCCGTCCCACCCCTCCAGGTCACAGAGCCCCGGGTGTGAGCTCCCTGGTCATACAGCAGATTTCCACCGGCGCTCTAATTTTACATCTGCTAACATATATGTTTCCATGCTGCTGTCTCAATTCGGCTCACNTCCCCTCCCTCTTGAACACCCCCCACCTCCCGCCCGTCCCACCCCTCCAGGTCACAGAGCCCCGGGTGTGAGCTCCCTGGTCATACAGCAGATTTCCACCGGCGCTCTAATTTTACATCTGCTAACATATATGTTTCCATGCTGCTGTCTCAATTCGGCTCACCCTCTGCCTCCCCCATCTGTGTCCACGTTCTGGCCTCTATGTCTGCATCTTACACGGAGTGTTTTTAAAGTCAGCCTCACTGAGCTCCAGTTTACACACAGTAAAACTGACCATTTTCAGGTGTTCACTTCCATGAGGTTTGACAAACACATACAGCCCTGTAACTAGCAGAGCAATCATGGCTCAGGATACTACTGTCACATCTAAAAGTACTGCACGGAGCATTTAAAAACATCCATCAGGGACTTCCCTGCTGGGCCAGTGGCTAAGAATCCACCTAACAATGCCAGGGGCATGGGTTCAATCCCTGGTGGGAGAACTAAGATCCCACAGGCCGCTGAGCAAGTAAGTCCACACAGCACAGCTGCTGAGCCAGCATGCCACAGCTAGACAGTGCAGGCATTGCGGGGAGATCCTTCCTGACCCAGCGAAGCACGCGCTGCAGCGAAGCCCCAACACAGCCCAATAAATAAATTAAAAAATAAAAACATGAACCAGATAAAGCCACTAAGCACTCACAACCTTCCACGGGCTTCTTATCCTTCTAGGAATAAAATCCACTTCCTTTAAGGCCCAGAGGACAGAGTCTTGTTGCAAGCTGCCCCTCTGCTCTAGACTCTGACAGCTTTTCTTCTTGAAAACTCTGCTTTAGTCCAGCTGGCCTCTCTTGTTACTCCTGAACGTCTCAAGCCCATTCTACCTCAGGACCTTCGCCCCACCCCCCAGGTCTTCCCCCAGGAAACCTCAAACTTTTCTCCCTGATTTCATTCTGGTTTCTGTTGAAATATTACAAGCAAATGCGCGCGCGCGCACACACACACACACACACACACACACTCTCCATCAGGCTTTATCCCTTTAGCAGGCTTTATCTTCCTTCTTACCATTTGTTTGTTGTTGTCTAGATGCTAAATCAACTCCCACTCTTCATGAGCCCATGGACTGTAACCCATTCTTGGGATTTTCCAGGCAAGGATACTCTATAGTGGGTTGCCATTTCCTCCTCCAAGGGATCTTCACGACCCACGGACTGAACCTGAATCTTTTGTGTCTCCTGCATTGGCAGGTGGATTGTTTAGCACTATGCCACCTGGGAAGCCCTTTTAATATTAGATGACCTGGACTTTGCACCTCCAAAAACAAACAGGCCTCCTTTCCCTAAACTGCCATAATGAGGCTCATTTTACTGAATATTTCAGAAATAGCCTCCACAGCAGTCCTCTTAATTAGGTCATGTGGTACAGTTTACATTTAGCATTTCACAGATAATGCCTTTTTATTTTCCCCAAAATTATTCTTGTGGCGCTTCTAAGAAAGACATTCTGTTGGCAAAGGGCCATTGGCTAACCATAAGTGCCAAACTTCCCTGCTGAGTGCCCCTCTGAGTGAGGTATTCAGCTCTACCGTCATTATTATTATTGGCCAGGTTTATTATTTCAGGTCAGAAGTGTGTAAAGTTAGGGGAATTTATTATCTGCATGAACTGTCCAAAGCTCAGTTATGTCAAGGCAGGGAAAATAAGTGTTTTCAACAAAATGTAATATGACACCTTGGAAAGAAGAAAAGAGAGGAGAAATCTTTCCACAGTGTGAATGGGAGAGAAGCGTGTTGTTTATCCCTCATCTATCGAGCACAGACGTTGTCCTGGAGGGAAAGGCAAGGAGAAGAGAAGACAGCTGGGCTTGAGGGGGCGTCCTGACTTACGTGTCGCCATTCCAATCATCTAACCCTGAGGCTAGGGCTCTGAGCTCAGTTTAGGGAGGTTGTATCTCAGATGTTACAGAAATGGAAAGCTGTCACTTTCCCAAGACTCTTCAAACCTCTGTGTTCCAGAAGGAAATTGGAAATGTTCTCATTTCTCTCATGATGTCGGAACACATATGGAGAAGCCACCAGCAGGAATCCAGTTCCCAGCTGACATCATTACTACATCCAGATAATTAAGGCACTGTCTCTGAAAAGTCTACTGATGTATCTGGCATTTTTAATTGGAATAGGATTGTTGGGTCTTTGACTTTCATACTGAAATATGAAAGAGAAGAAGCTGAGAGAAAAAACAATGATCAGTCATTTTGAAATATCATGTCCGCCAAGGCCAGCGCGTGCTTTAAAGTAGCCTTTAAAGGACTTGAGTGGTGGTCCAGTGGCTGAGGCCACGGCTCCTGATGCAGAGGTTCAGTCCCTGGTTGGGAAACTAGATCCCACACACCACAGCGAAGACCTGGGCAGCCTGATAAAAAACAAATAGCATTTTCAACATATAGATAGCCTCCAAAACTTGCTCTCCCACTATTACACTGTTGCTGCATGTTAAATGTATAAGTGGATTTCATTTCTATAGGTGGGGGCAGAGGTGAACATCTAGTAGAAATGTACAGGCACACACTGTTGAATGAACACATCCAATGCTGAGAATTTATCCTTCAGATACACTTACATAAATTCCCAAAGATAACCTACCATGCATATACTCAAAGATGCCATTGTGAAATTGTCTGTAATTGCAGACCAGTGTAAGCAACTTAAATGTCCATCCACAGGAGACCAGAGAAGCATATTCTGGCACATTAAACAATATAGCTGAGAAACAGAATGAGATAAGCTCTATGTGCTAATGTGAAAGGACATTCAAGATATATTATTAAGTAAAATCAAGCAAGTTGCAGGGTAGGCTATGAGATATAAGTGCCACCAACTTCAAGTTCTGCAGCTAGACTGGCTTCAAAGCCCAGCTTGCCACTCACTCCCACAGGACTTTGGGCAAGAAGCTTAATCTCTTTATGAATCAGCTTCATTTCTGTAAAATACAGATAATAATATTATTTGCCTCAAAAAGTACTGGTTCTGATTAAAT
>SJXQ01006949.1:0-10897 GCA_006408695.1 Aepyceros melampus | reverse complement strand
ACCACTTCCAATTTACCTTGATTCATGGACCTAACATTCTAGGTTCCTATACAATACTGTTCTTTTTAGCATTGGACTTTACTTCCATCACCAGTCACATCCACGAACTGGGCATTGTTTTCACTTTGTCCCAGTCTCTTCATTCTTTCTGGAGTTATTTCTCCTCTGTTCTCCAGTAGCATATTGGGCACCTACCAACCTGGGGAGTGCATCTTTCAGTGTCCTATCTTTTTGCCTTTTTATACTGTTCATGAGGTTCTCAAAGCAAGAATACTGAAGTAGTTTGCCATTCCTTTCTCCAGTGGACCATGTTTTGTCAGAACTCTCCACCATGACTCCTCCATCTTGGGTGACCCTACATGGCATGGCTCATAGTTTCAGTGAGTTAGAAAAGGCTGTGATCCAAGTGATCAGTTGGGTTCGTTTTCTGTAATTGTGGTTCCCATTTTGTTTGCCCTCGGATGGATAAGGATAAGAGGCTTGTGGAAGCTTCCTTATGGGAAAGGCTGGCTTGGGGGAATCTTGGTCTTGCTCTGATCCAATTTTCTGTTGATGTGTGGGGCTGTGTTCCTTCCCTATAGTTTGGCCTCAGGCCATGTTACTTTAGGGGTAATGGTGTTAATCTCGACCTCCTTCAAAAGGACTTATGCCAGGACGTTGTATTCAGTGTCTCTGATTCCATGGCAGGCGATGTTGACCCACGTCTCCATTGAAGATTCCTGGACACTCACAGACAACTCTGGCTCAGTCTCTTGTGGAGTCACTGTTACTTTCTCCTGGGTCCTGGTGCATACAAGGTTTTGTTTGAGACCTCCAAGAGTCTCTTCCTCCAGTCCTGTGAAAGTTCTGTAATCAAATTGCACTGGCCTTTAAAGTCAAATTCCCTGGGGGTTCTCAGCCCCTTTGCTGGATCCCCAAGTTGGGAAATCTATTGTGGGCCCTAGAAATTTTACAACAGTGCATGAACTTCTTTGGTATAATTGTTCTCCAGTTTGTGGGTTATCTGCTCGGTGGTGCTATGGTGGGGCTCACAGTCTGTGCCCCCCAGGTCTGCGGCAGCCAGAGCCCCTGTTCACCCATATCTCTGCAGGAGACACCCAAACACTCAAAGTCAATTATATCTCAATAAAAATGGAAGGAAAAATAGTTATTTTGAATTGAGATATTATTTACATATCAAATAGACACCATATTTTGAACAATTAGTACAAATTATAATGTAAAATACTTCATTAATAATTTATTATATTACACATTAAATTGATAATATTCTTAATATATCAGGTTAAATAAAAGTTTATGATTTTAAAAATGTCTAAGTTGACTGCCTCAGCTACATATCATATAAATCAGATATGGGTAAGATAATTCATCCAGAGGCAATGTACTCCCTAGCTGGCAACCTCTGAAAACAAGTTAGATGCTTCCAAAATAGATATGGGACAGGCATAGAACAAACACTCTCACTCTAAAAGATAGAAATAGAAAAATTGAAAGGAGGTACTAGTATTGATCAAGTCCCACATCTTAAGGCAGTTTGAGTGGAGATCCTGCCTCTAGACATATTTGGTATTGGTCAGGTCCCCAAGGCTTTAGACAGCCCTACTCTCATGGTTTGAGTGGCACAGCCTATTCAGCAGCTCTCTTGGGTTAGAGTTCAGGGCAGGTGACTCTCCAAAGCTGGAACTGCATACATGTGGTTTTATAAGACTAGGGTAATGGAGGCAGCCCGATCCCTACAGCATCACTGGGCATTGCACCAGTGGGGGCAATCTGTGATGGCCATATCTTCACAATAGTCCTTTGTCTCCATCTACCAACATGCAGGTGGAAGTAGTCATATCTCCATAGCTCTTACACTCTGCATGCTGGCACTTGCATTGGTGTCCACAAAGTTTAGTGCCTGTGCCCTCTAGAGGGGCAACCACTTCAAGCCTGTGCCTATGCTTCTCCTGATATAACCCTTTTCTCTCAGAAGGTTGTCTGGCATATAGTAGGTAAGCTTCATCCTTTTGCACTCAGTTCAGTTCAGTTCAGTCGCTCAGTCGTGTCCGACTCTTTGCGACCCCATGAATCGCAGCACACCAGGCATCCCTGTCCATCACCAACTCCCGGAGTTCACTCAGACTCACGTCCCTCGAGTCAGTGATGCCATCCAGCCATCTCATCCTCGGTCGTCCCCTTCTGCTCCTGCCCCCAATCCCTCCCAGGATCAGAGTCTTTTCCAATGAGTCGATGCTTCACATGAGGTGGCCTTTTGCACTAAATAAAGGTAAAAGATTCCTGTCTACAGAATCAACACTTCAATTGCTTGAATGAAAATATTTTCCTATATAAATTGGTTAAAGTTAAGTTGCTCAGTCGTGTCCAACTCTGCAACCCCGTGGACTGTAGCCCACCAGGCTTCTCTGTCCATGGGATTCTCCAGGCAAGAATACTGGAGTGGGTTGCCATTTCCTTCTCCAGGGGATCTTCCCGACCCAGGGATCGAACCCAGGTCTCCTGCACTGCAGGCAAATGCTTTAACCTCTGAGCCACCAGGGAAGCCTATATAAATGGTAACCAGTATATTCTGAAGCTTACTGCAGCTTTATTCATGTAAAAGCTTGGCCCTGTCCAAGACCTGTCCATTCTCAGTGTAAGTAAAGTGACCACCAAATTAGCCATGTGTCCTATTAAGACTCCTTAATTTTCATAAGAATTTATCAATCCAAATTTCAGCTCACTTGATTGTAAAGCATGTGCGTCTGCATGTAACTGACATGGTTATAATTTCTGCATTCTAATTATTTCTCAGAGAATGACAATTTTAGCTTTATATCAGCTAATTTTTATACATAACTTTGTGACAAGGTAGTATTTATAGAGAATTATTAGAGAGACATGCAGTCAAGATACTCAAGTGACTGAAATTTTCCTTTCTATCCAAACTACCCTCTGAATCTGTGGATAACCACAGCAGTCATTGTTGGAGTAATTCTTCTATTTTCTACTCATTTGGACCTGAAAGTTTTGAGCAAGAATTTAAACCAATATCTTACAAACCCAAATTTGACTCCTCCATGTCTATAATGCAATCAAAGCAACAAACTGAAAAGTTATTAGATCTAGGAAAAGCCAATACAGTTCAAAATAAGGGAGACATTCTGAAGAATCAGAATACAGGGATTCCTCTGAAAAAAAAAAAAATTTATTGTAAGAAATAGAAAGTTTTAAAATTTTGGTGAGAAGTTGTCACTATGATGAAAGGTGACTTCAATAAAACTCAAATAGTAATGAAGATAAAAATTATTCTTAGCCTAGGAATAGAAGATAAAGATTTACAATGATGTGCTGGTAAATGTTTAATGACCAAGTTGGCTGGGGAAGGTGAGCCTTGATTTGCAACATATACCAACTTCTGTGGTGTGGGGCCAACTCCAAGTTACCACATGATTTCAATAACCTTGGGAAATAATGTGCAAAATCAGGTCTCATGAGCCAGTATGTGCTCATCCAGTACACCACTGAATCTTTCTCAAATGATCAGTTGATATCACAATTAAAGCTTAAGGTCAGAAGCCAGAAAGGAATCCTACTTGTTGTTGTTCAGTCACTAAATCACGTCTAACTCTTTGCAACCCCATAGACTGTAGCATGCCAGGTATCCCTCTCCCTTTCCCAGAGTTCACTCAAGTTCATGTGCATTGAATCGGTGATGCCATTCAATCATCTCAACCTTCTTTTATCATACTATTATCATTGGATCAGAGTG
The DNA here is from genome assembly GCA_006408695.1 of Aepyceros melampus. NCBI lineage: Eukaryota > Metazoa > Chordata > Mammalia > Artiodactyla > Bovidae > Aepyceros > Aepyceros melampus. Next base: position 7,143 of record SJXQ01006949.1, on the reverse strand, counting down.
TTTTGAACAATGATTCTCAAAACTAGCTTCTAGAAATTTCTTGAAAAGCTTTTTAAAAAAGAATGCCCAGGTTTCATTTTATGTAAATTAATCAAAATCTTGGGAGGTGAGTCTTGGTTGTTTCCTAAAGTCTCCAGATGATTTTAGTGAATGGCAAAGACAGTAAATACCTAGGATGTGTAATGTAATTAAACAAGATAGGGAACTTAAAGCTGTTAGAAAGGAGACAGAGTAACATTTATTTATCGAAGATACAAGTTTCTTCCTGAAAAACCCAAGATAAACAATAAAAAAAGTTGTTAAAATACACAGGAAACCTTGTTAAAATCCCTGGTCAGAAAGTAAAGGTATGAGAATTATAAGCATCTTAAATACTAGCAATAATCAATTCAAAAGTTTATTAGGAAAAACGGCACACTGTACATGTATGTGTATTATTTATATAATCAAGCCTAGGAATAAATATGTATAAACATTTAGGACTTACCTAGATAAAAGTCCAAAATATAAAAAGAAAACTGCATAAATGAAAACAAATCCTGTGATTTTGGACATACAGGCTAAATATTGAAAAGTTATCAACTTGCCTCCAACTAAGTTTTAGATTTAACATGATTCCAATAAAAATATAAAAAAGGTTCTGTTTTCTGGAACATGATAAAAAGGTTATGGGGACAATCAGTGGGTTGTCTCAACCCACTGGCTAAAACATTTTTTCGAAGAAGAATATGTAAGGAGAATTTGTGCTACTAGATAAGAAAATAATTAATGATGCTACAACAGTAACAAGGTCATACTAGTACAAGAACAAGTGGAAAAAATGAGGAGCTCATGAAAAGATCATTAGTAATATAAGAACTTAATACACAATAAGTTCAGTCACTCAGACATGTCCGACTCTGTGACCCCATGGACTTCAGCAAGTCAGGCTTCCCTATCCATCACCAACTCCCAGAGCCTACTCAAACCCATGTCCATTGCATCAGTAATGCCATCCAACCATCTCATCCTCTATTGTCCCCTTCTCCTCCCGCCTTCAATAATATACAAGAAACATTATAAATTAGTGAAAAAAGAAGACATGTTCAATAAATGGAGCATAGAAAATTAACAATTTGGAAAAAATAAAGTTAGATTTCTATTTTACAGTCAAATAACATAGTCAAATTCTAATTAACAGAAGAATTAATATGTAAACAAATAAATAAATAACCATTCAATTCACCAAACACACACACACACACACACACACAAATGAATTTTTACAGGCTCTTGGTTTTCGAATGACATTCTGAGTATTTTAGAAAATTAAGTTTTGTATGCACCCTGGAGCATGTCATGAATATACTGCAAAGTTGGCAAGGTCTAGAAATTGACACAGAAATGACCACTTGAGAGATATAATGGGGTCATGATTTGATGAAGAACTTTCACTGAAACTGCATCCTCCAAGTGAGCCTATAGTCAGGTGACAAACTGCATCAGGGTCATTTGGGAAACTTTGTGAAATACAGATTCTTGTATCTCAATACAAGAGATTGTTTCATCGGGTCAAAGATTAAGCCTGGGAGGTTTTGTTTTGATTTTTAATAACAACTTCTCACATGTGATTCTAGGATGAGACTGTTTTCCTATTGTGTAATATGATAGACAGGGCTTCGCTGGTGGCTCAGCAGTAAATAATCTGCCTCTCAATATAGGAGACGTGGGTTCAATCCCTCGGTTGGGAAGACTCCCTGGAGAAGGAAACAGCAACCCACTCCAGCATTTTGCCTGGGAAATCCTATGGACAGAGGAGCCTGGTGGGCCACAGTCCATGCGGTCGAAAAGAGTCAGACACAACAATGACTAAACAACAACAAAAGCAAACCAATATGAAAGATAATAAGATTGGGAATAAAAATAATCATATCTTGGTCAAAGTTCGAAAAATCACTCCAAATGAGGGCATAATGATTTTTTCCCTCACATTTAGAGGTTAAAAAAAAAAAAAAAACTCAAACAAAAACACAAGAACAAAAACACCCCCCCACACCAAATAGCAAGAAGGTTACAGTGGTTCATCTAAAACACCAGAGTCATCTCAGAGTATAACAATTAATGAAGAAAACATTAGTAACATGATATTACTATGAAAATTCTGGCTGCATTAATAGTTAAGATAAGTTTGGATTATTTGTAGTTGATGAAACTGACAGAGTGAGAGGAAGAAAATAGAAGTGACTAACAGAAAGTGGACAGAAAAAGAACATATGGGGCTCTGACACAAGTGGTAAATGCAGTAATGACTAATGCAAAGATTGATCACTTTCACTGAATTAGAATCTTGCCAGCTCAGGCTCTTGCTTATCCCTCTTCTTCAGTTATAAAACCCAGGGATGGCAGACTAAAGGATCGCTGAAATAAAGGTCACTTTTCTTTTGTTGTTGCTATATATGTGTGTCTCAGGTATAGTGATAAAAAACAATACATCCATAGGAAAAGAACTGCTATAAACAATGGCTGCAGTAGACCTTCAAATATTTAATAACTATTAATGGCACATGGTTCCATCAATAAGCAGAGGTTCTGGCTGCAAACATCAGAAATAGCCAAACTGATGCATCTCAGCTATTTGAGACCTGGTTTCTGCTATGTATATAGAAGAGAGGGATGTTATCTGAAGAAAAGGTAGAAGCTAACTTAGCAGATTAAAATAACTCCATATGTGACCTATTGGTTCTTCCTGGATTCAAATTATACAAATATTGTTAATAATATTTATAACCTTGAGGCACTAATTCTACTTTGGCAAATCTATGCAAAGGATACATTAAAACTAATTCATCCACAAATTACATAATCACTAAAAAGGAGACAAATGAAATGTTGAATAAGAAGGACATTATGTATAAATTTTGGTTATCTATCATAATATTATGCAGCCATTAAAATACATATAAAGAATTTTTAATCATATGGGAAATGCTTATGTCAAGGTAATGGTGGCCATGAAAATTCTAAATCCCCCTACTACACATCTTCCATAAAACAACATAGAAGCACTAGAAATACATAAAAATACAGAAAGCCATGCCCTCCACATAAAAAAACAGAGAACACCCAAATTCCAAGTTAACAGTAACTAGGAAAATGAACACTAAATCCTAGCGAGATATCACTCAGTTTCTGCCCATAAATCTTTGCAGGAAGCAACGGCAATCCTGGTAGAAGTTCATTCATGAGAAAGAAAGAGGACTAGAGGCCTAAGATTAATTTAAAGCCAGCACCTGCACTCAATATGCCAGCAAATTTGGAAAACTTAGCAGTGGCCACAGGACTGGAAAAGGTCAGTTTTCATTCCAATCTCAAAGAAAGGCAATGTCAAAGAATTCTCAAACCACCACACAATTGCACTCATCTCACACACTAGTAAAGTAACGCTTAAAATTCTCCATGACAGGCTTTAGCAATATATGAACCGTGAACTTCCAGATGTTCAAGCTGTTTTTAGAAAAGGCAGAGGTACCAGAGATCAAATTGCCAATATCCGCTGGATCATGGAAAAAGCAAGAGAGTTCCAGAAAAACATCTAATTCTGCTCTATTGATTATGCCAAAGCCTCTCACTGTGTGGATCACAATAACCTTTGTAAAATTCTGAAAGAGATGGGAATACCAGACCACCTGACCTGGCTCTTGAGAAACCCACATGCAGGTCAGGAAACAACAGTTAGAACTGGACATGGAACAAAAGACTGGTTCCAAATAGGAAAAGGCTATATATTGTCACGTGTCATCATGAGAAATGCTGAGCTGGAGGAAGCACAAGCTGGAATCAAGATTACTGGGAGAAATATCAATAACCTCAGATATGCAGATGACACGACCCTTATGGGAGAAAGTGAAGAAGAATGAAAGAGCCTCTTGGTGAAGTGAAAGAGGAGAGTAAAAAAAGTTGGCTTAAAGCTCAATATTCAGAAAACTAAGATCATGGCAGCTGATCCCATCACTTCATGCCAAATTGATGGGGAAATGGTGGAAACAGTGTCAGACTTTATTTTTCTGGGCTTCAAAATCATTGCAGATGGTGATTGCAGCCATGAAATTAAAAGACACTTACTCCTTGGAAAGTTATGACCAACCTAGACAACATATTAAAAAGCAGAGACATTACTTTGCCAACAAAGGTCTGTCTAGTCAAGGCTATGATTTTTCCAGTGGTCATGTATGGATGTGAGAATTGGACTATAAGAAAGCTGAGCCCTGAAGAATTGATGCTTTTGAACTGTGGTGTTGGAGAAGACTCTTGAGAGTCCCTTGGACTGCAAGGAGATCCATCCAGTCCATCCTAAAGGAGATCAGTCCTAGGTGTTCATTGGAAGGACTGATGTTGAATCTGAAACTCCAATACTTTGGTCACCTGATGCAAAGAACTGACTCATTGGAAAAGACCCAGATGCTGGGAAACATTGAGGGCAGGAGGAGAAGGGGATGACAGAGGATGAGATGGTTGGACAGCATCACGGACTCAATGGACATGGGTTTGGGTGGACTCCAGGAGTTGGTGATGGACAGGGAGACCTGGCGTGCTGCGGTTCATAGGGTCGCAGAGTCAGACATGACTGAGCGACTGAACAGAACTGAACCAGAAAGACTGTCTATACAATATATGAAAATTCTGAAAAACAGGGTAGATCACAGCACTTAGGGAAAGGTGTCAAAAGGCAGTCTTTGAAAGGTATTGCTTCTAAGAAAGTGGGAGGCAAAAAGTAAGGAAAAACACCCTTAGAAGGTTGAGCGGACAAAGGAAAGTGAAACAAAGGAGGAAATTTTAGAAATGGGCAAAGATCTACCAGGCAAACAGAATCAATATCAGACAAAGTAAATTTCAAGCTAAAAAGCATTAAATGGGACAAAGGATATTTTTAAATGCTAACAGCCATACTCAAAATGAAAAAAAAAAGAATAGCTATAAATATTGGTGCATCAAATAATACAACAATCAACTTTATAAAGCAAAAATACAACAGACAAAAGGAGATGTCATTAGAAACACTAAAAGACTAAACATACCAGTTCTATCACACAATAGATCAAGTGGACAAACAACAAGTTAAAATACAGAGGCTAAATAATATAATTAATATAGTTGTTATTATAGATGTATATTCAATTATATACCTTGATAATAGAAAATGCACTTCTTCTCAAGTGCACACAAAACACAAAAACTAACCACATACTAGTTCACAAAGATAACATCAATAAGTTCCACAAAATTGAAATGTAAACATTTTCTAATCACAGTGCAATAAAACTAGAAATGTAAGTCCAATCTACCTGGAAACTTTTACTTTCTATTAAATAGTTCTTCAATAAAGGAAGAAATGCAAGCTAAAATCACAAAAATTCTGAAAAAAAAATCATGATAATAAAAACACCACATGTGAAAAACTATGAGATATATTTAATGAAATGATAAGGAGGGTTCACTAACTTAAATGCATTTATCAATAAAATGAAAGAGTAAAAATAAATTGTAAGTTCAAAATGCTAAGGAAAGAATGGCAAAGCAAATCAAAAGTAAACAAAGAAACAGCAAAAAAGTCAAAATTAATGAGGTGGGGAATAAAAAAAAAGTTGACCTAATTAATAAATTTAAATCCTTTTTTTGGAAAAACCATTACAAAATAGACAAGCCATAACATAGCTTTATCAAAAAAGAAGAAATATCCAAAAAGCACACATACAAAAAGGAAAAAAAAAATCACTGAAATGGAAGAAATTTTAAAAGTCATAAGAGACTCAGAACTCATTGCTAATAAGCATTAAAGCTAGATGAAATTTTACCAAGGTTGATCCCATTAGAAGTAGATAGCTTTAAAAGATAATTTTTCACAGTGGCAATAGAGAAAGTTATCACTGAACTAATGTGGGGACACACACATACATATACAGAGGAAATTCTACTAAACTAGAACAGAGAGTTCCAATGATTCATAAATCATTCTGGGACATTGAAAACAAAGAAAAAGTCTACACACTTTTGTATAAGTATAATATTTATAATAAAGTCTAATAAAGATAGTAGCAAAAACTTACAGAACAATATCACCTATAAATAATTATGCTAAATCTAAAATAAATTATTAGTGAACATTATCCAATACTATATTAAGGACGGAGAAGGCAATGGCACCCCACTCCAGTACTCTTGCCTGGAAAATCCCATGGACGGAGGAGCCTGGTGGGCTGCAGTCCATGGGGTCGCTAAGAGTCGGACACAACTGAGCGACTTCCCTTTCACTCTTCACTTTCATGCATTGGAGAAGGAAATGGCAACCCACTCCAGTGTTCTTGCCTGGAGAATCCCAGGGATGGGAGAGCCTGATGGGCTTCCATCTATGGGGTCACACAGAGTCGGACACGACTGAAGTGACTTAGTAGTAGTAGTAGTAGTATATTAAGTAAATAATATACCATAGCTAAACTGGATTTATCATAAAAATGTAGAATTGAATCTAGAAATATACAGTGTTTCAGTATTAGGAAACTGACTCATATGCCATTTTCATAGGCTTAAAGAAAAATCATGATTATCCCCAAAGATATTGAAAACACCTTCAACAAAATTCAAAACAAAATTTCCTGACTTTAAAAAAGATTACAACTGTGGGGGTGCCTAAGTTGGCGGAGGAATAGGACGGAGAGACCACTATCTCCCACACAAATTCATCAAAAGAACATCTCAATGCTGAGTAAATTCTACAGGACAACTTCTGAATGCGAGCAGAGGACATCAGGCATCCAGAAAAGCAGAACATTGTCTTCAAAAACAGGTAGGAAAAACACAAAAGACAAAAAAAGAAACAAAGGAGGTAGGGAGGGAGCTCCATCTTGGGAAGGAAGTCCTGTCCCGGGAAGAGAGTTTTAAAAAGAGAGAAGTTTCCAAACGCCGGGAAACACTCTCACTGCCAAATCTGTGGCGAGTCTTGGAAGCACATAACAGGGAAGAAAAATAAATGGTGATTAAGACCAACAGGTCACGAGCCCAACGGTAACTCCCCCAGCGGAGAAGCAGAGCAGACGCCTGCATCTGCCACTAGCAAGTGGGGGCTGGGCAAGGAGGCGTGGGAGACGCGGGTGGCAGCGCTTCTATGAA
>SJXQ01006948.1:34613-100983 GCA_006408695.1 Aepyceros melampus | reverse complement strand
AGAAGGACTAGGAGGGGAGAGAAGCACTGCCTGGATCAAACATTTGTGCACGTGGCTGGCTCAAGTCTGTGCCATTGATGCCACTTTTGAAAATAACTCCTTCAAGTTTGCCTTGAATAGCCTCCAAACAGAAATGGCTTTTCCTTCCCATGAGTTTCTAAAGCATGTGCTTTGTACTTCTGGCAAGTTAATAATCATTTCCATGCTTTTCAAACTTAAGTATTTATACCCACATTGACAATGGGTGAGGATTTAGGTGAAACCACAGATTAAACAAGAATCTTTCCTAAGCAGTCAATTTTACTTAAATATTTGAGAGAATAAATTTTTAAGGACCATTTTAATGTTAAATAAGAATATATATATACTTGAGTGTGTATCTTAATTTTTTCAGGTAAGACACGTAGGAGGCAGCTTTAAATTGTGATCGTCAACTTCCCTACGTTATGCTCCCTGTTTGAGGGAGGTGGACAGGCTCTACATGGACAGATTTAATATGTCTCTGGTTTGGTGAGGGTCTGGAGAATAGGCAGGTATCTTCATGTAATATACCTCTCTACTGCTATTATTATATGGAGCTTAAATTTTTTTTTCAATTTTTTCTTAATTGAAGTGTGGCTGATTTACAATGTTGTGTTAATTTCTGTTGTACAGCAAAGTTATACAATTATATACTCAGTTATACACATAATGTGTTTCCCTACGTTATGCTCCCTGTTTGAGGGAGGTGGACAGGCTCTACATGGACAGATTTAATATGTCTCTGGTTTGGTGAGGGTCTGGAGAATAGGCAGGTATCTTCATGTAATATACCTCTCTACTGCTATTATTATATGGAGCTTAAATTTTTTTTTCAATTTTTTCTTAATTGAAGTGTGGCTGATTTACAATGTTGTGTTAATTTTGTTGTACAGCAAAGTTATACAATTATATACTCAGTTATACACATAATGTGTTATTTTTTATATTCTTTCTTATGGGCTTGAAGTTTTTAAAAATGAGGTAGCTCTTTTCATGGGGAGACAAGAAGTCTTCTAGAGAGAAAAGACTGAGACCTCAGTCCTGTTTTTTCAAGGTTCAAGTTTATGGAAACGTGTACAGATAGCCTGGGATGTGCCTGATGGAGGCTAGGAGGCAGAGAAAAGTTATAATTCCTGCAAGATGGCCCTATGAAGACAGAAGGTGAGTACCAAGTGTCAGAGGCTCCTCCTTAGGATGTCAGCTTGGTCCTCAGATCCTGACTGGTAAGGGGACTTGGTAAAAACAAACAAGTACACTAAAAAGATATCCTAAATCCTTCTACCAGCGTCAACTGCAGACTATGGTTCTCCCTAAAATGAAAAGGTCGTGGGGAAAATACTGAAGATCAAAGGCAGTCCTTTGAGACTCACATAGAGCAAGTGCTTTCTATACTCTCGTTGCAGGAGGAGTTACCTGCGCCTAGTCAATGTCTAACACAAATCAAATTAAGCCCCTTATTTAAAAAGAAGCTCAGAGAAAAGGTGTGGGGCGGGAAGGGGGAGGTGGGCGTCGGGATTGGGAGTTCATGTACACTCGTGGCTGATTCATGTCAATGTATAGCAAAACGAATACAGTATTGTAAAGCAAAACAAACATTAAAAAATAATAATAAATTTTAAAAATTAAAAAAAATAAAAAGAAGCAGAGGACTATGGCAGGACTAGGAGAGGTTTTTTAAAAGTATGTTAATGACACTTTATAATCCACTTAATTCTCCTTTTCCCTTAGTTAATCTCTATATTTGGCTATAGTAGATAGATGATGTTGATGACAATGAAGATAGACAGGTAGATAATGTAGACACGTGTGTCTGATGCACACGTTGTGTTCTTTGATTCCCATTTAATAATAACTCAAAGGGACATAACTTGGGGGCAAAATACCTCCTCCAGTGTTTCCTCTCCCGTGCTCCAGCAGAGCATATAAAACAGGCTTTGAGATACCGTGGGTGGACACGTAAGGAAATTTATGAACTAATTGATGAAGCTACTGCAGGGAAGGTCATCATAGCTTTGCTCTTCCAGAAAATAAGGATTTGGTTTTATGAATACCAATAAAAAGCTGCTTCTCTGGGTTTCATAACATTATTTTCTTCATGAATATATTCACATTCCTGAAACATAATTCTCTGGATTTAATGCTAAGAAATCATTGGTAAAAAGATTTAAGAGATTATATATTGCATATAATTCTTGTATGCAGGAATTCAATTTTTCTATGAGAGCTGGAAAGGATCTCAATCTATGTCAACACAGATATGTATAAGATTTAGTGCTTTTTATGTTGACTCAGGTATTATCAGAATTTAAGGCATGCCTTAATTTCCTCGGGGTTCAAGGGATGCAGGGGTTGGGAGCTAGATGTGCCCTGCTGGGAGATAAACATCCATGTGCATATTTGACACTGGGTTCTTCAAGGGAAACTGTTAGTTTAAATAGCATGGCTTCTCATGGCATAGCAAGCTCTTTTCAGTCTAGCATTCTCAGAATCACATGTTTGTGACCCAACATTTTGTTTCATGAAGCACTTTGAGCTTTTGTCATAATGAGGATCTGCAACTCTTACAAGGTCAGTAAAGGTTATCAGTGAAGAGCCAGAGTCTACAATCCATCTTGGTCAACTGAGTTACAGGATTGTGATAACAAGAGTACCAGCATCAGCAGAATTACGACCAACAAAAGAAATAATGATTTTCTCAATCTGAGTGCAAAAGTGACTGGCTTGTTAACAGAAGCAAGAGAATCAGCTAGCATGGATCATGGTTTTCAAGACTTCTTAGAAATGCCAAGTTTGTTTCATTGTTTATTTCTTACTGTAAGATTCATAATATAAATACTTTCATTTGGGCTGTTTATGTTTTCCCTTGTTAGTTCTATTTTGTTAACATAATTATAATTCTACCTATAATAAGAAAAAGAACTTAAGTTTTCAAGACTTCTTAGAAATGCCAAGTTTGTTTCATTGTTTATTTCTTACTGTAAGATTCATAATATAAATACTTTCATTTGGGCTGTTTATGTTTTCCCTTGTTAGTTCTATTTTGTTAACATAATTATAATTCTACCTATAATAAGAAAAAGAACTTAAGTTCAACAAGTTATTATTTGTAATAATAACCAACCAAAGAGACTAAGATGGAAATCAGCATTCACTAATCTTCCCTACTCCTTTAATGCACATTCATATATACATTTGTATATTTCATAGTGCATTAAAATTATGAAATTTATCACATCTATTGTTTATTAACAAAGAAGAAGAAGCCAATGAGAAAATTTTGTTGGGAGGCTTCCAGGAGCATGTTTTGATGTAGATGCCCATGTCAGGCAGGTCCTAAAGAAGACATTTACTAAATAACATGAATATCAATTTAATAAAATATGGTTGATAATATTATTATCATTACTGGCAGAACACACACAGTAAATGAGATCACCTTTTAAAACAAATAATACAATAATTATCATTATATTAAATGAGTCTTGGAATTGTTTGGATGAGAAAAGTATGTAGAATAGAAGCTTTAGGAGAAATGGACATAATCTTTTTCAAATCAACTTTGTTAAGGTATAATTTACAAAAAATGAAATGCATCCATTTTAAATGTAAAATTTGATGAGTCTGACAAACACACTCATGTGACCACCACCATAATCATAAAATATTTCCATCACCCCAAAATATTCCTCATGCCCTTTTACCTTTAATCCCCCTTTGCCCTGGCTCCAGGAAACCAGTAATCTGATGTCTGCCACTATAATAGGTTATTTTTCCACTTTCTAGAATTTTGTATAAATGGCACCGTACATAGGTACAGTACCAGGCTGCCTTCTTTGGCTGAGCTTAATCTTTCTGTGGGCTTCCCTTACAGCTCAGCTGGAAAAGAAATCTCCTGCAATGCAGGAGATTTGATTTGATTCCTGGGTCAGGAAGATCCCCTGGAGAAGGAAATGGTAACCCACTCCAGTATTCTTGTCTGAAGAATCTCATGGACAGAGGAGCCTGGTGGGCTACAGTCTATGGGGTCACAACAACTGGATATGACTTAGCGACTAAACCACCACCAATCTTTCTGTAAGTCATCCATGTTTTTGCATGAAAAAGCAGTTCATTTTCATGGCCAAATTACCATCCATTGGACAGGATGTATTTGTTGTTTTGACTTATAATATAATGTAGTAAACTAGTATTTTCTACTCTGTTAACAGTTAACTGCTGGATTCTGATTAGAGCATCCTTATATCATCAGTACAAAAATTTTGAGATGGTTGGATTGACCATGATTTTGGTTATTGTTTTTGTTTTGCAGGGCACTGGAACTACTTGGACCTACAAAGACGTTTTGTCCCTCTAGAAAGTACTTCTTCTGCCAGACCTTGCGGGTGCTAATAGTCCCTGAACTGCCATCTGTAGCTGAATATCCATGGTGTAGCCCCTTGAAGTCCTGGCCTGGGGCCTGGCACCTGGGGGAGGGGTTAGAAGAATAAGAGTAGAAGGGGTTCCACTTTCCTCTCCAAAAATCTAACCTAGTAAACCCCTGCAATCATTTATCTCTATGATGCTGTAACACTTTTCAAAAATTTTTGTCTAGATTTTGTAGTCATCTTCAGCAGAAGAACTGTTCCAAATGACCTTATCTTCTATTTCCAGCTTGAAGCGACCCTTTATTCTTTTCAAGGTGACCTTTTGGCCCTTGGATCCACAGCAAGCAGCAAACTATACTTTATTGAAAAAAGTTTAAACTAAGCTCAGAGAAAGTTGAAAATTGATCACTATGAGAGCTACTATGAAAACAAGAGCCAACTGAATTACTGACAGCCTGTCAGTAATCCTGAAATGGTCACTTTTCAATTTTACCTGGATGCCCACATGACAATCCCCCTTCATGGATCCTAGCCTTGCTGTGATGAAGAAGCTTGCATAACTCAATGAAGCTATGAGCCATGCCATGCAGGGCCACCTGGGTCATAGTGAAGAGTTCCAACTGGAGAGGAAATGGCAACTCATTCCAGTATTCTTGTCCTTTTCATCATAGGGGATTGGAATTCAAAAGCAGGAAGTCAAGAGATGCCCAGAATAACAGGCAAGTTTGGCCTCAGAGTACAAAATGAAGCAAGACAAAGGCTAACAGAGTTTTGTCAAAAGAACATGCTGGTCAAATCAAACACGTTTTTCCAACAACACTAAAGATGACTCTACAAATGGACATCACCAGATGGTCAATACTGAAATCAGACTGATTATATTCTTTGAAGCCAAAGATGGAGAAGCTCTATACTGTCAGTGAAAACAAGACCTGGAGCTGACTCTGACTCAGATCAAGAGCTCCTTATTGCAAAATTAGGCTTAAATTTAAGCAAGTAGGGAAAACTACTAGGTCATTCAGGTAGGACCTAAATCAAATCCTTTATGATTATACAGTGCAGAGGACAAATAGATTGAAGGGACTAGATCTGGTGGTCAGAGTGCCTGAAGAACTATGGGCAGAAGTTCATAACATTGTACAAGAAGCAATGACCAAAACCATCTCAAAGAAAAAGAAACTCAAGAAGGCAAAGTGGTTGTCTGAGGAGGTTTTACAAATAACTGAGGAAAGAAGAAAAACAAAAAGCAAGGGAGAAAGCGATTGATCTACCTAACTGAATGCAGAGTTCCAGGGAATAGCAAGGAGAGAGATGAGAAGGCCTTCTTAAATGAACAATGCAAAGAAATAGAGGAAAACAACAGAATGGGAAAGACTAGAGATCTCTTCATGAAAACTGAACATATCAAGGGAATATTTCACGCAAGGATGGGCACGATAAAGGACAGGAACGGTAAGGACCTAATAGAAGCCGAGGAGATTAAGAAGAGATGGCAAGAATACACAGTAGAAATATATAAAAAAGGTCTTAATGACCCAGATAACCGTGATGGCATGGCCACTCATCTAAAGCCAAATATCCTAGAGTGTGAAGTCAAGCGGGCCTTAGGAAGCATTACTATGAACAAACCTGGGAGAGGTGATGGAGCTGTAGCTGAGCTATTTAAAATCCTAAAAATGCTTCTGTTAAAGTACTGTACCTGCTGTGTCAGTAAATTTGGAAAACTCAGCAGTGGCCACAGGACTGGAAAAGGTCAGTTTTCATTCCAATCCCAAAAATTGTTCAATGCCAAAAATGTTCAAACTACTGTACAATTGCACTCATCTCAAATACTAGCAAGGTTATATTAAAAATCCTCCAAGCTAGGCTTCAGCAATATGTGAATCTAGAACTTCCACATGTACAAGCTGGGTTTCAACAAGGCAGAGGAACCATACATCAAATTGTAACATTCGTTGGATCATGGAGAAAGCAAGAGAGTTCCAGAAAAACACCTATTTCTGCTTCATTGACTATACTAAAGCCTTTGACTGTGTGGATCACAACTTTGGAAAGTTCTTAAAGATGGAAACCAGACCACCTTATCTGTCTCCTGAGAAACCTGTATATGGGTCAAGAACCATTAGTTAGAACCAGACATGAAATGACTGATGGTTCAAAATCAGGGAAGGAGTAAGTCAAGGCTGTATATTGTCACCCTGCTTATTTAACTTATATGCAGAGTACATCATGTGAAATGCCAGGTTGGATGAATCATAAGATGGAATCAAGATTTCCAGGAGAAATATCAATAACTTCAAATATCTAGATGATACCACTTTAATGGTAGAACTAAAGAGTCTCTTGATGAGAGTGAAAGAGGAGAGTAAAAAAGCTGGCTTGAAACTCAGCTTTCAAAAAACTAAGATCATGGCATCCAGTCCCATCACTTCATGTCAGATAGAAGGGGAAAAATGGAGGTAGTAACAGATTTTATTTTCTTGGGTTCACCAATAAGCTTCTTCCGTCCTGCTCTTTTCTCTGTCTGGTATTTTCTCTGCCAGATCTTCACAGAATCTCACCTCACTTCCTCAGAGAGCCCTTTCCTGAGCACTCCATCTAGAACAGCCTGTCCCTGTATCCCTGATACTGCTTTACTTTTCTTCATGGGAGACAATCTACATGAATTAATAGTATGCTGATTTGTTTCCTGGAGAAATCAATGGCACCCTACTCCAGCACTCTTGCCTGGAAAATCCCAGGATGGATGGAGGAGCCTGGTGGGCTGTAGTCCATGGGGTCACCTCAAGTCGGACACGACTGAGCAACCTCACTTTCACTTTTCACTTTCATGCATTGGAGAAGGAAATGGCAACTCACTGCAGTGTTCTTGCCAGGAGAATCCCAGGGACAGTGGAGTCTGGTGGGCTGCCGTCTATGGAGTCACACAGAGTTGGACACAACTGAAGCGACTTAGCAGCAGCAGCAGCAGAATAACACAAAAAGCATAATTGGAAGAATTAAGTTGTTTAAATGTCCATATGACCCAAAGCAATCTACAGATTCAATGCAATTCCTGTCAAAATTTAAATGGCATTTTCCACAGAAATATAATAATGCTAAACAATCCCAAAATTTGTATGGAACCGCAAAAGGCACTGAATAGTCAAAGCAATCTTGAGGAAGAAGAACAAAACTGGAGGCATCATACTCCCTGATTTGAAACTACATTACAAGGCTGTAGTAATAGAAACACTACAGTATTGGCATTAAAAAAAAAAAAAAAACAGATACATAGACAGGCAGAACAAATAAAAATCCCAGAAATAAACTCACATGTACATGGTCAATTAATTTATGTCAAAGGAGATAAGAATATACAGTGGTGTATTCAGTGGCATACACAGTGGAAAACCAGACAGGCCTGTGCAGAAGAATGAAATTGGACCCTTACACCCTATACAAAAATTAAGACCTGAACTAGAAAACATAGACAGTAAGCTACCTGACATCAGTCTTGGCAATGGTTTTTTTGGATTTAAAACCAAAGCGAAGACAACAAAAGCAAAAATAAGCCAGTAGGACTAAATCAAGCTAGAAATTTCAGAACAGAGCTACCATATGAACCCAGAAATTCCACTTCTGCATATTTTTTG
Source organism: Aepyceros melampus (assembly GCA_006408695.1). NCBI lineage: Eukaryota > Metazoa > Chordata > Mammalia > Artiodactyla > Bovidae > Aepyceros > Aepyceros melampus. The sequence continues at coordinate 92,963 of SJXQ01006948.1, read as the reverse complement.
AAGAAAATGAAAATACTAATTGGAAAAGATATATGTGCCCCCATATTCACTGCAGCAGTGTTTACAATAGCCAAGCAGTATTTACAATAGCCTAAGAGTCCATTGACGGATGAATGGATAAAGAAAATATAATGCACACACACACCAAAACATGATTCAGCCATTAATAATGAAGGAAATCCTACCACTTGTGACAATATGGATGGACCTTGAGGGCATTAGGCTAAGTGAAGTATCCAGAGAAAGATAAATACCAAATGATCTCCCTTAGATGTGGAATCTGGAAAAAACAAACTCCTAGATACAGAGAGCAGATTGGTGGTTGCAAGAGGCAGGAATTGGGGAGTGGGTGAAATGGGTGGAGGTGGTCAAAAGGTACTGATATCTGGTTGTGAAATAATAAGTCATGGAGATGCAATGTATAGTATGGTGACAATAGTTAATAATATTGTATTATATATTTAAGAGTCCCAAAAAAGTAGATCTTAAATGTTCTCGCCACAAGAAAAAAATATGTAACTATGTGTGGTGATGGTTGTGGTGATTGTTTTGCAGTATATCAAATATCTAACCATTGTGTTGGAGAAGGTGATGGCACCCCACTCCCAGTACTCTTGCCTGGAAAATCCCATGGACAGAGGAGCCTGGTAGGCTGCAGTCCATGGGGTCGCTCAGTCGGACATGACTTGAGCGACTTCACTTTCCCGTTTCACTTTCATGCATTGGAGAAGGAAATGGCAACCCACTCCAGAGTTCTTGCCTGGAGAATCCCAGGGATGGCAGAGTCGGGTGGGCTGCCGTCTATGGGGTCACACAGAGTTGGACACGACTGAAGCGACTTAGCAGCAACCATTATGTTGTACACCTGAAACTAATATCATTTATATGTCAATTATATTTTTTAAGAAACTAAGGAATCTGAATAAACTATATGGACTTTAGTTAAAACAATCTAACAGTTTTGGTTCATTAACTGTGACAAATGGACTATACTAATATGTGACCCCGCGGACTATACAATCTGCAGAATTCTCTAGGCCAGAATACCGGAGTAGGTAGCCTTTCCCTTCTCCAGAGGATCTTCCCAAACCAGCGATCGAACTCAGGTCTCCTGCACTGCAGGCGGATTCTTTGTTGTTTTTTTTAATATAAATCTATTTATTTTCATTGGAGGTTAATTACTTTACAATATTGTATTGGTTTTGCCAAACATCAACATGAATCCGCCACAGGTATACACATATTCCCCATCCTGAAGCCCACTCCCTCCTCCCTCCCCATACCATCCCTCTGGGTCATCCCAGTGCACCAGCCCCAAGCATCAAGCAACTGGACCACAAGGGAAGCCCAAGAATACTGGAGTGAGTAGCCTATCCCTTCTCCAGGGGATCTTCCCAACCCAGCAATCGAACCGGGGTCTTCTGCATTGCAGGCAGATTCTTTACCAACTGAGCTATCAGGGCAGCCCCAATATAAGATAATAACAAAAGGGGAAACTTGGTGTGGGGTGAAGGAAAGCTACACAGCTCAAAATAGCCTGGAGTGAAAACTCCTCTCCAGGTCCTCCCCACCATTCTATGCAAAACAAACAACTCTTTCACCTAGAGAAAAAATGGACTTTAAGGTTGATTAAGACCAGCTCCCAGCTGGCCCCAGCTTCTGGCCGATCTCCAGAATTCTTTGCCCAGATGTTTAAGAGATAACTAATCAAAACAACCTTGGAGAAGAACAAGCCCCTTAAGACAGTAGATTTCCACATATATGCCTATATATACTTACTCTTTTCTTGGGTTAATGCAGCAGCTCACCAATCTGACTCCCGCCCCTTCTTACCTCATTAAAGGTGTTCCTGTAAAGTGCCAGTCTCATTCCTTTTCCAAACCTCGCCTTTTCTAACTTACATTTTTTGGTGCCAAAACCTAGGAGTCTGAGGTTCCTTTTCTAAACAACCTTGGAGAAGAACAAGCCCCTTAAGACAGTAGATTTCCACATATATGCCTATATATACTTACTCTTTTCTTGGGTTAATGCAGCAGCTCACCAATCTGACTCCCGCCCCTTCTTACCTCATTAAAGGTGTTCCTGTAAAGTGCCAGTCTCATTCCTTTTCCAAACCTCGCCTTTTCTAACTTACATTTTTTGGTGCCAAAACCTAGGAGTCTGAGGTTCCTTTTCGTTCTCCAAGGCCAGCTCTTCGGAGAGTGGAAGCCTGCTGAGCTCACTTTCCTGCCTGGGCTTTCAAGACCTCCTGTGCCTTTGTGAGCAGTATAAGTCCTGTGTAGGGCTTTATTGGTTTTCCATGTGCCCCGAGGAATATTGGTCTCTCTCTCTCTCATTCTCTCTCTCCCTCTTTTCTCTACACTTTCTTTTCCATGAGACCTACCAACTCTAGGACAGAGGGCTTTTGCCATTCGACCTCCCCGCATGCACCATGAATTCACACCTGACCCAGTAGCCCAGGTAAGCTTGGACGGCACTCTAGGGTGCCACAGACTATCGTCCTTTCCAGGTTTCCAGGGAACCCTCCAGCCAAAAGCCCCTCTGGGGAGGTTCTTGTGGGATGCCCCTCCCTCCTTCAGAGTCTCTCTCTTTGCTCGGTCAAAAGATTAGGTGATGATCTTTTCTTTCGACCGGACAGTCACTAGCCATTCGCTACAGGGTCAAGCCAATCTGTCCCATGGGATTCTCCCTTGGCCTGCGTAAAACGAAACCTCACTCTTGACTGATCTCAAGGTTCATAAACTCAAGTCACTTTACGCTCAAATTTGGCATCAGTACAAACTGGATAACCAAAACCGCTGGCCTGAGTTCAGGATTTCAATATTTTATCAGATTTCACCAACTTCCTCAAACGGAATGGCAAATGGTCAGAGGTCCCCTTTATTCAAGGCTTCTGGGATCTTAGAAGCCATCCTTCTCTCTGCAAGGACTGTTCTACCTACCAAATCCTTCTTTGTTCTCTCTCTCCCTCCATTACAAAAGAATCCAAAATTAAAGCCCCTAAAGGCCCCCTAAACCTTCAGTCCCTTATTTTGACCTGGCAGATGAGCCTCCTCCCTACCACCCCAGAGAGGAAACTTCCAAAGATGAGACCCCATTCTCTAGCCTTTCCTCCTCTAAAACAGGAAGCGATGACTCTGAAACTCCAAAAGAGATTTCCAACCCCCTCCATCGGCCAAGACCCAAAGCAAACACATGTTTCCTCTCAGAGAGGTAGCAGGACCAGAGGGCCCTACATGGGTTCATGTGCCTTTCTCAATTTCTGATACGAGCCAAACTGAAGAAAAATTGGGATCCTTTTCAAAAATCCTACTAGATATAGAAAAGAATTCCTCCGCCTCACACAAGCATATCATTTAACCTGGAATGATCTTTATTACATCCTAAATATGGGAGTTGGTGATGGACAGGGAGGCCTGGTGTGCTGCGGTTCATGGGGTCGCAAAGAGTCGGACACAACTGAGCGACTGAACTGAACTGAAATGCCACTTTAACCCCTGATGAAAAGGAATGGATATGGCAGGCAGCCCGGGCTCATGCTGATCAGCTCCATAACCAAGACAGGACTAATCTGGTGGCTGATGATGCTGTCCCTTTAACTGAGCCGTGGTGGACGAATCAAGCAGGCAATGCTGGCATCTGGTACCTGCATCATATGATCCCCTGCTTATTAGAAGGAATGCTAAAAAGCTCCCACATTCAAGTGAACTATGATAAGATTAGGGAAGTGACTCAAGAAAAAGATGAAAATCCTGCCCTTTTTTTTTTCACGGCTTACTGAGGCAGTCCCAAAATACACTAATCTAGATATTTCCACCCCCGCTGGACTTCTGTACCTACACATCCAGTTCATAAGCCAGTCATTGCTCGATATTCATCGAAAACTATGCCAATTAGAGAAGGGCCCCAAAACCCCTCAGCAAGATCTCCTAGCTGCTGCTGCTGCTAAGTCACTTCAGTCGATCTCCTAGAAATAGCCTTTAAAGTTTTCAACATTCGGGAGAAAGAAGTGAAAAAAGAAAGGCCAAATATGCTTTATTTGCTGCAGCTATCCTAGAAAAAAATTCAACCCCTTTGGCCTATCAACCTCAGCCCACCCGTATAGGACCTAACCCTCCAGGCCCCTGCTTCAAACGTAACTAAACAGGACACTGGGCTAAGTCCTGCCCAGACCCCCGGCCACCCACCAAACCCTGCCCTACCTGCAAACAATGGGGCCACTGGAAAATGGACTGTCCTCAGACACTACCCACCAAATCTCAGCGTCCACCCCAGGCCCAACAACAATGGGCCGGGAACCAGACTCAGGGGGCCCTAGCACCCCAACCATGGGTCCTCAGGTGAGGTGAGAGATGATCCAGCTGTGCCTGAGTGATTCCAGTGATGGAGCCCACGCTCCAGACCCCAAGCCCATCCCATACAGATGGACTCGGAGCTTCGGGTAACTGGCACGGTGGCTGGACACAAAGCCTCGTTCCTAATAGACACTGGAGTGGACTTTTCACTTTTAACCTCTTTTAAGGACCCTCTCCAACCTTCAGAAGTGGCCATCAAAGGGGTCTCAGGCATCCTTTTTTATCCCCAAATAACCCTCTTCTCCTTTGTTCCTGGGTAAGGTGACACTAACACGTTCTCTCGTAGTAGTTCCTCCACACCCAATGGCATTGATGAGACGGGATCTTCTGGCTAAGCCACAAACTTCTGTAAACCTCCCATTCTTAGATCCCACATCAATTCTTTGTATCCAAATGGCACCCGAAACCTTGGCCAGCCCTCACTCCCAAAATCTGCCCCCTGACCTTCCCTTGATAGATCCTCAGGTCTGGGACACCGAAACCCCATTGGCAGCCTGACACCATTCCCCTATACAGGTTTTTCTTAAAAATCCCTCTCAGGTATTAACCCAAACTCAGTATACCCTGACCACAGAATCCCGACAAGGACTTAAACCAATAATCTCCTGACTGCTCAAAGCCAGCCTTTTGCAGCCTATCTGTTCTCCTCATAATACTCCTATACTGGCAGTCAAAAAGTGACCCCACTCCTGATGTCTAGTCCAAGATCTTCACAGGATCAATGAGACCATAATACCCGTACACCCCATGGTCACTAATCCCTGTTCCCTTTTTTTTATCTATTCCTCCTGACACACTCTACTTCACAGTATTAGACCTCAAAGATGCTTTCTTTACTATACCTCTATGCCACTCTTCACAGCCCCTATTTGCCTTCACTTGGACAGACACAGACACATGTCAATCTCAACAATTAACTTGGACCATTTTACCACCAGAGTTTAGAGATGGCCCTCATTTTTTCAGTCAAGCCCTTCAAAGGGACCTACAAATTTAGACCTAGGCTCTACTACCTTATTCTAACATGTAGACAGTTAATTGTTATGTAATTCCTCTTGCCATAACTACCTAGTCCACACTGCGCCAGTATTAAATGCCCTAGGCAACTGGGTGGAGAAGGCAATGGCACCTCACTCCAGTACTCTTGCCTGGAAAATCCCATGGATGGAGGACCCTGGTAGGCTGCAGTCCTAAGGGTTGCTAAGAGTCAGACACGACTGAGCGACTTCACTTTCACTTTTCACTTTCATGCATTGGAGAAGGAAATGGCAACCCTCCAGTGTTCTTGCCTGGAGAATCCCAGGGAGGGTGGAGCCTGGTGGGCTGCCATCTATGGGGTTGCACAGAGTCGGACACGACTGAAGTGACTTAGCAGCAGCAGCAGCAGCAACAGCAGGCAACTGGGGCTACAGAGTTTTGCTCTCCAAAGCACAAATTGCTTCCACCACTGTCAATTACATGGGATTGCTTCTCACTCCCATGTCCAAAATAATTCCAGCTCAGCGACTTTGAGCCTTGACACGGACCCTTGGGCCCCAAACCAAGAGGAAACTTCTTTCTCTATTAGGCCTATAAAACTTCTTCTGAATATGGGCCCCAAATTTTGCCCTCCACACAAAACCTGTCTACCAAGCTACTCAAGGAAACTTAGATGAACCCTTATTGGCCCCCATCTCTCTCCACACCCCAATACAAACTCTTACCAAAGGCCCCTTCTCTTTCTTACCTGATTATGCCAAGCCTTTTTTCCTTTTTGTACATTCTAGACAAGGACTTGCCTTAGGGATTCTGTGCCAAAAAAGAGGGGACATATGGGGACCTCTAACTTACTTATCCAGACAACTCAATCTTGTCATGCTCAGATGGCCACCTTGTCTCCAGGCGCAACTACCCTCTTAATACCTGAAGCCCAAAAACTAACCCAAAATGCTCCTCTAAATGTATGCTCACCTCATTCCTTCAAAGATTTACTCTCTCATTGGATTTTCCTTTCTCTACCTCCTGCTCGACTACAATCCTCCACGCACACCTCCTCGACCCATCCCTTTCTTTTATGGCGTGTAAACCTCTTAATCCTACTAGCTTACTCCCTACACCAGATCCAGAAGCAGAACACCTATCTCATGTCTGTGTTCAGACCTTAGATATGACACTTAATCCCTTTGAACATATAACTGATCAGCCCCTTACTGACCCCAAAGTCCCATCGTGGTTCATAGATGGCATCGCCCAGAAACAAGCTCCATTTGGATCCAGATATGCTATAGTCCAGGGACAGTCCGACAAAGTTATCCCCCGCTGCCTCATCAAGTCAGCCATACTCCCAGCTCATACATCCTCACAACAGGCTGAACTGATAGCGCCTACACAAGCTTTGACCCTAGCCAAAGACCAAAAGATAAACATTTATGCTGACTCCAAGTATGTCTATAACATATTACATTCTAACATTATAATCTGGAGGGAGAGAGGATTCCTGATTCAGAAGGGCACACCAATTCTCAGTGCTTCTTTTATTTCTGAACTCTTCCATGTGGCTCAGCTCCCAAAACAAGCTGCTGTAATACATTGCCAGGGACATCAGCGACATGGTCCTTCTCCTTTTATAACAATATAGCAGATCACAAAGCAAAGCGGCAGACCGCCTCTGTTAGTCCTCTCTTTACTATGGCCCAAATTGATGAACCTAACATCTGCACATTACTTTTATATTTACATTCCCTTTTCCACCCCTCTACCAAAGTATTTAAGGCTTTCCTTCAGAACTTTATTGAACTAAGGACGATGTGACTTATTTAAATAGTCTGACCCAAACTTGTCCTATTTGTCAGCGGACAAATCCTAATACTAACATTTGCCCCTCTTCTTTCCCCACCCACCAAATTTGCAGACATCTTCCTGCACAAGACTGGCAGGTAGATTTCACCCACATGCCACCTGTAAAAAGGGTTAAATTTCTCATCTTAGTAGATACATTTTCTGGATGGATCAAAACCTTCCTGACTACTAACAAACAAGCCCCTACTGTGCTCGCCTTGTTCTTACTGAAATCCTCCCCAGGTTTGGAATGCCTTCCTCCCTCCAGTCTGACAACGGGCCCGAGTTCACATCCCAAATCACCCAAAATATTGCACAAGCCCTTCAAGTTCCTTGGAGGTTTCACATTCCTTATCATCCCCGGTCTTCTGGTAAGGCTGAGAGAGCCAACCAAGTCCTAAAAGAAACCCTGACCAAGTTAACAATCAACCTTCATCAGTGAAGTGAAGTGAAGTTGCTCAGTCGTGTCCGACTCTTTGCGACCCCATAGACGGCAGCCCACCAGGCTCCCCCGTCCCTGGGATTCTCCAGGCAAGAACACTGGAGGGTTGCCAGGCTCCTCTGTCCATGGGATTTTCCAGGCAAGAGTACTGGAGTGGGTTACCATTTCCTTCTCCAGGGGATCTTCCCGACCCAGGGATCAAACCCGGGTCTCCTGCATTGCAGGCAGATGCTTTAACCTCTGAGCCACCAGGGAGACTGGACTAAACTCCTTCCTTTAGCCCTCTTAAAGGTCCGGGCCTTACCAAAGAAATCTTTAAATATCAGTCCATTCAAGGCCATGTATGGGAGGCCCATAGTACCTTTAGGTCTCTCCCCCTCCCAGGAGGGTTCCAAACTGCCATCCCACCTTCCTTTTCCTTTACTTGCCCAGATATGAGATGCCCTTTGGCAACATATGGATGACCTACTCCCTCAACCACACCCCAATCTTCCATACCCATCCTTTCAAATAGGAGACAAAGTTTATATGACAACACAGTCCCACTCAGATCTAACCCCAAAGTGGCAAGGTCCCTACACCATAATTCTGCTGACCCCTACCGCTGCAAAATTAAAAGAAATCACCCCTTGGGTACACATCACTCGGCTAAAAAAGATTATGTAGCCCAATGATGAAAATGCTTGTCAGACTAATACTTATCAAGTTTCTCACACAGGCCCTACAACTCTAAAGTTCTCACAGCTTCCACCGGCCCCAACTGATGATGGGTGAGCCTGTCGGTTTCACAGCTACAATTATTCCTGGAACAACTTCTGGCAGCTATCTAGGTCTTGAGTCCTCAAGCATTCATGTTCGAATATGTTGAAGATTACATTTTCACCCTGTGGCTACAGGGAATCTTTTATAACTTTTACTTCTTCAAAATCCAATTCTTTTCCATAGTAGTCTATCCTATACTCACTTCCCCAAATGTTGTTTAATATCTTTTTCTTATCCTCCCTTCTTCCTCTGACCCATGAACTCTTTCAAAATCCTAACCTTAACTATCTATTCCAGACCCTTTATTTAACCCATACCCTTCTCAGTGCTTCCAACCCTCACTTGGCCAAAGACTGCTGGATATGTCTATCTGTAACTCCTCTGGGAGATTCAGCCCTCCCCACATCCATCCTCGATTGGACCACAGGTAACATGTTCCTACACCACTCATACGATGGGGAGCCTTTATTCATCTCATGTCTTAAATATCTTCACACTAGTGACCAAATCCGAAATTCGGACAAACTCTTAGAATCTTTACTCACCGAACTTCCCTCCTTCAACAAAAAATCTCCAATAGATTGCCCAGATAGCAACACTGTTAAAACCAGCTCCTTTTTGCACATCCAGAAATTCCCAAAACCGTTCATATGACCAACCCGTGGGCACAATCCCTAACTGCATGTGCAACCATAGCTCCACTTTACTCTTTGCCACTGGAAAGGCTATATGTTTCTGGTCCTACAGGACACTCATTAACCTTAACAGGATGGTTTCCCTCAGCATATTCCTCCACTTCTCCCATCGTTGGGGCCACCTTAGTGGGGTCTCTGAGCGTTCTTGAATGAACAATCAAAAACCCCCTTGACTCCTCTTTGCCATCAATGTCAGCTTTGTATTACTACACCTGGCCTATTTTTCCTGTGTGGGATGTCTATATACCTCTGTCTACCTACTGATTGGACCAGAACCTGCACCCTGGTATACTCCAGTCCAAACATTTTAATAGCCCTCAATGATCAACCCTTGCCTATTCCTCTCATCCACAAGTGAATAAAATGAGCCATTCATTTCATTCCCCTCTTGTAGGACTAGGAATAGCGGCTGGAACTGGAACAGGAACCGCTGGCTTAACCACTTCCATCCAAAACTACCAGACACTATCTAAAGACCTATCAGACAGCCTCCAGGAAAGAGCTCAAGGCCTAATAACTATCCAAAATCAACTCGATTCCTTGGTGGCCATAGTATTACATAACAGAAGGGGATTAGACCTACTCACTGCAGACTGTGCCTTTTTCTAGACGAATCTTGCTGTTTCTATGCCAACCAGTCGGGTATTGTCCAAGGAGCTGCAAAAAACCTCACAGATCGAGCCTCATAAATCCGCCAGAGATTAAGCAACTCGTGGCAGCCATGGTTGACAGACTGGAACTAGATGTCCTGAATTTGACCCCTTCTCGGACCATTCATTTTTATCATCCTCCTACTCACCTTTGGGCCTTGTTTGTTTAATCTTTTTCCAGGGATTCCTCCAAGACTGAATCTGAGCCATTTCCCAAAACCAAGTCAAGACTGTTCTTTTGCTTGAGACCCTGATGGCTACAATAGAAAATCGACACTATGGGACTTAAGAGTTCCTTCCTTCCAGACCACAAACCCCTGACCCTCATTTATCAGCAAGAAGAAGCCCTGAGCATTAATGACACCCACCTCTCTTTTGGACCATTCATTTTTATCATCCTCCTACTCACCTTTGGGCCTTGTTTGTTTAATCTTTTTCCAGGGATTCCTCCAAGACTGAATCTGAGCCATTTCCCAAAACCAAGTCAAGACTGTTCTTTTGCTTCAGACCCTGATGGCTACAATAGAAAATCGACACTATGGGACTTAAGAGTTCCTTCCTTCCAGACCACAAACCCCTGACCCTCATTTATCAGCAAGAAGAAGCCCTGAACATTAATGACACCCACCTCTCTTTCTCTTTTTATATATATTCCTTAGGGTCTGGAATGAAGGAAAGTTACATGGCTCAAAATAGCCTGGAGTTAAAACTCCCCTCCAGGACCTCCCCACCATTCAATGCAAAACAAACAACTCTCTCACCCAAAGGGAAAAATGGACATTAAGGTTGATTACCATCAGCTCCCACCTGGTCCCAGCCTCCGGCAGATCTCCAGAATTCCTTGCCCTAGCCATTCAAGAGATAACTAATCCGAACAACCCTGGAGAAGAACAGGCCCCTTAAGACAGTAGATTTCCACATATATGCCTATATATACTTACTCTTTTCTTGGGTTAGTACAGCAGCTCACTAATCTGACTGCTGCCCGTTCTCACCTTATTAAAGGTGATCTGTTCCTGTAAAGTGCCGGTCTCGTTCTTTTTCCAAACCTCACCTTCTCTAACGCCCTTACCCTACACGGGGCAAATAGGAACTCTCTGTACTATGTTTACAACTTTTCTATAAATCTAAAACTATTCTAAAATTGTTTTTTTTTTTAGAAAAAGATAAAGTCCACTGGGTTGTGATGACCTCTGATTGGGAAGAATTCCCCTCCTGCACTAGAAAAGCATTGGGTTTTTATCTGATTATTTGTTTTCAATTAGACTTCTATTCTGAGTCTGTGGTCTGCTTTTCCTACATTTCAGTTTCTCCATCTATAAACCTGGAATTATGATGGATGAGAGTATGGATGGACACTTTGGGCAGTGATGAAGAAGCAACCCTGTGTTTGGGTATGTTAACTTGTAAAAAGGGTTCTTACCAACATCCCCAAACATCTCCAACAGTAATAGGCAAACTGTCCACCCCTAGTCATTACGTGAAAGTCAAAATGGACCTGCGTCTAGATTTCTCCTTCAGGGTGTCTCATTAAATACACTTTAAAAAATTGCCCTAGTCTAGTGGCAATTTCTGAGTCGTCAAGACAGTATTGGTATTTTATGACTAGAAACTTTTGTAGAGCCCTGTCAGGGGATCACTAGCTCATCTATGAAGCACAGAATTTTTCATTTTGGATGTTGTCAGAAAAGGTAAATGAAAAGATCCATCAAGTAACAATAGAAAAAAAAATAAAAACAAAAATGTCACACTGGAACTAAGAACTCTTAAAAACAATCTTTGCTTTTCTAACTTGATACAGCTTTATATGTGGATTTATCTTTCATAAAAGAGGAAATGAGCACACAATTAATCAAAGACAGAAATGAAAAGTCACGCTGTCTAGCTTTACTTCATTAGGAAATTGTTGCCAGCATTGTTTACTTTGGCACTGCTAACACATGTTGAAATGAATTTGAATAATAAAGGTGAGATCTTCAGGGGACATACACCTATTTTTATACTGAGGAAGTAAATATAGTAACCAGGCTATTACACTAGTGGATGACAGTGTGTGTGTAATCAATTAAAGAGCAGGTATGACAGGGTCAGAAACCTATACATTAACCTGAGATAATGCACTGGAAAAGTACAGAGAGCTATACATATCCAAGCATTTGCTACTGGGTGTTTACAATAAAGTGGCCTGAAACACATGCAAATGTCAGGAGGAACCAACATCTTTTTTCACCTAAAAGTCCACCTCCCTCACCTCAAGTTTAAGACAACACTGAAAGGCCATTCCAGCTTTCAGACACTTGGTGGGTTCCTCAGAGGCCTTGTGTAAGACTGCACTGCAACCAGAGGTGAACTGATAAGCAGGCTCTGATATACAGTTGTCTGACAATTTTCACACAAGCTGACTCTTGTCACAGCCCGACTTCTCTCTTAGCCCCTTTCTGCTTTTTTCCCTTCTTGACTTGGTAATCTGCACTCCCATTCTGTCTCAGGGTCTGCTTCTAAAGGAATCCAATGGTTACTCACGCAATGGGGGATCCCCAGAAGGGAGAATAAGATCCCACTATGGAGAGGAAAGAGTTCACTGTTCAAATCATGAAGAGCCCTTATTTGGAATTTATTTTGTGGGCCATGGGAAGACAGTGAAGGGTTTCAAAATAGGTCACTAATCTGATATATATTTTAGGAAGGTTGTTCTGGAAGCAGAACATAGAACAAACTGGAGCAGCAAGAAGCTGTTGCAATGTCCAGTTGGACCAGTGACAGTGGGAATGAAGAGGAAATCTCATGATACACTGGGGGAATTTGGTGACTAACTGGATATGACGTGGGAAAGAGAGAAAGAAGAGTTGAAAATTAAGTTAGAATTACTACTGGTCTGGGAGACTAGTTGGATTAGTTTGTGGCAGAGAATATTAGGAGGAGGATATATTTCTAACATTGATATTAAGTTATATGCACACGGACCATCAAGGTGGAGCTATTCAGAAGGGATATATATATATATAATCACATTGTATTACTTATAGGCATACCTTGACTATTCCAAACCAAGTCTAAATAAATACATGCATTATAGCAAGATAAAAACAAATAGATGAAAAACTGAAGTGAAGAGAATTACAAGAGAGGTTAATACACACACAAAAGACCTTAAACAGCAACCACAGATAGGCCACCAAATCTGCCCTGAGCTTCCTAGTAGAAAAACAGAAAAACACAATCAAGTACATCTTTCATTGAGACCCTAAGTCAAAACAAGGTTGGTAGTTTCAGAGAACCACCCATTCTTGGATACTGAGATCCAAGGAAAACACCTTCCAGGGCTGGCCAGTAGCTGGAGTTAAAGAAAGGAAAGCTGAAAAGTAAGATGAGGATGGAAATGTGGGAGTTGAGGAGTGTGGGTGGTGACAATGTTTGTAGACACAAGGAAAGTGTGTAATATGAGAAGAAAAAGGAGCTAATATGGAACCCTGGGAACACTGACACTTAAGGGGAAAGTTGGAGAACCAGGGAAAGAGAGAAAGCAGAGAAAATTATGAAGCCCAGCCACGTGAAATGCAGATATGATGTTTGGGAGCACTTGAAAGTTTGTTTTCTAGTTTCAACTAATATATGTTGAAACATACCAATAATAGCCTACAAATGCTTCCTTGAGGTGGGGGAGACACAGCAATTTATTTATCTTTTCAAAACCACAGATGAAGTTCACTGTCAAAACATAACCCCAAACTCAAATGAATATTAGTTTATACCAGTGATGTCATGTTACTATCATATGACTAAAGTAATGTAACTGGCAGTAGAAAAATGTCTATACAAGACTTTAGTAACAGTTTCTATCTTAACTCTAATTTTAAAGTAAAAAAATCATAATTTATGCTCCTTTCAGGAATAACTGAGTCTTCAGAGAAGATACACATTTTTGAAGAATAAGTTTCTCCCAACATCCTGTCTTAAGAGTATAAAAGTTCAGTTTTTTAAAATTTCCCTTGCAAATTAATTCCTCTCTATATCCTACTGTAGCAAAAGAATCACTAGATTTACCTATGGATTAAGATGATAAATGAAACAGGTAATCTCTGCCCTCAAGAAATGTGAGACCTGTCTAAGCTCTAAGAAGGAAGACTTGAGAAAATCAGTTGGAGAGGTCATTGCTGATGCTGCTTTCCTTTAGGGATTTGGGAGGTGAAATACCATGAAATACAAAGAAATAATGTAAATAAAAATGATGGAGTCCCCCTAAGTCAAACAATTTTTGTTAAATATTCAACCAATGGAAATGTCATGGGAAAAATACACTGTTCTATATCAGATTTTTTAAAAAGAAGTAGGAAATAGGAATAGGCTGTGCATCTTGTGTGAGAAAGGAATAACAGATGTAAACCAAGGAACCATATGAAAAGCCCATTGAAGAGAACTGGATGATTAATACACTACAAACGGGTTGAGACAGCATGATTTATCTCCATCTCAGAATGGAAACCTACGATGCAGAAAATGAGGTTAAAATGAAAAATGCAGGAATCCTGGCAAACAACAGAATAAGGGATAATCTATGTTTAAAGTTGAGGCATGAATTAAAATGAGAAGCCAAAATTCTTCTCGTAAAGAATCCACAAATCTATTGATAAGTCTTGGCAAGTAAGCTGGACTTGGAGTTTTTCCTTAGAGAACTTGGGATTTTTCTCTAGCCCAAGACGAACCATAGATCTAGAATGAAACCACCCACTGCATTTCTTAGTGAGATGATGATGCTTTACTGGTGACAAAGAAAATTTTACAGAGAGGCAAGGGCAGGGAATGGAAGCCCACTGAAGATTTTTCTTTGTGGTAGATGCAGAGGAATAATTTAGTGTTCCCATGGAAATAATTGCACTTGGATGATAAGTCACTGCAGAAATTAAGACAAATAGAACCCAACTTGCTATGTGAAAATATTCTAATAATATTATTAATAATCAGAAGATTACTTACCAGGTACCAGACAGAGTGGTAGGCAGGTATTCTCTTTGTACAGTTAAAGTGACAGGCTTAGAGTGGAATGAGGACAACTGTCAAAGAAGAAGATTAACACATGGCTCAGACCTCTGATGTCCCAAGAAGAGCCCAAACCATCCAGCCATCTAAGAGAGCTAACCATCTGTGAGGCATGGTTGCAAATGTTTTACCCTCTCAGTAACCTAATATTGTACTGGTATATTTCAGATGACAAAACTAAAGTTCCGTAAGTGATATCTCTAAGGTCACACAAAGCTGGAAAAGGAATTTCTGTGCTGGAGCCTTTTTGTATTAGCTCAAAAGGACAGATCTTTAACTTTCTAGGAATTCTGCAGGTGATCAGTAAACATAGCCACTATAAAACTGTATAGCATAGGGAACTATGTTCAATATTTTGTAATAACTGATAATGGAAAAGTATCTGAAAAGAACATATATGTGTGTGTGTGTGTGTGTATAAATGAATATATATAAACATACATATGTGTTTGTGTACATATATATATGTAAAACTGAATCATTTTGCTATATATTTGAAACTAACACAACACTGAAGATTAACTACATTTCAATAAAAAAAAATTTTACTGGGAAAAAAAGGAAAAGCCCTTTACAATTCTACAGTATAGCTCAAGGAAAACAGTGTTTTCCTATATTTAGAAGAAAAATATCTCCATATTCCTATTCCCACTTCTCAAGCTCAAGGTCCCAAGCTTTCCCAAAAAAGTCATTAAACAGCTACAATGTCATTATGTTAACACTTCACTAGCACAGTCTTACTTTTTAAAATCAAGAGCAGCATCAGGGAAAATTTTATTTCTTAAATAAATTCATGGCTTTTAATCTTTCATTTTGGATGTTTTGTAACATAAAATTTTACTGAAGTATATATACCGAAAATGCACACATTAAAAGTGGACAGTTCAACTAACTTTCATAAAATGAGCACACCCATATAACAATCTTTCAGATAAGAAACTAGACATGACTAGATCCTTAGAAGTCCTCGTGTGTCTTGTCACTAGCTTTCTCCCAAGGGTTAACAATCATCTTGAATTATAACTCAATACATTCATTGTCTGTGTTTGAACGTCATATAATCATACAAATTTATATACTATTTTACTGAGCTTCTCTCATTCAACACTATATTTATGAAATTCATGTAACCAGCTGCATGGAGTGGTAGTTTGCTCATTCTCATTGCTTTGAAGCATTCCACAACTTGTTTATCTATCCTACCATTGATAGGTATTTGCTGGTTCTGTTTCTTTCTTCAATTTTTGATGGGTGAGATGGTACTATGAACACCCTTGTGTATCATTTTAGTGAACATATGGAAGTCATTTCAAAATTATTCAGATTTATTGGCTGTATTTTTGAGGACTTTGAATGATACTTAAAAACATCATAGGTTCACAACCAATGAAAAGTGATAGATAATATTTATTTTAAAAAATCTTCTTAAATCCAATGACAAACTGGCTAGAAAAGACTGTAAGGAATACTCTGGTCAAAAACTAACAGGGAATAGAAAAGATGAACAACAAAGTCCTACTGTAGCACAGGGCACTATATTCAAAGTCCTGGGATATAGCATAATGGAAAAGAATAAAAAAGACTATATATAAGAAAATAACACAAGTCAAATTTCAGCAATACGTGAACCGTGAACTCCCTGATGTTCAAGCTGGTTTTAGAAAAGGCAGAGGAACCAGAGATCAAATTGCCAACATCCACTGGATCATGGAAAAAGCAAGAGAGTTCCAGAAAAACATCTATTTCTGCTTTATTGACTATGCCAAAGCCTTTGACTGTGTGGATCACAATAACTGGAAAATTCTGAAAGAGATGGGAATACCAGACCACCTGACCTGCCTCTTGAGAAATCGGTATGCCGGTCAGGAAGCAACAGTTAGAACTGGACATGGAACAACAGACTGGTTCCAAATAGGAAAAGGAGTACATCAAGGCTGTATATTGCCACCCTGCTTATTTAACTTCTATGCAGAGTAAGTACATCATGAGAAACGCTGGACTGGAAGAAACACAAGCTGGAATCAAGATTGCTGGGAGAAATATCAATAATCTCAGATATGCAGATGACACCACCCTTATGGCAGAAAGTGAGGAGGAGCTAAAAAGCCTCTTGTTGAAAGTGAAAGAGGAGAGTGGAAAAGTTGGCTTAAAGCTCAACATTCAGAAAACGAAGATCATGGCATCTGGCCCCATCACTTCATGGGAAATAGATGGGGAAACAGTAGAAACAGTGTCAGACTTTGTTTTTTTGGGCTCCAAAATCACTGCAGATGGTGACTGCAGCCATGAAATTAAAAGGCGCTTACTCCTTGGAAGAAAAGTTATGACCAACCTAGATAGTATATTCAAAAGCAGAGACATTACTTTGCCGACTAAGGTCCGTCTAGTCAAGGCTATGGTTTTTCCTGTGGTCATGTATGGATGTGAGAGTTGGACTGTGAAGAAGGCTGAGCGCAGAAGAATTGATGCTTTTGAACTGTGGTGTTGGAGAAGACTCTTGAGAGTCCCTTGGACTGCAAGGAGATCCAACCAGTCCATTCTGAAGGAGATCAACCCTGGGATTTCTTTGGAAGGAATGATGCTAAAACTGAAGCTCCAGTACTTTGGCCACCTTATGCGAAGAGCTGACTCATTGGAAAAGACCCTGATGCTGGGAGGGATTGGGGCAGGAGGAGAAGGGGACAACAGAGGATGAGATGGCTGGATGGCATCACGGACTCAATGGATGTGAGTCTGAGTGAACTCTGGGAGTTGGTGATGGACAGGGAGGCCTGGCGTACTGCAATTCATGGGGTCGCAGAGTCGGACAGGACTGAGCGACTGAACTGAACTGATGTATAACTCAGTCACTTTGCTGTACAGCAGAAATTAACACAATGTTGTAAATCAATTACAATTCAATTAAAAAAAAAACTAAATGGTAACAGGCAGGGAAGAGAGAATACTGATTCTGCTTCCATTTTGAGGGCATGCACTGAACTGGGTGAACAGAATCTTTGATATGCATGCCTTCTGGGACTGCAGTAGAGAAGATATAATCCAGAGTGTGAACAGACTGTAGAGCTAGGACCCAAAGCACAGAACCTCAATGGAAAAATGAACTAAAATAAACTCTATCTCCCAAGGGATGGCAAAGATAATTGTCAATGTGTGAAAGAAGAAAAAAAAGTTGTAACAAAAAATAATTCCATACTAGTCAATAAAACAAGTCTCAACAAGTTTCAAAGGAATGGTATCAGACATATCACATATCTTGGAAACCAATTAACAAAATAATAGCTAGAAATATACCATAGTGAAAATAAAGAACTACACTTCTAAATAGCCAATTATTCAAAAAAATTATAATAGCAATTAAGAAATTAGGCAACATTTAGAACTAAACAAAAATGAAAATTATACATATCAAAGTTTGTGGTATGCAGCTAAAACAATAAGTAGAGAGATATATAACTCCTGTTGCACCAATTAGGAGTGAAAAAGAGCTACACATTATTGAACAAAGAATTCCAATTTAAGAAATTAGGAAAAGAATAGCAAAATAAATCCAAAGAAAGATGGAGATAAGAAGTAACAAAGATAAAAGCAGAAATTAAAAATAAGAAAACTCACAATAGTGAAAATTAACAAATTCGTTTCTTAGAGATGATTAGTAAAATTGACAGACTCTAATGACACCAATAAAGAAAAAGAGAGAAGAGGTACAATCAATATTGGGCTTCCCAGGTGGCGCTAGAGGTAAAGAAGCTGCCTGCCAATGCAGGAGATATAAGAGCCATGGGTTCGATCCCAGAGTTGGGAAGATCCCCTAAAGGAGGGCGTGGCAACCCATTCCAGCATTCCTGCCCAGAGAATCCCAGAGGAGGCTGGTGGGCTACAGTCCATAGCGTGGTAAAAGTCAGACACAACTGAAGCAAATTACCACACATGTAAAAACAAACAATATTAGGAATGAATAAGGAAATATATCAATAGATACTGCAGACATTATAAAAAGATATTATGAATAATTTATGCTAATAAGTTTTAAAACAGATGAAAAAGACAAATTCCTAGAAAATTAAAACTTAACCAAAACTGACTCAAGAAGAAATGAAATATCTGAACCCTCCCAAAGAAATTAATTTAATGACTAAAAACACTCCTCTGTAGGAGAGAATAATGAGTTCCTCTTTAAAGCCTCTAGGTTTTGGGGTAGATTGTTGCATAGCAATAGATAACCACTCATTATCTATATTTGTTATAAAGGGCTCTAGGTAAATACTTAATGATACTAGAGAATTATTGTTTTCATTGTCATTTGTATTTGTTACTAGAATTTTTTTTATTTCCCTTTTGATTTCTTCCATAATCTGTTGGTTATTTAGGAATGTATCCCCTAGTCTCCATGTGTTTGTGTTTCTTACAGTTTTTTTCTTGTAATTTATATCTAGTCTCAGAGCATTGTGGTCAGAGAAGATGCTTGATATGATTTCAATTTTCTTAAATTTACTGAGGTTTGATTTGTGACCCAAGATGTGGTCTATCTTGGACAATGTTCCATGTGCACTTGAGGAGAAGGTGTATTCTTCTGCATTTGGATGGAATGTCCTGCAGATATCAGTGAGATCCATCTCATCTAATGTATCATTTAAGACTTGTGTTTCCTTATTAATTTTGTGTTTTGATGATCTGTGCATTGGTGTGAGTGGGGCATTAAAGTCTCTCACTATTACTGTGTTACTGTCAATTTCTTCTTTTATGTCTGTTAGTGTTTGTCTTATGTATTGAGGTGCTCCTATGTTGGGTGCATAGGTATTTACAATGGTCTTCCTCTTGGATTGATTCCTTGATCATTATGTAGTGTCCTCCCTCTTAGAATCTTCTTTATTTTAAAGTCTATTTTGTCTGATATGAGGATTGCTATTCCAGCTTTCTTTTGCTTCCCATTTGCATGGAATGTATTTTCCCATCCTCTCACTCTCAGTCTATGTGTCTTGAGGTCTGAAGTGGGTTTCTTGTAGACAGCATAGATATGGGTCTTATTTTTGTATTCTCTCAGCCAGTCTGTGTCTTTTGGTTGGAACATTTTATCCATTTACATATAAAGTAATTATTGATATATATGTTCCTATTGCCAATTTCTAATTGTTTGGGGTTAATTTTGTAGATCTTTTTCTTCTCTTATATTTCTTGGCTATATAAGCCCCTTTAACATTTATTGAAAAGATGGTTTGGTGGTACTGAATTCTCTTAACTTCTGCTTGTCTGAAAAGCTTTCTATTTCTCTATTAATTTTGAATGAGATCCTTGCTGGGTACAATAATCTTGGTTGTAGATTTTTCCCTTTCAGTACTTTAAAATATCCTGCCATTCCCTTCTGGCCTGCAGAGTTTCTACTGAAAGATCAGTTGTTAAGCATATGGGGTTTCCCTTGTATGTTACTTGTTGCTTTTCCCTTGCTGCTTTTAATATTCTTTCAATGTCTTTGTTAGTTTGATTAAGTGTGTGTCTTGGCGTGTTTCTCCTTGGGTTTATCCTGTGTGAGACTGTTTGTGCCTCTTGGACTTCACTGACTATTTCCTTTTTCATGTTGGGGAAATTTTCAACTACAATCTCTTCAAAGATTTTCTCATACCCTTTCTCTTCTTCTGAGACTCCTATAATTCGAATGTTGGTATGTTTGATATTGTCCCAGAGGTCTCTGAGACTACCCTCAGTTCTTTTCATTCTTCTTACTTTATCCTGCTCTTCAGAAGTTATTTCCACCATTTTATTTTCCAGCTCACTGATTCGTTCTTCTGCTTCAGATATTCTGCTATTGATTCCTTCTAGATATTTTTAATTTCAGTAATTGTGTTGTTCATCTCTTTGTTTATTCTTTAAATCTTCTAGATCTTTGTTAATTGAGTCTTGCATTTTCTCCATTTTGTTTTCAAGGTTTTTGATCATCTTTACTATCATTATTCTGAATTCTTTTTCAGGTAGTTTGCCTATTTCCTCTTCATTTATTTGGACTTCTGTGTTTCTAGTTTGTTCCTTCATTTCTGTAGTATTCTCTGCCTTTTCATTATTTTTTTTTAACTTATTGTGTTTGAGGTCTCCTTTTCTCAGGCTTTAAGATTGTATTCTTACTTCCTTTTGGTTTCTGCCCTCCAAACCCCATGAACAGAGGAGCCTGGTAGGCTGCAGTCCATGGGGTCGCGAAGAGTCAGACACGATGGAGCAACTTTACTTTCACTTTTCACTTTCATGCACTGGAGAAGGAAATGGCAACCCACTCCAGTGTTCTTGCCTGGAGAATCCCAGGGACAGGGGAGCCTGGTGGGCTGCCGTCTATGGGGTCACACAGAGCTGGACACGACTGAAGTGACTTAGCAGAACAGCAGCAGCAATGTTGGTCCAGTGGTTGTATAAGCTTCATATAGGGTGAGATTTGTGTGTCAAGACCAGCTCAACAAGCAGGGTTTCCAAAAGCATGATACCGGGGAGAATGAGAAACAAGACACAAGAATTCAGTGAAAAGCGAGGATCCAGGGACCAACACCGCTCCAAGGTGAAGGTGCCAAAATGGAATCCAAGCCAGCTTTATTATACTCTCAGCCTTGAAGGAAAGAATGTGCAGGGAGTTAAGCTATAACTCATGTGGTCTTCGGGGCCAAAGAACAAAGTGGTCATTGAGTAACTAAGAAACAGTAATCAATAACAAATCAGTAACTAAGACTAATATTCTTATCTATAGATTTTCCACCAGATACATAAAACACATGACTCTGAGACACCAGTTGGGAAACAGTCTGGGGTCGATTTTCCGACCTCAGGATCATATATTGTTTTCAAGATTATGAACTGTTCCCTCTGGACTTGTTCCAAGAGTCTCATGCCTTATAGCATCCAGTTTATCAATAATTATCAAAAATTTCTTTTGCGGCCCTTGCCGAGGCCTGCTTTTGTTTTATTCTTCCTGTCTCCTACATCTCCCCCTTTTTGATTTTGCACGTGATGAGAAATGGTGAGAAACGCTAGTTGCTGTTGTTGGCTTCGTCTCTTGATCGTTCTTCTCCAGACTATACAGAAACACAAACACATAGTTAATAGCGCTCCCATTACCAGAGCAATTCCATATCCAAATGTTTTGATCTGTAAGAAAGATTATCAGCAGCGGTATCAAGAAAATCTGATCCAGAAATTACATTAAGATGTTTATTAAAAGCTTTTAATATATCTTGTTGTAAGTCTTGAATATCTATAGAAATATTACCTTGGTTCAATAGGTGTTTAACTTTATCCCATTTGAGTTGTGTCTTATTATATTTGAAAGCCTTTACACAAAAGGAAGTATAGTTCCAATCACATCTTAGTCTCACTTGTTTTTGTAAACTGACCAATTGATCTAATAAAATAAAGATTGTTGAAGGTTGGCCACTTGGGAGGCCAACTTTCCATCAATTTTTTTGTTGAGTGGTCCAAAGGATGTTGGCATCTTTATGCCATTCTTGTACAAAATGAACTGTTTGTATAAATTTATGAAGAGCCATTCCAGTTACAGTTGTCATAGTGGTAATAGCCATAATGCCTAAGGTGGCAGCAATTAGCAATCCCAGAAAACGCTTAACACATTTAAGATTTTTCAATATTTCTTCAATAACATATAATGTAGGGCTTTCTTTCCAAGGTCGTTGTAAATCAACTGGAACCCATATACCAATTCTGATTTTAAGAATGTAAATACTCTACCAACTTTCATTAAAGGGAATGGTATTATTTATACATGTATAAAATGAATAATTAAGACATGTTACTAATCCCAAATTGGGATCATATTTTGCTTGTCTGATCATAAAAACAAAAGGAATTCTTACACAAGTCTGAACAGTGTGGGTAGAGTTTTTGTCAAATTAAAGGTAGCTTTTGGGTCATTTAAAATATATTCAGTGTATCGTCCCTTCCAAGTGATTAGTTCTTTTAATGCCATGGGTATTTTCCATATTTCATCATGACTAGGGTGACGATCTAAACAAGGCACGGGGGGAGCTAATCCTGCCCCATGCCATACGAGGGGTTGACCACCATAAGTACTGATTGCCTTATCATTATATACCCATGGGGAAGACACTTTAGATTCTATAAGTTTAGGGGTTCCTCGGGGTCCCCAATCGATAATGGAGCCTTCTGTAACATTTAATAAGTGACCTTCTGATCCCTTACAATTTCCATTGTAACCAATTTTTAATACCATGGCTAATTTCAGCAACACAATCAGGAAGGTCAGGTGTATTCATCATGCTGGAAGTTTCCTCTTTTTCTAAAAAAGTAAGAGCAGTTAACAGAAAGAGGGAAGTCTTATCATATTTGATTCTTTGACAACTGGCAGCAATTTTTGATATCCTGTTTTAAGACATACACTTCCAAAACCAAGACAAATAGAGTGGCATCTCATATCTGTCTTTTTATTAGCTTTAGACAATGCTTGAGCCAGGAGTTGCATTTTATATGGTTCTGACCCAATATCCTGGCAAACTTTAAGATATTCTTCTAGAGAGGTACCTTGTGCTTTGAGAGGCTAAATCACCTTTTTACATTCCGAGTTAGCATTGTCATAAGCAAGAACTTGCTTCAGCAAATCTCTCAAACCAGGTGGTGAGACTGTTTTATTTAAATTTTGACGTAACCTGGCAATAAAATCTATATAAGGGTAGATTTGATTGTTTAATTTGGGTAAATGAAACCGAGGCTTGTCCGGGTGGATTTATTCTCTCCCAGGCTTTTAAATATATCATTCTCACTTAAGTGAGTAATTGATCATCAAGTTGTAACTGAGCTTGAATGCCAAAATGTGTCCCGCTGCCCATTAATTGATCAAGCGTTATATCAACTGGTGGGTTGACTGTCGCATTTCTGCGAGCTTGTTGATTTGCCTCATCTTGCCGCCAGGTCCTAAACTGTAAAAATTCTGAGGTGGATAGGCAAGTTCCGGCTATCATTTCCCAATCATAAGGAATTAACTGTGCAGCTTGTGAAAGTCCCTGAATTAGTCCCATGGTATAAGGAGAATTAGTTCCTTATATTGGGTACATGCCTGTTTTATCTCCTTTAGAGTTTTAAATGGTATGGCACCATAATCATAATGCATTCCTCCTTGTGGGACTTGAGGATCTGGTGGGATTTGAATTACAGCCACAGGAGAACTAAAGCATCTTCATCCGCTGCATTTGTGCCATATGAACCCCCTTTTGTAAAGGCGTCATTTTATTAGGCACAGTTATCTGTAGTTTAAAAGCAAATCCATCAGCTCAAGGGGTTTTAGGATTGAACGGAGGGGGCTCGAGCAGAGGTGCAGTTGGTCAAGCGAGAAAGATCTGTTCTTGACTTCTATTATTCTTTTGGCTCTAAATTTTTGTTTTTATTATTTTTCTTCCTCATCACCTATGCTATCATATAAATTCACTCCTCCATTTGTTTTTGTATTTGTTCTACAGAATCGCCTGAATCTGAGGTTTCTGACTGCAGCAGTCCTAAAGCAGTGCTAGTAAGATTCCCTACTGACTATACAGACAAAGGAATCTCTTTGCTGCGTTGGTAGGCACAGCGCAGGCAACGCATAACTTATACCATTCCTTATGCCTTAAAGTCCCTTTATCTGGAGCTAGCCAGTAGCAATATTTTTCGATGGCAGAAAACAATTCTTTAAAAGGGGATTGAGATATCTCAACCCCCGAATGTTTTAACAAAGTTTTTAACACTTGAATGCTTATTTAACTTCTATGCAGAGTACATCATGAGAAATGCTGGACTGGAAGAAACACAAGCTGGAATCAAGATTGCCGGGAGAAATATCAATAACCTCAGATATGCAGATGACACCACCCTTATGGCAGAAAGTGAAGAGAAATTAAAAAGCCTCTTGATAAAAGTGAAAGAGGAGAGTGAAAAAGTTGGCTTAAAGCTCAACATTCAGAAAACAAAGATCATGACATCTGGTCCCATCACTTCATGGGTAATAGATAGGGAAACAGTGGAAACAGTGTCAGACTTTATTTTTCTGGGCTCCAAAATCACTGCAGATGGTCACTGCAGCCATGAAATTAAAAGACGCTTACTCCTTGGAAGAAAAGTTATGACCAACCTAGATAGCATATTCAAAAGCAGAGACATTACTTTGCCAACTAAGGTCCGTCTAGTCAAGGCTATGGTTTTTCCTGTGGTCAAGTATGGATGTGAGAGTTGGACTGTGAAGAAGGCTGAGTGCCGAAGAATTGATGCTTTTGAACTGTGGTGTTGGAGAAGACTCTTGAGAGTCCCTTGGACTGCAAGGAGATCCAACCAGTCCATTCTGAAGGAGATCAGCCCTGGGATTTCTTTGGAAGGAATGATGCTAAAGCTTAAGTATGGATGTGAGAGTTGGACTGTGAAGAAGGCTGAGTGCCGAAGAATTGATGCTTTTGAACTGTGGTGTTGGAGAAGACTCTTGAGAGTCCCTTGGACTGCATGGAGATCCAACCCATCCATTCTGAAGGAGATCAACCCTGGATTTCTTTGGAAGAAATGATGCTAAAGCTGAAGCTCCAGTACTTTGGCCACCTCATGAGAAGAGTTGACTCATTGGAAAAGACTCTGATACTGGGAGGAATTGGGGGCAGGAGGAGAAGGGGACGACCGAGGATGAGATGGCTGGATGGTACCACGGACTCGAAGGAGGTGAGTCTGAGTGAACTCCGGGAGATAGTGATGGACAGGGAGGCCTGGCGTGCTGTGATTCGTGGGGTCGCAAAGAGTCGGACACGACTGAGCGACTGAACTGAAGTGAAAAATATGGGATCAGTAGATTATTAAACAAATGTTTCATATCTATGTGCAGAGCAGTGTAACTGTGTAGATGAAATTATTGACATTTATTTCCCCATACTAATTTTCTACGCATTATATTTTATTATTTTACTTTGAATTTTACTATCTAAAATAAAAAATATATATATATGTTAACTTTATTATATGGTAAATTTTTTGGTTCTTCAAAGTACCCTTTATTGTTCCTCCATCTCCAGCAAGCTACATAGAAATGCTTGTACTATGTCTCCATTAATCTTGCATTTGCTAGATGGTATCTAAGACACAGTCGGTTTCCACAGAGATTAATTTGACCAAACAGACCTAAAAGTTGGAGTCCAGAAATCACTTGGCAAATTCCCTTTAAAGCAAGAACAATAAGAAACAGAAAACTGATACTGACAGTTATAAAAGACCACACAGAGGAAGAACGAAGAATAGAATTGGTGTATGTATATCTGTGAATGCTTCCATTAAACTAGCTTGTATAAGATTAATGTTTGGATTTCTTTGGAAGGAATGATACTAAAACTGAAGCTCCAGTACTTTGGCCACCTTATGCGAAGAGTTGACTCATTGGAAAAGACCCTGATGCTGGGAGGGATTGGGGGCAGGAGGAGAAGGGGACGACCGAGGATGAGATCGCTGGATGGCATCATGGACTCAATGGACGTGAGTCTGAGTGAACTCCGGGAGTTGGTGATGGACAGGGAGGCCTGGCGTGCTTGCGATTCAGGGGTCGCAAAGAGTCAGACACGATTGCGCGACTGAACTAAACTGAAGATTTGTACATGTTAATATATGAATGATTCAGCAGAAACTACAAACTTACATTTCACATCAATTATTTTATGATAAATAATAACTTTACTTCTTTAATGAGTCCATTATAGCTACTGGGTCAGTCATTAATTTATTTTTAACATTTGAATCTTAGAGAAAAAAATTTCGGTATTAATTTGTCATTCAAATTGCATAACAATATGTTTACCCTTACTAGAAAATTTTAAGGGAAAATTTGATGTGTGCAAGTAACAATTCACAAATCAGTAGTAGTATAGTAGTAGATAATAAAGAGCAATATATATGTTCATTACACAATTTTCCATTCAAATTTTGAGTTTGATTTAAATAACTCATTTAAACAACAATTTTTTTGAATGTTTAGTGAAGATAAAAGCAACCTGAGTGGTAACCTTACTGTAGTTTTATTCTTATGCTTTTTTTTCATATGTGAAGCTATTAAATGAGCCTAGTTTCTCCTAGAGTTCACGTTGTTTGGACTCTATTTATTCTACAAGTTTTATATGTTGCTTGCACTAATTTTTGTTTCTGTTTTTTAAATGGGTAAACCACCATGTGAAGGAAAAGAAAAAATACTTAGTCAAATTGATAATGGAAAATGTTGGAAATATGTAGTTGCTCTTACATGTATAAAAACTTCTTTCTTTGTTTATTAGTGACCCCTAAGGTCCCTTTTAGTCCCATGATTTTCTTTCTAGGTGTGATAAAATTTACCAAGAACTTTATACTTCTTCATCCTGAATGTATTTCAGTTCAGTCACTCAGTTGTGTCCTACTCTTTGTGACCCCCTGGATTGCAGCACACCAGTCTTCCTTGTCCATCATCAACTCCTGGAGCTTGCTCAAACTCATGTCCATTGAACCGGTGATGTCATCCAACCATGTCATCCTCTGTCATCCCCTTTTCCTCTTGCCTTCAATCTTTCTGAGTACCATGGTCTTTTCCAATGAGTAGTTCTTCCCATCAGGTGGCCAAAATATTGGAGTTTCTGCTTCAGCATCAGTCCTTCCAAAGAATACCGAGGACATATTTCCTTTATAAATTGATTGGTTTGATCTCCTTGCAGACCAAGGGACTCTCAAGAGTCTTCTCCAACACCACAGTTCAAAAGCATCAATTCTTCAGCTTTCTTTATAGTCCAATTATCACATCCATACATGACTACTGGAAACAAACAAACATAGTTTTGATTAGACGGACCTTTGTTGGCAAAGTAATGTCTCTGCTTTTTAGTATGCTGTTTAGGTTGGTCATAGCTTTTCTTCCAAGGAAGAAGCATCTTTTAATTTCAAAGTTGCAGTCACCATCTGCAATGATTTTTGAGTCCTAAAAAATAAAGTCTGTCACTGTTTCCATTATTTCCCCATATATCTGCCATGAAGTGATGGGACCAGATACCATGATCTTCATTTTTTGAATGCTGAGTTTGAAGCCAACTTTTTCACTCACCTCTTTCACTTTCATCAAGAGGCCTTTAATTCTTCACTGTCTGCCATAAGGGTGGTGTCATCTGCATATATGAGACTATTGATATTTCTTTGTGCAATCTTGATTCCAGCTTTTGCTTCATCCAGCCCAACATTTTGCATGATGTACTCTGCACATAATTTAAATAATCAGGATGACAATATACAGCCTTGATGTACTCCTTTCCTGATTTGTAATCAGTCTGTTGTTCCATGTCCAGTTCTAAGTGTTGCTTCTTGACTTACATAGAAATTTCTCAGGAGGCAGGTAAGGCGATCTGGTCTTCCCATCTCTTTATGAATTTTCCACATTTGGTTGTGATAGAGTAAGTAATGAAATTTGAAGTTTGAGGATTAAATTATTTAAAACACAAGAAGAATGTTTGAAAGTAATGCATTTTTATTTCAGTGACCAAGGATGTGTTCTGAGTAAAACTGCTTATGCACACAAAAGGGTATATGAATGTATTTTTAGAAGCAAAGTAGATTGTTTGACAAGTGATTGCATCATCATATATGATTATCTCTACCATCTCAAGTTTTATTTAAATGAATTTTGACTCTGTTCTTTAACACAACCATTGTAAACCTCTCAAAAAATACTTTATCCTTCTTCACACAAACTTTTCAAGGAAAAAGTGCGTGACTTGTCATAAGCAAAAGTACTTAAATTGTAAAACTCCAGTTCCTAAGGAAAGAGAGATTAAAATAACCAACCCAAATTTCCAAAGCACACTGACAACTCAGGAGGATGGGTTATGTTATGAGAGTTTTTATATCACTAAGTAAGGGTGGGTGGCAATTCACCAGCATCTTCATAGCTAAGGGCTATCTGCCTATAGCATTTGAGAAGCATAATGTATATGCTTAAATGGAAATTTATACCTATATATTTTCAACATAAATATTTCCACATGCTGGAAAATAATGAGGTGTCCACTAAATTTGAAATTTCAAACTTAAACCATCTTCTTGGAGAAAAACAATACTGTATATCAATGTCTATCAATGAATTGTGTGTTTCAACTTATTTTCCTTTAGCAAACTATTAAAGTAGAACTGTTCATATTCAAATTTTGATGTATTTGTTGTATAGGGAACAATGAAAACAATTATTTTCTCTGCTTTATAATTAATTCTTCTATCTTTTTATACTAAGTCTAATTGTATTCCCATTCCTTAACCTTCGTTTCTGTAACAGACCAAATAACATAATATAAATTCTATTATATACAGTCAATTCATGCCCTTCAGCACATGAAGTGTTAAATATTTTCAGTTTAGAATATGAATCAATATTTTTGTTATGCTATTTTTCCAAGACTACTTATTTGTTAAGATTGATTTTCTGTACCTCAACTGATGGTCTTATAAAAAAAAATCAACTTTTGAATATGACTTTTTCATTTTAATAAAAGTCCATATATGTCTAACTCTGTGGTCTTAAGTCTGATTTCCCTGGGGAATTATCGTCATGCAGCTCATATTGTCACTCACCTACACCATTGAACTTGTTATAAAATAATCTGAAAACAACATAAGTTATTTATGTGTCATAGGGCAGATTTGTGATAAACTAAGTTTCAAAGTAATTAATTTTTTACGTTTATCCTGTCTCTAATAATATGAGTCTAATTCCACCAGATTTAATTTTAAATAAGGAAGTTATATTTCCTCTCCTTATATAAGTCCCTCGCACATTCCTCAGTTGAATACCATTTATGACACTATGTGTTTTCTTATAGGGAATAAAAATGAGAATATTTTTTCTGTAAGCCACCAAACTAGTTACCCGAAGTCATTATCATCCTCTATTCATATCAAGCTTTGAAAGCTATTTCAGTATGTGCAAATTAGAATAACTAACCATCTTCTAACAACTTTCAGAGAAAATAATTCTCTGTAAAAAAAAAAAGAGAAATGACTCCATAATGTTAATGATAGTGAAAGTGAAAGTCATGTCCTACTCTTTGCAACCCCATGGACTGCATAGTCCATAAAATTCTCTAGGCCAGAATACTGGAGTGGGTAGCCTTTCCCTTCTCCAGGGGATCTTCCCAACCCCAGGATTGAACCCAGGTCTCCCACATTGCAGGCAGGTTCTTTCCCAGCTGAGCCACAAGGGAAGCCCAAGAATACTGAAGTGGGTAGCCTATTCCTTCTCTAGAAGATCTTCTTGACCGGGGAATCGAACCAGGTCTTCTGCATCGCAGGTGGATTCTTTACTAACTGAGCTATGAGGGAAGCCCCAATGTTAATGATCCACATTATGAAAATATACTCTACAGTAGTGAAACCCAACAAATTGTGAGCAGACATGGTGATTTTAAAACCCATTTAGCCCTTCTAGTCTTTACAAAAGCATGCTGCATCTATGTATGCATGCTAGTGGGGGGCAAGGGAAGGGCAGAGAGGGAGTGTAGAGGGAGTATGGTGACTCATAAGCACAGTTTCTGTAAAGCTCTTCTCAGAAGTAGAAGTTAATCTTCCAAATCTCAGCACTGAGCCCTTTAAGTGGCAACCAAAATGAAGCTCAGTACCTGAAGCTACAACAGGGAAGAAAGAGAGGGTGCAGGAAGAAAAAATAAGTTCCTACTATAGTTCAGTGATTCAGCCCTTTGAATGGCACCACTTTGAAGTCACTTAAAATTCAAGAGGACTAGTGATTATATATTGAGTATATATTTAAGGACAGCTTATACTCTCATAATAGAAAAAAATAATATTAGATGGGAGAAACCATAGTATTTATAAGAATGTTTATTAATGATTCAGTCTACTTGAATTCACTGATTTCGCTGTTTGCTTTGATGTTTTTAATGCTAAAAGTTATAAGATTATACTCCTACTTAGATTGCTAACTTGATTTTTAGTATGTTATTTTTTAAGCTTTAGTGATAAATGATATGCAAACATTGTACACTTTTACTGTATACATTGATGAGTTAGACATATCCATACAGCCATGTTGCCATCACACTACTGAAGGTGATCAGCCCTGGGATTTCTTTGGAAGGAATGACGCTGAAGCTGAAACTCCAGTACTTTGGCCACCTCATGTGAAGAGTTGACTCATTGGAAAAGACTCTGATGCTGGGAGGGATTGGGGGCAGGACGAGAAGGGGACGTGAGTCTGAGTGAATCCTGGGAGTTGGTGATGGACAGGGAGGTCTGGCGTGCTGCGATTCATGGGGTCGCAAAGAGTCGGACACGACTGAGTGACTGAACTGAACTGAACTGAACTGAAGATACTAAAAATTACATCACCACCAAGTTTTTTTTTTTTGTGTGTGTGTGTGTGTGTGTGGTAAGGATGCAGTATGACTAGGTTTTTGTCATCATTTTTAACAGTACATGGTAATAACAAAATCAGAAAATTACTATAAAGTTTACAAAATGTCCTCATTTATTCATCAAATATTTATACATTGGCTACTTAGTGTCATTTGCTGTATTTTGTGTCTGAGATATAGCAGTATACAAGACAATGGACATTTTTTGCTCTCAAGAAGCTTAGTCTTTAAAGAAATGACAGATTAAAAAAAACCTAACATAAATTATCAATTTAAATAAAATTAATACCGCAAAAATGAACTGTGAGGTGCTTTTCACAAGACTGTAATCCGGGAGCCTTATGTTGCTTGGAAGGTGATCAGGAAAAGCATCCCCTATCTTTTTGAAATCTACAAATTCTACGGGGTAGTAAAGCCAGTACTATTATTAACTCTGTTTTGAACATGTGCTAACTGAGATCTAAGAAAGTGGCAAAATAAGAATTCAAGTCTAGATCTTTAAAATTTGTACTATACCATGCTCCTTTCCTGACAGAAATAATTAGGCAATTGAATAATATGATGAATCCCCTCTAAAATTACTACTCCTGAAAATATTTGTATCATATCAGAAGCTTTTTTTTTTTTCAAATCATGTCTTCAGCTTAATACCTTATGCTATAAGTAAATTATCTTCACTTAGGTTATTCAGTTACTAGAATGAATGAATGTTTGGATCTTTAAAAACTCATATTAGTTTTTATGAAAGCAATAAATCTAGAGTCAGAAAATAAATTCTAATATTTTCATAAATGAAGTAAAGTCTTTTCTTCCTGTACTTTATCTTTCTTTTACCATGATATACACTCTCCAGTCTCTTAAAAGTATAATATACAATAAAAGAGAATAAAAAATATATTTTTATCTTATCAAAAAGTGTAAGAAAAAACAAAAGCAGAAAAAAACATACAGGTAAACAAAACCAAAGAGGTAGGATTATTATTATTATTATTATTTTTTTTTTTTGCAGTACTTAGAATGGTAGACAACAACAGTTAGGATGAGGGAAAGTGGAAATGTATTTTCCTTTTTGTTATTCACTGCAAAATCTGTTGGAAACTAAAAGAGAAACCTACTTTATGAAGCAATAGTTCCACCAATACTAAAGTGTTCACAGTGATGAAAAATCAACAGCAGCCCCAGAGGTAAGAAAAAAAAAAATCAATACTACATTGAATAAAAGTTAAAACTGAAAGTAGAATTATTCTTTTTCAGAGCTAACTTTATAAAATGGATGAAGATGAGTTATTCAGCATTTGCAAGGAATAAGACCATGGTGATAACTGCTATCATGTCTTAATTATGTTATAACTGTGGCAGAATCTATGGATTCAAACAACAGTCCTAGTTGGTAAAGAGTTAGTCAGTTAAGCTATTTCACAGACGTGACTATTTTTGCTGATTTACTAGTTAAAGAAACATTTTATTTGGCTGCCTCTTGTAATTAAGACATTGTTTTAATATGGATTTTGTCTTGTTCCATGTGCATTGGATTACACCTTGAGTACTGGTATACCCAGAATTTAGTTCTGAGTCCCATCATTATGTGCCTAGTAACATTTCAAATTTAACAATCAGGTAATTTTGTGTCTTTTAGAAAAAAAAATTCATCTCATCTTTGGTTTTGCTTTATTTTTCATTACATATGTTAAGTGCAGAAGAAGGGAACCATAATCTTCTCTATATGTAAGGTCTCTAAAAGTCTAATTCAGTTATTATTGCTACACTTGCAAAGTCACTTCACACTTCAATTGGTAAGTTGAACTCTATCCAAAGGAGTATAAATATTCAGTCAGTCATTATAGAAAAGACTTGAAGTAGTAAAAGGGTGAACAAGATAATGGAGGTGACATTAGCCCACATCAATGTGGAACAGTTAAAATATAGAATATTTAGCTTGGGAAAATATTACTTTGTGTAACAAAGGCAAGGACAAAGTAAGCGGGAGCAAAATAGAGGTTTCCAAATGCCCAAAGGACCATCATGTAGAAGGATTAACTTGATCTTTATGACTCCAAGAGGCAGAATTAAATCAATAGTTGGGAGTTAAAAGGAGACGAACTTTGTGTAAATTCAAGCAAGTACTTTCTAATAGTCACAGCTAACCAAAGATGGAATGCAGCATCTCAAGATTTAGCAGATTCTTGATCAAGTAAGATATCCTAAGATCTTGAATAACTGCATGTAGAGCTTTTAGAGAAAAGAATCAAAAGTTAGCAAAGGAAGAAAAATAAGTAAAATGCAAAAATGTAGTGAATTTTCAACTGGGTAAATTTATACACTTCTTTCAGTTTTAAAATGTCTTTTCCTTTTTGAAATGATGCTGTTAGATAGAAAAGAAAATAATGTGTGATGTCCTTATATAACAAACCAAGATGGCAACTCAGTGTTCATTTCAATTCAGTTCAGTCCCTCAGTCGTGTCCAACTCTTTGTGACCCCATGAATCGCAGCATGCCAGGCCTCCCTGTTCATCACCAACTCCCGGAGTTCACTCAAACTCATGTGCATCAAGTCGGTGATGACATCCAGCCACCTCATCCTTGGTTGTCCCCTTATCCTCCTGCCTCTAATCCTTCCCAGCATCAGGGTCTTTTCCAATGAGTCAACTCTTCACATGACGTGGCCAAAGTATCTGAGTTTCAGCCTCAGCATCAGTCCTTCCAATGAACATCCAGGACTGATCTCCTTTATTTTTTTAAATTTCAGTTCAGTTCAGTCGCTCAGTCGTGTCCGACTCTTTGTGACCCCATGAATCGCAGCACGCCAGGCCTCCCTGTCCATCATCAACTCCTGGAGTTCACCCAGACCCAAGCCCATGGAGTCAGTGATGCCATGCAGCCATCTCATCTTCTGTCATCCCCTTCTCCTCCTGCCCCCAATCCCTCCCAGCATCAGAGTCTTTTCCAATGAGTCAACTCTTCGCATGAGGTGGCCAAAGTACTGGAGCTTCAGCTTCAGCATCATTCCTTCCAAAGAAATCCCAGGACTGATCTCTTTCAGAATGGATTTGTTGGATCTCCTTGCAGTCCAAGGGACTCTCAAGGGTCTTCTCCAACACCACAGTTCAAAAGCATCAATTCTTTGGCGCTCAGCCTTCTTTACAGTCCAATTCTTCTTCAGCTTCAGCATCATTCCTTCCAAAGAAATCCCAGGACTGATCTCTTTCAGAATGGATTGGTTGGATCTCCTTGCAGTCCAAGGGACTCTCAAGGGTCTTCTCCAACACCACAGTTCAAAAGCATCAATTCTTTGGCGCTCAGCCTTCTTTACAGTCCAATTCTCACATTCATACATGACTACTGGAAAAACCATAGCCTTGACTAGATGGACCTTAGTCAGCAAAGTAATATCTCTGCTTTTGAATATGCTATCTAGGTTGGTCATAACTTTTCTTCCAAGGTTTTTATTTCACTTTTTGAAGGTTAATTACTTTACAATATTGTATTGGTTTTGCCATACATCAACATGAATTCACCACAGGTATACACGTGTTCCCCATCCTGAACCCCCCTCCCTCCTCCCTCCCTGTACCATCCCTCTGAATTATCCCAGAATGGACTGGTTGGATCTCCTTGCAGTCCAAGAGACTCTCAAGAGGCTTCTCCAACATCACAGTTCAAAAGCATCAGTTCTGTGCTCAGCTTTCTTCACAGTCCAACTCTCACATCCATACATGACCACTGGAAAAACCATAGCCTTCACTAGACTATGAGACTGTCTCTACTTTTCAATATGCTATCTAGTTTGGTCATAACTTTCCTTCCAAAGAGTAAGCATCTTTTAATTTCATGGCTGCAATCACCATCTGCAGTGATTTTGGAGCCCCCAAAATAAAGTCAGCCAGTTTCTACTGTTTCCCCATCTATTTCCCATGAAATGATGGGACCAGATACCATTACCTTAGTTTTCTGAATGTTGAGCTTTAAGCCAACGTTTTCATTCTCCTCTTTCACTTTCATCAAGAGGCTTCTTAGTTCCTCTTCACTCTCTGCTATAAGGGTAGTGTCATCTGCATATCTGATGTTATTGATATTTCTCCCCGCAATCTTGATTCCAGCTTGTGCTTCTTCCAGCCCAGCGTTTCTCATGATGTACTCTGCATATAAGTTAAATAAACAGGGTGACAATATACAGCCTTGACATACTCCTTTTCCTATTAGAACCAATCTGTTGTTCCATGTCCAGTTCTAACTATTGCTTCCTGACTTGGATATAGGTTTCTCAAGAAGCAGGTCAGGTGGTCTGGTATTCCCATCTCTTTCAGAATTTTCCATAGTTTATTGTGATCCACACAGTCAAAGACTTTGGCATAGTCAATATAGCAGAAATAGATGTTTTTCTGGAACTCTCTTCCTTTTTTGATGATCCAGCAGATGTTGGCAATTTGATCCAACTCAGCGTTAGTCCTCTGATAAATATTTGCAGAATAAAAGAAAATTTATTGGCCTGTGGAAATGAAGCATAAGCCAGATGACACTCAAGATTCTTTCCTATGTTAAGTATCTATGATTAAATTTTTGAGAGCATGACAGAAAAGAACAGAAGACTCTGCATTATCATTAATAACTTTGTATGAATGAACTTAACAGGTTTTTTTTTTCTTCTTTAGACTATGCTTGATCCATCTGAAGGTTCAAAGCTTCTAGCAAGGAAAAGAAGTATTGCAAAGAGAGGCAAAGAAATCAGGAGATATCTTAGTTAAAGACATAATGGTTACTGGTGATTTAGTCACTAAGTCATGTCCAACTCTTGCAACCCCATGGACTGCAGCCTGCCAGCCTCCTCTGTTCATCCTAAGAAAAAAGGTATTGCAAAGAGTTGCAAAGGAAGCAGGATATATGTAAGTTAAGCATGTACTGCTTCAAAATTTTGCTATTGCTAATTATGTTATTTTCCATTCTTACTATCTTTTTTTTTTTTTGTGTAGCAAAGTTTTATTAAAGTATAAAGGAGATAGAGAAAGCTTCTGACATAGGCATCAGAAGGGGGTAGAAAGAGTACCCGCCTGCTAGCCTTTAGCTGGATGTTATATAGTCACCAGCAGCCTGTTAACTTAGAATGGCACCAGGCCCCTCACCCATAAGATGTATTTTGGGATAACCTTGGCTCCAAATGGTTTGTCTTGGGCCATAAAATGATTAACTTGAATCTTGAAGAAGGGCAGGTCACCATACAAAGAGTTTCATTTACATAGATTAGAGGAACAATATAGGAGTATAACATACTGGTTTATCAAGTAGGTTCTGAGCCCAAAAGGCTCAAAATCACTGCAGATGGTGACTGCAGCCATGAAATTAAAAGACGCTTACTCCTTGGAAGAAAAGTTATGACCAACCTAGATAGTATATTCAAAAGCAGAGACATTACTTTGCCGACTAAGGTCCATCTAGTCAAGGCTATGGTTTTTCCTGTGGTCATGTCTGGATGTGAGAGTTGGACTGTGAAGAAGGCTGAGCGCTGAAGAATTGATGCTTTTGAACTGTGGTGTTGGAGAAGACTCTTGAGATTCGCTTGGACTGCAAGGAAATCCAACTAGTCCATTCTGAAGGAGATCGGCCCTGGGATTTCTTTGGAAGGAATGATGCTAAAACTGAAGCTCCAGTACTTTGGCCTCCTCATGCGAAGAGTTGACTCATTGGAAAAGACCCTGATGCTGGGAGGGTTTGAAGGCAGAAGGAGAAGGGGACGACCAAGGGTGAGATGGCTGGATGGCATCACGGACTCAATGGACGTGAGTCTGAGTGAACTCCAGGTGTTGGTGATGGACAGGGTGGCCTGGCATACTGCAATTCATGGGGTTGCAAAGAGTCGGACACAACTGAGCGACTGAACTGAATCCTAGTAAAGAGCAGGTCTACTCCCATAATTTACAGAATTAGCCAGAAGTTTTAATCCAGAGACTGTCCTCAGGCAGAATACATTATTGTTATAATCCTAAGGAATGTAGAGAAGGAAAAAGGTTGTCCTTTCTTCCTCCTTGAGAATTCCAGACCCCTCTCTCCTTGGGGACCCCTAGACTTCTTATCAACCTGCCTAGGAAATGACTCTCTCAAACCCAAGGTGAAACACCAAAAGACACATATTAATCAAATTAACAAAGATCAAACACAAAGAACAAATATTAAAAGCAGCAAGGGAAAAATAAAAAATAACACACAAGGAGATTCCCATAAGGATAACTGCAGATCTTTCAATAGAAACTCTTCAGGCCAAGAAGGAATGTAAAGACATACTTAAAATGATGAAAGAAAATAACCTACAGCCCAGATTACTGTTCCCAGCAAAGATCTCATTCAAATATGAAGGAGAAATCAAAACTTTACAGACAAGCAAAAGCTGAGAGAATTCAGCACCACCAAACCAGCTCTCCAACAAATGCTAAAGGATCTTCTCTAGACAGGAAACACAAAAAGGGCATATAAACCCAAACCCAAAACAATAAAGTAAATGGCAATGGGATCATACTTATCAATAATTACCTTAAACGTAAGTGGGTTGAATGCCCCAACCAAGAAGCAAAGACTGGCTGAATGGATACAAAAACAAGACCCCTATATATGCTGCTTACAAGAGACCCACCTCAAAACAAGGGACACATACAGACTAAAGCGAAGGGCTGGAAGAAGATATTGCATGCAAATAGATACCAAAAGAAAGCAAGAGTAGCAATACTCATATCAGATAAAAATAGACTTTAAAAAAAAGGCTGTGAAAAGAGACAAAGAAAAAAAAAGAAAAGAGACAAAGAAGGCCACTACATAATGATCAAAGGATCAATCCAAGAAGAAGATATAACAATTATAAATATATATGCACCCAACATAGGAGCACTACAAAATGTAAGACAAATGCTAACAAGTATGAAAGGGGAAATTAACAATAACACAATAATAGTGGGAGACTTTAATACCCCACTCACACTTATGGACAGATCAACTAAACAGAAAATTAACAAAGAAATGAAAACTTCAAATGATACAATAGACCAATTAGACCTAAGTGATATCTATAGGAAATTTCATCCCAAAACAATGAATTTTACTTTTTCTCTAGTGCTCCCAGAACCTTCTCCAGAATAGATCACATCCTGGGCCATAAATCTAGCCTTGATAAATTCAAAAAAAATTCAAATCATTCCAAGCATCTTTTCTGACCATAATGCATTAAGATTAGATCTCAATTACAAGAGAAAAACTATTAAAAATTTCAACATATGGAGGCTGAACAACACACTTCTGAATGACCAACAAATCACAGAAGAAATCAAAAAAGAAATCAAAATATGCATAGAAATGAATGAAAATGAAAACACAACAACCCAAAACTTTTGGGACACTGTAAAAGCAGCGCTAAGAGGAAAGTTCATAGCAATACAGGCATACTTCAAGAAACAAAAAAAAGTCAAATAAATAACCTAATTGTACACCTAAAGTAACTAGAAAATGAAGAAATGGAGAACCCCAGAGTTAGTAGAAGGAAAGAAATCTTAAAAATTAAGGCAGAAATAAATGCAAAAGAAACAAAAGAGACCATAGCAAAATCAACAAAGCCAAAAGCTGGTTCTTTGAAAGGATAAATAAAATTGACAAACCATTAGCCAGACTCATAAAGAAACAGAAGGAGATAAATCAAATCAATAAATTTAGAAATGAAAATGGAGAGATCACAACAGACAACACAGAAATACAAAGGATCATAAGAAACTACTATCAGCAATTATATGTCAATAAAATGGACAACGTGGAAGAAATGGACAAATTCTTAGAAAAGTACAACTTTCCAAAACTGAACCAAGAAGAAATATAAAATCTTAACAGACCCATCACAAGCATGGAAATTGAAACTGTAATCAGAAATCTTCCAGCAAACAAAAGCTCAGGTCCAGACAGCTTCACAGCTGAATTCTACCAAAAATTTAGACAAGAGCTAACATTTATCCTGCTCAAATTCTTCCAGAAAACTGCAGAGGAAGGTAAACTTCCAAACTCATTCTATGAGGCCACAATCATCCAAATACCAAAACCTGACAAAGACGCCACATAAAAAGAAAACTACAGGCCAATATCACTGATGAACATAGATGCAAAAATCCTTAACAAAATTCTAGCAATCAGAATCCAACAACACATGAAAAAGATCATAAACCATGACCAAGTGGGCTTTATTCCAGGGATGCAAGGATTCTTCATAAAAAAAGAAAACTACAGGCCAATATCACTGATGAACATAGATGCAAAAATCCTTAACAAAATTTTAGCAATCAGAATCCAACAACACATTAAAAAGATCATAAACCATGACCAAGTGGGCTTTATTCCAGGGATGCAAGGATTCTTCAATATACACAAATCAATCAATGTAATTCACCACATTAACCAATTGAAAAATAAAAGCCATATGATTATCTCAATAAAGTCGCAGATAAAGTCTTTGACAAAATTCAACATCCATTTATGATAAAAACTCTCCAGAAAGCAGGAATAGAAGGAACATACCTCAACATGATAAAAGCTATATATGACAAACCCACAGCAAACATTCTCCTCAATGGTGAAAAATTGAAAGCATTTCCCCTAAAGTCGGGAACAAGACAAGGGTGCCCACTTTCACCGCTACTATTCAACATAGTTCTGGAAGTTTTGGCCACAGCAATCAGAGCAGAAAAAGAAATAAAAGGAATCCAGATTGGAAAAGAAGAAGTAAAGCTCTCACTGTTTGCAGATGACATGATCCTCTACATAGAAAACCCGAAAGACTCCACCAGAAAATTACTAGAGCTAATCAATGAATATAGTAAAGTTGCAGGATATAAAATCAATACACAGAAATCCCTTGCATTCCTATACACTAATAATGAGAAAGTAGAAAAAGAAATTAAGGAATCAATTCCATTCACCATTGCAACGAAAAGAATAAAATACTTAGGAATATACCTACCTAAAGAAACTAAAGACCTATATATAGAAAATTATAAAACACTGATGAAAGAAATCAAAGAGGACACTAATAGATGGAGAAACATACCATGTTCATGGATCGGAAGAATCAATATAGTGAAAATGAGTATACTACCCAAAGTGATCTACAGATTCAATGCAATCTCTATCAAGCTACCAGCAGTATTTTTCACAGACCTAGAACAAATAATTTGACAATTTGCATGGAAATACAAAAAAAAAAAAAAAACCTCGAATAGCCAAAATAATCTTCAGAAGAAAAATGGAACTGGAGGAATCAACCTGCCTGACTTCAGGCTCCACAGTCATCAGGACAGTATGGTACTGGCACAAAGACAGAAATACAGATCAATGGAACAAAATAGAAAGCCCAGAGATAAATCCACACACCTATGGACAGCTTATCTTCGACAAAGGAGGCAAGAATATACAGTGGATTAAAGACAATCTTTTTAACAAGTGGTGCTGGGAAAACTGGTCAACCACTTGTAAAAGAATGAAATTAGATCACTTTCTAACACCATACACAAAAATAAACTCAAAATGGATTAAAGATCTAAACGTAAGACAAGAAACTATAAAACTCCTAGAGGAGAACATAGGCAAAACACTCTCTGACATAAATCACAGCAGGATCCTCTATGATCCACCTCCCAGAATACTGGAAATAAAAGCAAAAATAAACAAATGGGATCTAATTAAAATTAAAAGCTTCTGCACAACAAAGGAAACTATAAGCAAGGTGAAAAGACAGCCTTCTGAATGGGAGAAAATAATAGCAAATGAAGCAACTGACAAACAACTAATCTCAAAAATATACAAGCAGCTTATGCAGCTCAACTCCAGAAAAATAAATGACCCAATCAAAAAATGGGCCAAAGAACTAAATAGACATTTCTCCAAAGAAGACATACGAATGGCTAACAAACACATGAAAAGATGCTCAACATCACTCATTATCAGAGAAATGCAAATCAAAACCACAATGAGGTACCATTCAGAATGGCTGTGATCCAAAAGTCTACAAGCAATAAATGCTGGAGAGGGTGTGGAGAAAAAGGCACCCTCCTATACTGTTGGTGGGAATGCAAGCTAGTACAGCCACTATGGAGAACAGTGTGGAGATTCCTTAAAAAATTGCAAATAGAACTGCCTTATGACCCAGCAGTCCCACTGCTGGGCATACACACTGAGAAAACTAGAATTGAAAGAGACACATGTACCCCCAATGTTCATCACAGCACTGTTCATAATATCCAGGACATGGAAACAATCTAATGTCCATCAGCAGATGAATGGATAAGAAAGCTGTGGTACATATACACAATGGAGTATTACTCAGCCATTAAAAAGAATACATTTGAATCAGTTCTAATGAGATGGATGAAACTGGAGCCTATTATACAGAGTGAAGTAATCCAGAAAGAAAAACACCAATACAGAATACTAACACACATGTATGGAATTTATAAAGATGATAATGATAACCCTGTATGCGAGACAGCAAGAGACACAGATGTATAGAATGGACTTTTGAACTCTGTGGGAGAGGGAAAGGGTAGGATGATTTGGGAGAATAGCATTGAAACATGTATACTATCATGTAAGAAATGAATTGCCAGTCTATGATCGATGCAGGATATAGGATGCTTGGGGCTGCTGTATGGGGAAGATCCAGAGGGATGATATGGGGTCGGAGGTGGGAGAGGGCTTCAGGATTGGGAATTCATGTACACCCAAGATGGATTCATGTCAATGTATGGCAAACCAATACAGTATTGTAAAGCAAAATAAAGTAAAAATAAAAATTAAAAAAAATCATTAAAAGAAATGTGATAAAAAATACAATTTTATAAAAGTGGATTATTCTAAGCTAGCTTTATATATATAGTTTTATTAGAAGTAGTCATTATTAGCAGATTGATCTATCTTCCTTAAAGTGGCTTCATGCTCTGCCACTTTCTCCAAAAAATATGATAGC
The DNA here is from genome assembly GCA_006408695.1 of Aepyceros melampus. NCBI lineage: Eukaryota > Metazoa > Chordata > Mammalia > Artiodactyla > Bovidae > Aepyceros > Aepyceros melampus. The sequence goes on along the minus strand of SJXQ01006948.1, from coordinate 50,856 downwards.
ATCAGGTGGCTGTTCCACAGTGACCAATCTTGATCTTGTAGGCAGTACACCACTGATGAAGTTTTCGAACTAAGTTAAAAGCCACAGATGTCAGACAGTAGAGCCAATTACACTAAACTTTTCTGAATTCCCTTCATTGATAATGCTACCAGATAGGGAGAACCAAAGAAGACCCTTCCTCATGGGCCTAGGTTCTTTGTGAGGACACAAAGAAGAATCTGAGGTCTTACTCATGGCAAAAACAAGTATTGAAGAAAGAACAGAAAGAACACCTCAAGTGAGAGGTGGGCCAAACCAAGAAGGTGCTGGAGACAGAATATGAGGTCTGGTGATTTTTAAGACAGGCTTTTACATAGTCACCTAGGTGGGCATAGACGGACGATTCTGATGACATTTGCAAGTTGCCTAACAATAAGCTCATGTGTCTTTCCCATAATTAAGTCTGTTATAATCAGATGTATGTATGTACAGAATATTTATGAACCTTTAATATGCTCCTCATTGCCTAAGATCACTTGAGGATACAGTTGTGCATCAAGAGGGCCAGTACTGGAGTTGGAGAAGCCCCTGTGGTTACTTTATATCCATTATGTGATTAGTGCACATTCCCCAGAGTTGGAAAAGTCTCTGTGGTTATTTTGTAACATATCTGTGAGCTTTTCTGGGAGGTATTGGTGCCTCTCTTGGGTGGAGTTTACAGGTCAGCTTGAATCTTTTCAGCTAGGTAACCCCTTGTTGTTAATGCCTCTGCTCTGCTCTGCTAAGTCGCTTCAGTGGTGTCCAACTCTGTGCGACCCCATAGACAGAAGCCCAACAGGCTCCCTTGCCCCTGTCCCTGGGATTCTCCAAGCAAGAACACTTGAGTGGGTTGCCATTTCCTTCTCCAATGCATGAAACTCTACCTAGCAAACACATGTCAAAATACTTGGTTTTCCAAGAACAAACTTCCTACATAGTGTAGAACATGAGTCTAGGATCTGACTCTGGTGCAATAGGGATTAATAAGCGGTAAACGTCATTTAGTACATTAGCTAAAAGATGAATTAATTACTTGGTAATCTTTACAACAAGCTGAGATAAAGTTAGATATATCCTCTAGTTCTTATCACTACTATCACCAAAACACAATATATTTGTGTATGTCTCTGTTTAATATCCATTTATATCTATACCCATATATGTTGGTTTCCTAGGGTTATCATAATTAAGTTTCACTGATTGATTTAAATAACTAAAATTTATTTCTTTTCAGTTGTGGAGCCTAGAAGTCTAGCATCAAGGTGTTGGCAAGATTGGTTTCTTCTGTGGCCTCTCTCCTCAGCTTTTGGATAAGCACATTTGTGTGTTTAATGGTCTTCCTCCTGTGTGTATCTGTATTCTAATATTCTCTTCCTATACAGAGACCAGGCATATTGTATTATAACACTGGTTTACCTCAATTACCTCATTCAAGACCCTCCTTCCAAATACTGGAAGTTGAGACCTTTACCCATGAATTTTGGAGGATACACTTCAGCCCACAATACTATTCACAAGATATAACTTTACTTCAAGACATATTACATCACAACATAACAAAATTTACATCATCATAAAGAAGTAAAATAATATAGAATCTATGTAGAATAAAAGGATTATATATTAAAAAATTTTTTAAACAGTACCAAAGAAAAAGGGTAATACTCTATGGAAGGTTTTAGTATTAGAAAAATTTATAAACATACTAAGATTCAGATAAACAATTATAATACATTTACAGTATAATAATTAGTTATTCCCACAAAAGCTCCAAATATTGGTGCAAAGATAATGATCCTTGTAGAAGGGATACAATGAGGATGAAATAGAGGAAGAAAACAAAAGGAAAATAAAGGTATCTAAATATTTCCTGACAAGTTTTGCCTTACTGAGCTTGGTGTATTCCTGAATATTTGTATAATGCCATCAAGAGTCTCTAAATCAAGATCAGCTTTTGACCAATCTCTGGTCAGATTTCTCTCAGCCACCACATTCCATTCTGTAGAGAGAAATAGGATACAGACTTCCTTTTTCCATCTGATCATGAAGATTTACTTTTTAGCCTCTCCCTTGACATCCTCAAAATGACAGATAGCCCCATCAGAGGAGGACAGCTCCAGTTGACAGGAAATGGGTTACTAAGGCTCAAATGGAAATGGGGAACTTGCTACTTGTCGCCATTATTTCCTGCTATCTCAGATGGTATCATAGTAGTATCAGTCAGTATTCTGTAAGAATATATGAAGGGGTCAGTGAAAAGGGGTTTCAAGCTCCCAACTTACTCCAGGATACTTGCACACATTCTGTGAGAGATCGGCAATACTGTGAAGAGCTTTTCTTTACCGCTGTGAGAATTGCAACTTTGTTGAGGCATACTTATAAATATATACTACAACCACATGGCTGAATTAAGGGAATGAGTTATTCTTCTGCTGAATGAATCTCTGTATCCTTTGCATTAATATCTCTCCATCACTTTTTCCTTCCCAATGAATGTAAGTTCTGTTTAATTCTCACAAAGCCCCATGTGCTGGGATGATATTATATTCCAGTTTTGACATATGTAAAATCTCAGGTCTTACTACTTGACATTAGTAAGAACTGACTTTCTATTCTGTAACATAGAAGTATTCTCCTGTACAGAAGTTTTCCAAATAGTTCCTTGCCTTACCTGTACTAATAATAGATTATGTTATCCAAGGAGGATTGATAAGCCTTTAGGACTTGAATTTAGAGGATTTTTCACCCTACCCAGAGTGAGTGAATTTGCATATTAATACTCAAAATTATCCCTAAAGCTTTGTGGTTTCTTTTATTTTCAAATTATATAATAGTTTGGGAATATTTTTTATAGTTCAAGATGAATTGTAGACAGTTTTCTTCATTAAAACTGTTATATTTAATCTTTTCATAATATTACTTCTGTGATTCTTCTGTATATAGTACAAATTCAACATTAACAAAGGTAAAACTTTACAAAAATGGCATACATTGTATTTAATTTTCTATTATAAATGACATTTATTTTCCAGTAAGAGAAACAGAATAATTTATGAAATAATTAAATGAATTTTGTGTAAAGAGCATTTTCTACCTCATTTCTCCATGAGGTAGAAAATACATTTTTGAATGTCATTGCAGGGTTACAACAAAAAAGCTGAAAGTTGAAGTCTACTGATAGAATTCCAGTAAGCATGGTTTAATTCCAAATCAGTCACAGTTCTGACTCAGAGAAAGCTTTTTTTATTTTTCATTTTTTTTCAATCCACTCTGTGCACGTTGTTAGTGAACATATTAGTTAATGACCTGAAGGCAAATCCCTGACAATGTGATTTTGTGCTAATTGTGTGGAAAATTTTTTTCTAGTTTAAAAAATGTTACATTCTGAAATGCTATAGGGAATTCATCTTCCCTATTTGAGCTATTCTGTTCAACCTTCCTCAAGGGCAGTGAGTCATATTGAATGAATCATCCAGCACTCACATCATATCTAAAATCAAGGAAAACTCCCAAGAGGCAATGTTAGGGATTAAACACTCTCATTTCATTTACATTCAGTTGGCATTAAAATGAAAAATAAGTTATACAATTGACTATTAAGACTATAGATATTTTAATATCTCATTTTCATAGTATGTTACAATAAAATGCCAAACCTTTAGATACATTATAATAAAAGTATTTTTTAACTTTACTTTTAGAAAAGCTTCTTACCTTAAATTTCCCCTCTTTAAAACATATTTTATTTTCTTCAAATAACTTACACTAGACATATATTAAAATAAATATATGCTTCATGAGTGTGTTTATTAAAGGAACACCAGTGCTTTAGCAGCCTCAGGTTGAAAAATATTAAGTTAAGGTATGTTAAGAAGCAAATGTGAAAAATATATGTGTGTACATATATGTATATATACATATAAATTTTGAGCTTGCTCAAAGGTAAAGAATCCACCTGACCCACAAGAGATTCAGGAGATTCAAGTTCAGTTTCTGAGTTGTGAAGATCACCAGTAGGAGAGCATGACAACCCACTCCAGTATCCTTGCTGGGAAAACTCCATGAACAGAAGAATCTGGCAGATTAAGGTCCATTGGGGTTGCAAAGAGTTGGACATGACTGAAGCAATTGAGCATATATATAAATTTTAAATTATTGCCAGAATATCTGCAATATGGTTATAAAAGCTTAATTAAAAATATTGAATCTTTCAATTCACTATAGAAAACAGATGAGAATATTTAAATATTAAACAAACATTATTTAATTTAATTTTATATTTTATTTATATTAACCAAATAAAATATGAATGCTCTCACCAAGAAGTTTATCCCTTAAGATTTCTTGCATTTTTAACTGCTCTCTTATTTTAACTATATTTTTCACATAGACTAATTCATATACTCTATCTATGCCACACACGCAAACTGCCCTGACACCTTCCCTAGTGTGTGTGATATATACACTTTCAGTCCATGTAAATTATGTTGAATTGTTTATAAATGTGCCTTCACATTTTATAGGTTTGTTTGAAATGAGAGTTTTCATTTCCTTTAGCACTACTGTCCTATAAAATGTATTATGGTCTTATGTTTTCCTCTCAACATTAGGTTTTTGAGATATACTGAATTTTGATAATACGTGTAGTCTATTATATTTCCTTTATTTATTTATCACATGCATACATATAATATGTGTATCTACACATTATATATATATATATCACATGTATTTATGTGACATATATATATGATATGTGATATATTATATATATATATATATATATATAACAAATAAAAATGCAACCCACCAGTAATGGAGGGTTTTCCCATTTGGCACTAGTGGTAAAGAACTCACTTACCAATGCAGGAGACCTAAGAGATGTGGATTCCATACCTGCGTCAGGAATATCTCCTGGAGGAGGGCATGGCAACCCAATCCAGTGTTGCCTAGAGAATCCCATGGACAGAGAAGCCTGGCTGGTCACAAGGAGTCAGACAAAACTGAAACAAATTAGCACTGGCACACCTGTAATGGATTTTTCATCTGCCTATAGCTCTGTTACCAAAATCTACAACATGGTGATGAATGTCTTTATTAATGTCTCTTTGCAGTCTTATGGAAAGATTTTTGGAATGTATGTACTCTGCTGTGAGGCTAACTAATGAATGTGCATATTTGCATATAAGATTTCACTTTTGCCCATGGAATTCTCCAGGCAAGAATATTGGAGTGAGTTGCCATTTTTTTCTCCAGGGGGTCTCCCCAATCCAGGGATTGAACCCGCATCTCTTACATTGCAGGCAGAATCTTTACCAACTGAGCGACATGGGAAGCCCAAGACTTTACCAGATATTACTAAATATCTCCAGAATGCATATGTAAGTTTCCAAACACAGAACATCAGCAAGCTTAAACATTTCCAATTTTCCCATATTCTTATATTTCTTTCTTCTTCTTTTTTTTTAACTTTTCAACATTGTATTGATTTTGCCATACACTGACATAAATCCACCACTAGTGTACATGTGTTCCCCATCCTGAAGCCCCCTCCCACCTCCCTCCCCACCCCATCCTTCCGGGTCATCCCAGTGCACCAGCCCCGAGCACCCTGTATCATGCATTAGATTGAAAATTCGTTTCATGTATGATAATATACATGTTTCAATGCCATTCTCCCAAATCATCCCACCCTCACCCTCTCCCACAGAGTCCAAAAGACTGTTCTATACATCTGTGTCTCTTTTGTTGTCTTGCATATAGGATTATCTTATTTCAAAGTGTAATGTCATTACAATTTTGCCACTCTAATACCTGCAAGAAGGTATACAACTAAGCCCATGTGCTGTAACTACTGAGCCTGTGTGCCATAAGTAGAGAGGCTGTGTGTTGCAATAAAGATCTTGCATGAAGCAAAAAAGATCCTGGGTTTTGCAATTAAGATCCCTCACAATCAAATAAATAAATAAATGTTAACAAACAAACAAACAAAAAAAACATATTGTACCATTTAAGAGACTCCTGAGACTACATCAAGCACTCTAACATTTGCATTATAGAGATCCAAGAAGGAGAATATAGAGAAAAAACAGTAAAGATGTAATACCTGAAAAATTCCCTTATCTGAGATGGGAAGCAGATCCAAGAAGCACGGAACATCTCAAATGAGATCAATTCAAAGAGGGCCACATCAAAACCCTTTGTAATTAATATGGCAAAGCTTTAACATGGAAAGAAAATACTAAAAGCAAAAAGAAAAACAATTAGTTGCCTTCAAAAGAACTCCTATAAGACTATCAGCTGAATTTTCAGCAGACACCCTGCAGGACAGAAAAGAGTGACATGACATATTTAAAGTGAGAAAAGGAAAAGGCTATAATCAAAAACACTTTACCTGCAAGTCTATCATTCAGATTTAAAGGAGAGATGAGATTACAGACAAGCAAAGCTAAAAGAAGTAAGCACCTCTAAACTAGCTTCTCAAGAAATGTGAAAGGGACTCTCTGAGTAGACAAAAGAGAACTCAAAACATGAAAATTTAAAAAGGAAAAACTCATTGGTAAAGGCAAATATTGTAATAAAGCCAGTAGATCAACCACATACAAAGCTAGTAGGAAGCTTATAAGGCAAAGTAGTAAAATCATTTGTATTCACAATGAGTTGTTAAGAGATACATACATATACAAAAAAAGAAATGTAAAATATGATATCAAAAACATCAAGCTTGGGAGAGAGATAAAAATGCAGCATTGTTAGAGTGTGTTTTAACTAGAGATTATCCAATTAAATATACTGCTTCATCTCATATATATATATGAATATATTGTTATATATTATTATATAAAAATTTCATCATAACCACAAATCAAAAATATAAAATAGATACATAGACAACCAAAAAAGAGAAAGAAATCCAAACATAATGCTGAAATTTGTAATCAAATTATTAGGGAAGAAACTAAAGAAAAGAACAAAAAACAAGTTAAAAAATACACAATTGACAAATGAAAATAAATGCAAGCAAATTGACACTTACTTTAAATGTCAATGGATTAAATGTGCCAATGAAAAGACATAATAGGATAAAAAACAATGGACACCACAGAAATACAAAAGATCATAATTAGAATGCATGTGTATCCCAATGTTCATAGCAGCACTATTCACAATAGCCAAAACCTGGAAGCAATCTAAAAGTCTATAGATAGATGAATGGCTAAAGAAGATGTGGTATAGGTATATAATGGAATATTATATTTAAAAATTAATGAAATAAAAAATATAGTAAAATCTTGCCATTTGTGACAACACAAATGGAAACTGTATATCATGCTAATGAAATGTCAGACAGAAAAACAAATATCATATGATTTCACTCCTATGTGGAGTCTAAAAGTCAATGTAAGTGAACAAACATAAAATAGAAAGAGAGTCATATATACACAGAACAAACAGTGGTTGCCAGAGAGAAGGAATTTGAAGGAAGGAAGAAATAGTTTTGTGAAACTAAAAGCTATAAATTTACAAAATAAGTGCATCAGGGCACAAAATATGCAGGGTAATGAACATAGGGAATAATTGTGTAATAACTTTGCATTGCTACAGTGGTAACTGTACTTTTTGTGATGATCAGTTTGTAATGAATGGAAATATTGCATCACTATGTCATGCACCATGAACTAACAGAGTTGTAGGTCAGTTACACTACCAAAATAAACACACAAATAAACTCATAGAAAGAGCAATCAGATTTCTGGTTACCAGAGGCAGTGTTGAGGGGGAGGGGAAAGATAGTTAAAATGTGCAAACTTTCATTTACAAGATATATAAGTAACAGGAATATGACATACACTATGATATATTCAACTTACTGTTGTATGCTATATATAGCTTTCTAGGAGAGCAAATTTAAGAGTTCTCATCACAAATAAAAATATTTTTTTTATTTTTTGTTTTATATCTATATGAGATGAGGCACGTTCATTAAACTTACTATGGTAATCATTTCAAGGCAAATGTAAGTCAATTGTGCTATATACTTTAAGCTTACACAACACTGTATGTTAGCTATATCATGATAAAACCAAAAAAAAAAAAAGCTTATACAGAGTGGAAAAAAAAAAAAAAAAAAAAAGCAAACAAACAAACAGAATAACCCACCCAACATTGCAGGAAAAGAACAATTTTAGAGAAGTAACACCATATAATGTCAAGACTTACTATAAAACTACAGTAGTCAAGAAAGTGTATCACTGACAAAATGACTAGTCAGAAAGATCAATAGGGCAAAACAGAGAGCTCAAAAATACATGACCCAAAATGCAATCAAAAGAGGATCAAAGATAACAGAACAAAAATATTCTTTACAACAAAAGGTATGGGGACACTCAATATCCAAAAAGGAAGGGAAAAAAGAATCCAGATGCATATCCTATATGGGCTTCCCTGGTGGTACAGATGGTAAAGAATCAATCTGTAACATGGGAGACCAGGGTTCAATCCCTGAGTTGAGAAGATCCCCTGGAGGAGAATATGGCAACCCACTCCAGTATTCTTGCCTGGAGACTCCCCATGGACAGACGAGAGTGGTGGGCTACACTCCATAGAGACACAAAAAGACAGACATAACTAAGTGACTAAGCACACACACATAACTTAAAATGGATCACAAACTTAAATGTAAAACAAAAATATAAAACAACTAGGAAGTAATATGGCAAAACACCTAAATGACCCTGGGTTTGGCAGTAGCTTTTACATATAATACAAAAAACATAGCCCAGAATAAAATAATGAATAACTAGATTTCAATAAATTAAAAACAAACAAACAAACAAACAAACAAAAAACTGCTCTTTAGTAACTGTCAAGAGAATGAAAAGACAAGTCATAGACTGGGATAAAATCTTTGCCAAAAAAAAAAAAAAGTACTACAGGACTCTTATCCAAAATAATCAAAGAACTCTTAAAATTTAACAGTAAGAAAACAGTCAATTAAAAGACCTGTGGGCCTCTAATGTCTGTATCTAGGGTTTGTTTGTTTGTTTGTTTTTCTGCATAACAACTTGCCAAATATTGGCAAGAACTTGGAAACACAGAACATATTCACTGCTGGTGGGAATGCAAAATGGTATAACACTTTGAAAGGTAGTTTATCAGTAAAGAAAATCAATCCTAAATATTCATTGGAACGACTGATGCTGAAGCTGAAACTCCAATATTTTGGCCACATGATGCAAAGGGCTGACTCATTGGAAAAAAACCTTGATGCTGGGAAAGATTGAAGGCAGAAGGAGAAGGGAATGACAAAGGTTGAAATGGTTAGATGTCAATACCAACTTTATGAACATGACTTTGAGCAAGCTTCCGGAGTTGGTGATGGGCAGGGAAGCCTGCTGTGCTACAGTCCATGAGATCGCAAAGAGTTGGACATGACTGAGCTACAGAACGGAGAAGGCAATGGCACCCTACTCCAGTACTCTTGCCTGGAAAATCCCATGGATGGAGGGGCCTGGTGGGCTGCAGAACATGGGGTCTCTAGGAGTCGGACACGACTGAGTGACTTCGCTTTCACTTTTCACTTTCATGCATTGGAGAAGGAAATGACAACCCATTCCAGTGTTCTTGCCTGGAGAATCCCAGAGACGGGGGAGCCTGGTGGGCTGCCATATATGGGGTCGTCCTGCTGTGCTACAGTCCATGAGATCGCAAAGAGTTGGACATGACTGAGCTACAGAACGGAGAAGGCAATGGCACCCTACTCCAGTACTCTTGCCTGGAAAATCCCATGGATGGAGGGGCCTGGTGGGCTGCAGAACATGGGGTCTCTAGGAGTCGGACACGACTGAGTGACTTCGCTTTCACTTTTCACTTTCATGCATTGGAGAAGGAAATGACAACCCATTCCAGTGTTCTTGCCTGGAGAATCCCAGAGACGGGGGAGCCTGGTGGGCTGCCATATATGGGGTCGCACAGAGTCGGACACAACTGATGCGACTTAGCAGCAGCAGCAGGGGAGCGATGGAACTGAACTTAAATGAAAAATGTTGAATATACCCTTTCCATACAATCTAGCAATCATGCTCCTTAGAATTTATCCAGAGGAATTAGAAATTTGCATTCACACTAAATTCTTCATAAAGCTGTTTTTAGTAGCCATTTCTTTATTACCAAAAACATGGAAGCAACCTAGATGTCCTTTGCCAGTTAAATGGAAAAATTAGCTGTGGGATATCCAGACAATGGAATATTATTTATTGCTAAAAAGAAATGAGTCATCGAATTGTGGAAAGAAATGGAAGAACCTGAAGAATATTCTTAAGTGAAAGAAACCAATCTGAAAAAGATGCATACTATATTATTCCAACTATATAACATCTTATAAAAGGACAAAATTAAAGAGACTAATGGATAAAAAAAAAGTAGAGCACGGAGGGTTTTTAAGGAAAATAATCACAGTTCAAAGCCTGACACAATAAATTTTGTTTAATCTCATGGTTTCGACTCCTCCTTCTCAGTTGTGCATTTAAAATCATTATAACCCCAAAATCAAAGTTTTATCTTGAATGGGATATCCAGCCCAATTAGAAACTCTGTGTTCAACTCTAGAATATGGTAGACAAAGATTGAACATGCAAAGGCTCCTATTCTTATTTTAACAAGCTTTCAGTAGCTTTTTAAATAAGATGTAAAGCAATAAAATTACTAAATTATGTTTAAACATGTCCAGGTTCTGTATTATTTGGCTACTTTTATTTGCATAATATTGATTTGTATGATATAGTACACGTTTTGTTGAAATATCTTGATAATAATTTTGCATTCCAAGGATAAATTTCACTTGATCAAAACTAAATAAACTTCATTTTCCATAACATCAAAGGATGTGTTGCATATAGATTTTTTTTTAAATCTATGTCAACACATACAATTAGTCTATAATTCTCTTTACTTGCTTGCATTTTAGTGCAAAGTATTCTACTCTTTTTTATGCTGGGCTGGATGAAGTGAAAGCTGAAATCAAGATTGCCATGAGAAATATCAATAAACACAGATATGCAGATGACACCACCCTTATGGCAGAAAAAAAAGAAGAACTAAAGAGCTTCTTGATGAAAGTAAAAGAGGAGATTGAAAAAAGTTGGCTTAAAGCTCAACATTCAGAAAACTAAGATTTTTAGGGGGCTCCAAAATCACTGCAGATGGTGACTGCAGCCATAAACTTAAAATATGCTTACTCCTTGGAAGGAAAGTTATGACCAACCTAGACAGCATATTAAAGTGCAGAGACATTATCTTGCAAACAAAGGTTCATCTAGTCAAAGCTTTGGTTTTCCTAGTATCATGTATGGATGTGGGAGTTAGACTGTGAAGAAAGCTGAGCATCAAAGAATTGATGCTTTTGAACTGTAGTGTTGGAGAAGACTCTTGAGAGTCCCTTGGACTGCAAGGAGATCCAACCATCCATTCTAAAGATCAGAAGCTTTTAATTTTAATTAGATCCCATTTGTTTATTTTTGCTTTTATTTCCAGTATTCTGGGAGGTGGATCATAGAGGATCCTGCTGTGATTTATGTCAGAGAGTGTTTTGCCTATGTTCNTGTTGCCTGAAACTCCAATACTTTGGCCATCTGATGCAGCGACTGAACAGAACAGAACTGACAAAACTATTCTTTTTAACGTTTTCATTTATATAACGATTCAAAATTTCTATTTCTTATACTGTCAATTGGAGCATTTTATAAGTGAAAAAAATTATGTTAAAAATGCTTCCAAATTTATAGACATAGGTTAAATAGTGACAATGAATAGCTCTTCAAAATTCTTTGTAATTATATGTAGAACAAAATAGTTGAGATCTCCTAGTACTTTACTATCACTTATCTTTCTTAGAAAGAAAACTTTCTGACAGAAAAGTTTTCATGAAAACATTTTTCACCAGACAACTCTTATATGGTGGAAAATAGGGAAGAAATTCACTTAATTTTCAAGAATTATAAAAGGAAACCAAGATGAATTTTGCAATTTAAGCAATATATGATAATATGTGTATTGAGCATTGGGATAACTACATATAAACCGATAGAGACTATAGATGTCAAAAAAAAATTTGATTTTTTCTAGTGACATCACAGATGCTGTGGAATTGCACTGACTGTTGAATTTAAAAGTATATTAACATCTGATACATTTATGAAGTTCATTAAAATAATAGCAACTATAGTAAAAGATAAGCAAAGGATATAATCTTCAAACTTAGATAAAGGTGATGGTATTATATTTTAACATTTGGTATAAATTAATAGCAAAATAATTTATCATAAAATTCTGCAGCTGTTTTAGTCTAGGGGATATTGGAGTGTCAAGATTAGAGGAGGGGCTGGAATTCATTGAGTGAAATATTTTGTCTCATGAGCCATTATTTGGGGGTATTAACATAAAGATGAAAAGGCAAAAAGATAGGACACTGAAAGGAGAAGTCCCCAGGTCAGTATGTGCCCAATATGCTACTGGAGATCAGTGGAGAAATAAATCCAGAAAGAATGAAGGGATGGAGCTAAAGCAAAAACAATACCCAGTTGTGAATGGGACTGGTGATGGAAGCAGGGTTTGAGGCTGTAAAGACAATATTACATAGGAACCTGGAATGTTAGGTCCATGAATCAAGGCAAATTAGAAGTGTTCAAACAGGAGATGACAAGAGTGAACATCGACATTCTAGGAATCAGTGAACTAAGATGGACTGGAATGGGTGAATTTAACTCAGATGACCATTATATCTAATTACTGTAGGCAAGAATCCCTTAGAAGAAATGGAGTAGCCATCAGAGTCAACAAAAGAGTCTGAAATGCAGTACTTGGATGCAATCTCAGAGATGACAGAATGAACTCTGTTTGTTTCCAAGGCAAACCATTCAACATCATGGTAATCAAAGTCTATGCCCCGATCAGTGATGCTGAAGAAGCTGAAGTTGAACAACTCTATGAAGACATATAAGACCTTCTAGAACTAACACACCCCAAAGATGTTCTTTTCGTTATCAGGGACTAGAATGCAAAAGTAGGAAGTCAAGAAACACCTGGAGTAACAGGCAAATTAGGCCTTGGAATGCGGAATGAAGCAGAGCAAAGGCTAATAGAGTTCTGCCAAGAGAACGCATGGTCATAGTAAACACCCTCTTCCAACAACACAAGAGAAGACTCTACACATGGACATCACCAGATGGTCATCACCGAAATCAGACTGATTATATTCTTTGCAGTCAAAGATGGAGAAGCTCTATGCAGTCAGCAAAAACAAGACTGGGAGCTGAGTGTGGCTCAGATCATGAACTCCTTACTGCCAAATTAAGACTTACATTGAAGTGGAGAAAACCACTAAACCATTCAGGTATGACCTAAATTAAATCCCTTATGCCTATACAGTGGAAGTGAGAAATAGATTTAAGTGACTAGTTCTGATAGAGTGCCTGCTGAACTATGGATGGAGGTTTGTGGCATTGTAGAAGAGACAGGAATCAAGATTATCCCCAAGAAAAAGAAATGCAAAATGGCTCTTTGAGGAGGCTTTACAAATAGCTGTGAAAAGAAGGGAAGTGAAAAGCAAAGGAGAAAAGGAAAGATATACTCATTTGAATGCAAACCTCCAAAGAATAGCAAGGAGAGATAAGAAAGACTTCCTCAGCATTCAATACAAAGAAATAGAAGAAAACAACAGAAAGACTAGAGATCTCTTCAAGAAAACTAGAGATACCAAGGGAACATTTCATGCAAAATGGGCACAATAAAGGACAGAAATTGTATGGCCCTAACAGAAGCAGAAGATATTAAGAAGAAGTGGCAAGAATACACAGAGGAACTATACAAAAAAGATCTTCACGACCAAAATAATCACAATGGTGTGATCACTCACGTAGAGCCAGACATCTTGGAATGTGAAGTCAAATGGAACTTGGAAGCATCATTATGGACAAAGTTAGTGGAGGTGATGGAACACAGTTGAGCTATTTCAAATCTGGAAATATGATGATGTGAAAGTGCTGCATTTAACATGCCAACAAATTTGGAAAACTCAGCAGTGGCCACAGGACTGGAAAATGTCATTTTTTGTTCCAGTCCCAAAGAAAGACAATGCCAAAGAATGCTCTAACTACCGCACAATTGCACTCATCTCACACGCTATAAGGTAATGCTTAAAATTCTCTAAGCCAGGCTTCAGCAATATGTGAACTGTGAACTTCCTGATATTCAAGCTGGTTTTAGAAAAGGCAGAGGAACCAGAGATCAAATTGTCAACATCTGCTGGATCATTGAAAAAGCAAGAGAGTTACAGAAAAACATCTATTTCTGCTTTATTGACTATACCAAAGCTTTTGACTGTGTGGATCACAATAAACTGGAAAATTCTGAAAGATATGGGAATACCAGACCACCTGACCTGCCTCTTGAGAAACCTGCATGCAGGTCAGGAAGCAACAGTTAGAACTGGACATGAAACAACAGACTGGTTCCAAATAGGAAAAGAAGTACGTCAAGGCTGTGTATTGTCACCCTGCTTATTTAACACATGCAGAGTACATCATGAGAAATGCTGGACTGGAGGAAGCACAAGCTGGAATCAAAATTGCCAGAGAAATATCAATAATCTCAGATATGCAGATGACACCACTTTTATGGCAGAAAGTGAAGAACTAAAGAGCCTCTTGATGAAAGTGAAAGAGTAGAGTGACAAAATTTGCTTGAAGCTCAACATTCAGCAAACTAAGATCATAGCATCTGGACCATCACTTTATGGCAAATATATGGGGAAACAGTGGCTAACTTTATTTTTCTGGCCTCCCATATCACTGTAGATGGTGACTGCTGCCATGAAATTAAAAGACGCTAACTCCTTGGAAGGAAAGTTATGACCAACCTACACAGCATATGAAAAAGCAGAGACATTTTTTTTTTGCCAACAATGGTTTGTCTAGTCAAGGCTACAGTTTTTCCAGTGGTCATGTATGGATGTGAGCATTGGACTATAAAGAAAGATGAAAACCAAAAAATTGATGCTTTTGAACTGTGATGTTGGAGAAGACTCTTGAGAGTCCCTTGGACTGTGAGGAGATTCAACCAGTGCATCCTAAAGGAGCTCAGTCCTGGGTGTTCTTCGGAAGGACTGATGCCAAAGCTGAAGCTCCAATACTTTGGCTCCCTGATGCAAGAGCTGACTCATTGGAAAAGACCCTAATGCTGGGAAAGATTGAGGGCAGGAGGAGAAGGGGACGATATAGGATGAGATGGCTGAATGGCATTATCGACTCTATGGAGATGGGTTTGAGTGGTCTTGGAGCTGATGATCAACAGGGATGCCTGGCATGCTGCAGTTCATGGGGTCGGAAAGAGTTGGAAATGACTGAGTGACTGAACTGAACTGAACTGAACATAAAGATTTTTTTTTGCATAAGGTCAGTAATTCTTTACATAAATTACATAGCTACTAGTTTTCATATTTGATATAGTTTACCAGGATGAATATTCATTGGAAGTACTGATGCTGAAGCTGAAGCTCTAATACTTTAGCCATCTGATGCCAAGAACTGACTCATTGGAAAAGACTCTGATGCTGGGAAAGATTGAGGGTAGGAGGAGAATGGGGACAACAGAGGATGAGATGGTTGAATAGCATCACTGACTTGATGGACATGAGTTTGAGCAATCTCCAGGAGTTGGTGATGGACAGGGAAGCATGGCATGGTGCAGTCCATGGGGTCTCAAACAGCTGGACACACTGAGGGACTGAGCTGACTGAGTAGGCTCTTAGCGATGATGAGAAAGTATTTATTTGTAATCTCTGGAAATATATCATATAGATGTAATTTATGTATAGATAACTAGAAAATTAGAGTACACACTTTAATAAAAAATATCTGGCTTGTTACATGGAAAGAAGTCTATAGTTCCAGAATATGTAAACATACAGAGTATAAATTGGGTATGTGTTATAACTAAAAGAAGTAATGTAAAAGCAAAAACAAAAAACAAACAAAAAAAAACAACAGCTGATGGACAAGAAAGATGAAACAAGTGAAATCTTGACATAGATCATGAAAAGAACTGTAGAAAATTGCAACAGATTAAAGAAGGTAGAACAATGGAATTGGAGAAATAAAAGTTATTTGGTGCACCAAATACAACAACTCTTTCATTAAAAAAAAAAAAAAAGTTCAGTGTCTTTCCCTGG
>SJXQ01006948.1:0-34385 GCA_006408695.1 Aepyceros melampus | reverse complement strand
TTGATTTCTATCTTACACTGCTGCAACTAGGCCTCTGTTACAAGAGATTTTTTGTGTGTCTACTTCACGTATTAGTTGTGTTATTGATGTATGTTTCATTAACTCTCTTGGATAGAAAAAGTAGAAAAAAAGAAAGCATATCTCTAGGGAGGAACAGCAGACAGTGGGATAGATAAAAATAAGCTACCATAAGTCCAGCTGTAGTCTTTCATCTGGAATCCTTGCCAAACCCATTAATCTTCTGTTTTCTGGAGTTATAGCTGCCTGAGGCCTGAAAATCACTTATCTGATGTACCATAGCCCACAATCTAGTAGGAAAAAATAACTGGAATCTTACCCTCCCTGGAAGCTTGTGGCCTCAAAGTGTCATATGCTAAGTCACTTGTCGTAACTGTCAAATCGCTCCTTTGCTGCTCAATGCTACAACTCAATGAAAGTAAGTCTTCATTTCTGCACTTTGGCATGTTTTTGGAATTTGTACTCACGTTACTAATTTAAAGTTTTTGAATCACCTGAAAATCCTTGAAGTTGACACATACATTTTAAAAATAGAAACTACATAATACAACAAGAAGATGGTTAAGTAATACTTTAGGTATTTGGCTTTCTCTTGAGGATATGTTTCAATGACAAGATTAGCCCATGGAATACAGGGGGGGTCATACTGAAGACCTCCAACAAATTAGTCTGGGTCCCTACTTCAAATTAATATACTTCTTCATATAAAATAATATTCGTTAGAGTCTATTAGTATTTTTCTAATTTTTGAGTTGCTGTGTTGACTTTTTCCCACTTAATGTCTAGTTTTTATATCATATTTCCCCCATTTTATACTATCAGTTTGGTTAAACTTTCTCATATTTGATTATTTGCACAGTTTATTAAGTATTTAAAAATTTAAGATGTAATGATAAATTTTCTATTTTTTTTAAATTCAAAAATCAAGGAATTCATATGATGGCTATATAGCTACAAAGAGTTTTTTTTTTTTTTTTCTTTTAAATCACAGTCTCCTGATGATTATGAGGTTTCTTTACAGAGAATAATATAGTTTTAACCTATATCATGGAGAAGGAAATGGCAACCCACTCCAGTGTTCTTGCCTGGAGAATCCCAGGGACGGGGTAGCCTCCTGGGCTGCTGTCTATGGGTTTACATAGAGTCGGACATGACTGAAGTGACTTAGCAGCAGCAGCAACCCATATCAAGATGTAGTAGATAGTGTATGTCTCTCAAGAAAATTATTCAATTATAATTATTATATATTAAACTGGTGATTATTTACTGTGAAGAAAGCTGAGTGCCAAAGAATTGATGCTTTTGAACTGTGGTGTTGGAGAAGACTCTTGAGAGTCCCTTGGACTGCAAGGAGACCAATCAGTCCGTCCTAAAGGAGATCAGTCCTGGATATTCATTGGAAGGACTGATGCTGAAGCTGAAACTCCAATACTTTGGCCACCTCATGCGAACAGCTGACTCTCTGGAAAAGACTCTGATACTGAGAGGGATTGAGGGCAGGAGGAGAAGGGGATGACAGAGGATGAGATGGCTAGATAGCATTACTGACTGGATGGACATGAGTGTGGGTGAATTCTGGGAATTGGTGATGGACTGGGAGACCTGGCCTGCTGCGATTCATGGGGTCACAAAGAGTCGAATACAACTGAGCGAATGAACTGAACTGAATTTTGTGTTTGGTCATGAACAATGATGGAAGAAAGTGAAAGTGAAAGTCTCTCAGTTCTGTCTGACTCTTTGCGACCCCATAGACTTTACAGTCCATGAAATCCTCCAGGCCAGAATACTGGAGTGGGTCACCTTTCCCTTCTCCAGGGATCTTCCCAACCCAGGGATTGAATCCAGGTCTCGCTCATTGCAGGTGGATTCTTTACCAGCTGAGCCACAAGGGAAGCTGAACAATGATTAGTAATTGAAAATTAACTGTGAAATTCCCAATATACTTCAAATTGACTTATAATGGTGAACCTTTTGATTCACTTCTAAAATGAAACACTTCTAATGAAAAATCATTAAAAAAAAAAAAAAAGTCATGTCCAACTCTTTGCAACCGTGTGGACTGTAGCCCACCAGGCTCCTCCATCTATGGGATTCTCCAGGCAAGAATACTGGAGTGAGTTGCCATTTCCTTCTCCAGAGGATCTTCCTGATGCAGGGATCGAACCCATGTCTCCCACATTAGAGGTAGACGCTTTAACCTCTGAGCCACCAGGGAAGCCAAGTAATTTAAAATTAACTGTGAAATTCCCAATATACTTCAAATTGACTTATAATGGTGAACCTTTTGATTCACTTCTAAAATGAAACACTTCTAATGAAAATAATTGAAACATTTTAAATAAAAGGGTGCATTAATAAAAAATTGAAATATATTCTGATAGTCAGTGTAAATAACATTAGGACATTCTTTTAAACTTCTCACTTTAGGATATTTGAAATTAGAAAGATCATGTTAACACAGTTTAGTTGCCATTGTTTTATATGAATCAGTACTTTATTCTATCACTGAATGTATTTTTACTCTAAAGAAAGGAGGTAGAAAATTAATATCATGATCTCCCTTAAAATAGAAGAAAGGTATCATTGACAATATATATAGTTTAGGTGATCATGTTCTTATGCCTTTGTATAATGTGATTAATAGAAAATTATCTTTCTCCCACATGTAGGCTTCATGTTGCTGGAGGCAGAGAGGCATCACTTGGGGAGGAAGGAGGATATTCTGTATAAGATGAAATGACCATAACATCCTTTTTCTTTATTTATGTACCTACTTTCAGCACTGGAGAGAGGGAGTGCTAGAAGACAAGAAGGTATAGGTGACATGCACACAATTAATATGCACACACATCTTGATCATTCTCTCAAAGGTACAACTGAGGACTAAGCCAGAAATATTTACATAACTTAATCTTCTTATTCCATGTCAGAGTATAAGGTTATCTTCCCAAGAGAAATTAAGGAAAACAACAAATCAAAACTTTGAATAGTATTTCTGACTAAGTTGTAGAAGTTAAGACATGCAAACATATTGATCTTTTCTTCCTCCACTTTCCTATTTGTTTTCCTTCTGTTGGTTTATTCTCCATCATCCTTTTCATCTTTCCTTTCTTCCTTTCTCTAATTGTAACTCCTTGTTATAGTTTTTCTACTTGCTATCTGTCCCTTCATTATGTTTTCAGCTTTGTTTAGAACAATGTGTTCTATAGATGTTGAATAAGGAGGTTCTAGAGATGCAGTTTTTAATCTTCTGCTCATCTAATACAGATACACTTTTTCTCTTCCACCTATGCATAACATTTTTATTCAATCCATCATAGTAGAGCCATAACTTTTATAATGATGTATAACACAGTGTGTGTGTGTGTATATATATATATATATATATATATATATCCCAGGTTTTTGTTAACTATATCTAAAGTAATATAGAATTAAATATCCAAATACTTTGAAATAGGGTAATTATTTGGAGTAGCAAATGGCAACCCACTCCAGTATTCTTGCCTGGAGAACTCTATGGGCAGAGGAGCCTGGCAGGCTATATTCCATAGGGGTGCAAAGAGTTGAACACAGCCGAGCAACTAATGCACACAGGGTAATTATTTACTCTACTTCTCTCAGAGTTGTAGAATTACCTCTAATATATTTGTTATTAAGAAGGAAAATTGCTTTTATTCCTACTTCCCTGTCTACCTGAAACAATGCACAGTCCCACCTTTTTTTTTGCTTGTTCCTAAAATACTACATAAATATACATACATACCCACTCCTAACAAAGCAGCCAAATGAACTAGGCAACAGATGGGAAACTGAGAGTCCATGTGTTCACATTCCTGCTATGCCAATAACTTGCTGGGTGATCTTAGGCAAGCCACATATCTTCAGATAATTGCCTTCTCTGTAAAAGAACAGAGCCATAGGGCCTGAATATTAGCTCTCAGAAGCCAGTAATGAATTTGTCCTATCATCCTTCTAAATATGGAAAACATATTTAAATAATAAAGAGCTAGAATTGATCTTATTATTATTGCTTAATCTCACTAAGTCTTCCCTGCTGTTCTGAAGGCTGTAACCAAATGCTTTGCAAAATACAATTTAAGAAAAATAACTTTCTTCAATACAACTACACTAAGAATTATGAAAAAAATGATACATTCTCTTATATTCACACAAGCAACAAAAGAAAAAAAATTCATTTATTTGGCCAGAGAACTTATACAAATGGGCAATGCATCCATGAAATAATCCTCAAAATTCCAGGTGGTGCTAGTGATAAAGTACACACCTGCTGGTGCAGGAGATTAAGAGATGAGAGTTTGATCTCTGAGTTGGGAAGGTCCCCTGGAGGAGGGCATGATGACCCACTGAAGTATCCTTGTCAGGAGAATCTGATGGACAAAGGAGCCTGGTTGGCTACATTCATAGGGTCACAAAGAGTCAGACATGACTGATGTCACTTAGCAGGACATTAGTCACTAGAGAAATTGAAATAAAAACCTCACTAATAATTTCAATCACACCCACTTGGATAAGTAAAATTTTTAAATGCCAGAAAATAAGAATTGCAAGCATGCAGAAAAATTGGAACCTTGATACATTGATGCAATGATAAGATTATTATTCAGCCACTATGAAAAACAATTTCAGAGTTCTTCAAAATGTTGAACATTAAGTTATTAAATATTTCAGTACTAATTATTTGTCAAAGAGCATTGAAAACATATGTCCACATAAAAATATCTTCACAAATGTTCACAGAAGCATTATTTATAATGATCACAAAATGAAAACAGTCCAATATATATTACTGACAAGCAGGTAAACAAAATGTGGTATATTCATTGTTGTTGTTGTTTTTCAGTCACTCAGTTGTGTCTGCTTCTTTGAGACCCCATGGACTCCACCACACCAGGCTTCCCTGTCCATCACCATCTCCCAGAGCTTGCTCAAACTCATGTGCATTGAGTTGGTGATGCCATCCAACCATCTCATCCTCTGTCATTCCCTTCTCCTCCTGCCTTCAATCTTTCCTAGCATCAGGGTCTTTTCTAATGAGTCAGTCTTCCCATCAGGTGACCAAAGTATTGGAGCTGGAGTTTCAGACTCAGCATCAGTCTTTCCAATGAGCATTCAGGTGTATTCATAAAATGAAATATTATTCAGCCATAAAAAGGGATGAAGTAGTGAAACAGACCACAACATAGATAATCCTTGCAAACATCATGCTAAGTGAAAGCAGCAATATCATTTTTTATGCCACAAACTACATTATAGCATTTATATGAAACATTCATAATAGGCAAATCCAGAGAGACAGAAAGTAGATTAGAAGTTGTCAGGGAGTGGCTCCATGATGGTCAATGTTAACTTCAGTTGACCCATGTGAGTCTTAATAATTAAATTTCAGAAACATAGTGGTACACATATATGTACCATAATTATTCACCAATTCCCCTGTCAGTGAACATTTGTGCTGCTTCCATGTTTTGGCTATTATAAATAGTGCTGCAATGAACATTGGGGTGCATGTATCTTTTCAAATTATTATTTTTTCTGGATATATGCCTAGGAGTGGGATTGCTGGATCATATGGATGTTTTATATGTAGGTTTTTAAGGAACTCCCATGCTGTTCTCCATAATGGTTGTACCAATTTACCTTCTCAATAACAGTACAGCAAGGTTCTCTTTCCTTCACATCCTCCCCAGTATTTTATTGTTCATAGATTTTTGATGATGGTCATCCTGACTGGTGTCATAAAGATAACAAAAAAATGCCATTACAGCAAAATAAATGGAACTAGATATTATCATACTAAGTGAAATAAATCAGACAGAGAAAAACATGTCTCACATGATATCACTTACATGTGGAATCTAATTTAAAAAAATGATACAAATGAACTTATTTACAACACGGGAACAGACCACAGGTCATGAAGTCAAATTTCTGGTTACAAAAGAGGAAACATGGGAGAAGCTGATAAATTAGAAGTTTAGGATTAGCATGTTTACTCTACTATATATAAAATAGATAATTAATAAGGAACTACTGTACAGTATGGGTTGTGAGTGAATGCATGGATGCTCAGTCACTCAGTAATGTCCTACTCTTTGTGACCCTATGAACTGTAGTCTACCAAGCTCCTCTATCGATGGGATTCTCCAGGCAAGAACACTGAAGAAGTTTGCCATTTCCGCCTGGGGATCTTCCAAACCCAGGGGTAGATTTCATGTTTCCTGATTCTCCTTGCATTAGCAGGCAGATCCTTTACCACTGAGCAACTCAGGAAGACATAGCACAGGGAAATATACTCAGTATTCTGTAACAATCTATACAGAAAAAGAGTCTGAAAATGAATGCATTCAGTTCAGATCTCTTCAGTCACTCAGCCATGTCCAACTCTTTGTGATGCCATGGACTGCAGCATGCCAAGAACCTCCCTGTCCATCACCAACTTCCGAGTTTATGCAAACTCATGTCCATTGAGTTGGTGATGTCATACAATCATCTCATCCTCTGTCATCTCCTTCTCCTCCTGCCTTCAATCTTTCCCAGCAACAGGGTCTTTTCAAATGAGTCAGCTCTTCACATCAGGTGGCCAAAGTATTGAAATTTCAGCTTCAACATCAGTACTTCCAATGAAACAGCCAGGACTGATTTCCTTTAGGATGGACTGGTTGGATCTCCTTGAAGACCAAAGGGACTCTCAAGAGTCTTATCCAACACCACAGTTCAAAAGCATCAATTCTTTGGAGCTCAGCTTTCTTCACAGTCCAACTCTCACATTCATATGTGACTACTGGAAAACACATAGCTTTGACTAGATGGACCTTTGTTGGCAAAGTAATGTCTCTTCTTTTTAATATACTGTCTAGGCTGAGCATAACTTTCCTTCCAAGGAGCAAGAGTCTTTTAATTTCATGACTGCAGTCACCATCTGCAGTGATTTTGGAGCCCCCAAAAATAAAGTCTGACACTGTTTCTACTGTTTCCCCATCAATTTCCCATGAAGTGATGGGACCGGATGCCATGATCTTAATCTTCTGAATGCTGAGCTTTAAGCCAACTTTTTCACTCTCCTCTTCACTTTCATCAAGAGGCTCTTTAGTTCTTCAATTTCTGCCATAAGGGTGGTGTCATCTGTATATTTGAGGTTATTGTTATTTCTCCCAGCAATCTTGATTCCAGCTTGTGCTTCTTCCAGTCCAGCGTTTCTCATGATGTACTCTGCATATAAGTTAAATAAGCAGGATGACAATAAACAGCCTTAACGTACTCCTTTTCCTATTTGGAACCAGTCTGTTGTTCCATGTCCATTTCTAACTGTTGCTTCCTTACCTGCATACAGATTTCTCAAGAGGCAGGTCAGGTGGTCTTGTATTTCCACCTCTTTAAAAATTTTCCACAGTTTATTGTGAACCACACAAACACTTTGGCATAGTCAATAAAGCAGAAATAAATATTTTTCTAGAACTCCCTTGTTTTTAGATGATTCAGACAGTGTATGCAATTTGATCTCTGGTTCTTCTGTCTTTTCTAAAATCAGCTTGAACATCTGGTTTTATGGTTCACATACTGTTGAAGCCTGGCTCAGAGAATTTTGAGCATTACTTTGCTAGTGTGTGAGATGAGTGTAACTGTGCTGTAGTTTGAGCAATCTTTGGCATTGCCTTTCTTTGGGATTGGAATGAAAATGGACCTTTTCCAGTCCAATGGCCACTACTGAGTTTTCCAGGATTTGAAGTAGGTCAACTGGAATTCCATCACCTCCAATAGCTTTATTGGTAATGATGCTTCCTAAGGCCCCTTTGACTTCATATTCCAGGATGTATGACTCAAGGTGAGTCATCACATCATCGTGATTATCTTGGTCGTGAAGATCTTTTTTTGTACAGTTCTTCAGTGTATTCTTGCCACCTCTTCTTAATAGCTTCTGCATCTGTTAAGTCCCATACAATTTCTGGCCTTTATTGTGCCCATCTTTGCATGAAATGTACCTTTGGCATCTCGAATTTTCTTGAAGAGATCTCTAGTCTTTCCCATTATATTATTTTCCTTTATTTCTTTGCACTGATCCCTGAGGAAGGCTTCCTTATCTCTCTTTGCTATTCTTTGGAACTTTGTATTCAAATGAGTATATAGTTCTTTTCTCCTTTGCTTTTCAATTCTCTTCTTTTGTAAGCTATTTGTAAGGCCTCCTCAGACAACCATTTTGCCTTTTTGCATTTCTTATTCTTGGGGATGGTCTTGATCACTGCCTCCTGTACAATGTCACAAACCTCCATCCATAGTTCATCAGGCACCCTGTCTATCAGATCTAGTCCATTAAATCTATTTCTCACTTCCACTGTATAATTATAAAGGATTTGTTTTAAGTCATACCTGAATGGTCAACTGGTTTTCCCTACTTTCTTCAATACAAGTCTGAGTTTGGCAATAGGGAGTTCATGACCTGAGCCACAGTCAGCTTCCAGTCTTGTTTTTGTTGACGATATAGAGCTTCCCATCTTTGGCTGCAAAGAATATAATCAATATGATTTTATTATTGAACATCTGGTGATGTCCATGTGTTGAGTCTTCTCTTTTGTTTTTGGAAGGGGGTGTTTGCTATAACCAGTGCATTTTCTTGGCAAAACTCTATTAGTCTTTGCCCTGCTTCATTCTGCATTCCAAGATCAAATTTGCCTGTTACTCCAGGGGTTTCTTGACTTCCTATTTTTGCATTCCAGTCCCCTATAATGAAAAGCACATCTTTTTTGGGTGTTAGTTCTAAAAGATTTTGTAGGTCTTCATAAAATCATTCAACTTCAGCTTCTTCAGCATTACTGGTTGGGGCATAGATTTGGATAATTGTGATATTGAATGATTTGCCTTGGAAATGAACAGAGATCATTCTGTCGTTTTTGAGATTGCATCCAAGTACTGCATTTTGGTCTCTTTTGTTGACCATGATGGCTACTCCATTTCTTCTGAGAGATTCCTGCCTGCAGTAGTAAATATAATAGTCATGTGAGTTAAATTCACCCATTCCAGTCCATTTTAGTTCCCTGATTCCTAGAATGTCGATGTTCACCCTGACCATCTCTTTTTTGACCACTTCTAATTTGACCTGACATTCCAGGTTCCTATGCAATACTCCTCTTTAGAGCATCGGATCTTGCTTCTATCACCAGTCACATCCATAACTGGGTTTTGTTTTTGCTTTGGCTCAATTCCTTCATTCTTTCTGGAAATATTGCTCCACTGATCCTCAGTGGCATATAGGGCACATACTGACCTGGGGAGTTCATGTTTCAGTTTCCTATGTTTTTGCCTTTTCATACTCTTCATGGGGTTCTCACAGTAAGAACAGTGAAGTGGTTTGCCATTCCCTTCTCCAATAGACCACATTTTGTCAGAATTCTCCACCATGACCCATCCTTCTTGGGTGGCCCCACATGGCATGGCTTAGTTTGAATGAGCTAGACAAGGCTGTGGTTCATGTGATCAGACTGGCTAGCTGTCTGTGATTGTGGTTTCAGTCTGCTGCCCTCTGATGCCCTCTCTCAGTGCCTACTGTCTTACTGGGGTTTCTCTTAACTTGGATGTGGGATATCTCTTCATGGCTGCTCCAGCAAAGCTCAGCTACTGATCCTTACCTTGGATATGGGATATATCCTCTCAACCACTCACTACTCCAGCACCATGCACCTGCTATATATAAACATATATATGTATGTGTATAAGTACAAAACCCAGTCACTTTGCTATCCTGAAACTAACACAAATTTGTAAATCAAATATATTCCAATAAAATATTTTATAAATCAAGGTAAAGTACACATAACATATAATTTACCATCTGAACCATTAAAAAACAAACAAACAAACAAACAAAAAACAGAAAAATAGTGGGGTGCCTTAGACTGTTATCTTCAGAAAGCAGAGCTCAAGAAACTGTTTTTGTCCACGTTGTTAATTTGATAAGACTGAACCAGGGATGTAGTTACAACTGAGATTGCATTATGGTTCAGGTAAACTCTGTCAAGAACTATCACTCAGGCCTAGTAGGACACATGTGCACTACCCCCATACACATAATAATACATGTAAAATATAATTTGAAATTATATGCTTGGGAGGAAAGAGGAACATTTGTCTCTTCATATCTTTCCCATTTGTCACAATTCACCCAGTGTATGTCACCACCCTCACAGTTCAGTTCTTGAATACACAAAAAACTAGCAGTTCCCCCAGTTGAGGCCTCAGAAAAGCTCCTGTCCAGAAAGCCAGAGAAAGACAGCTACTGGCTTCAGCTGAGATCTTGTGCTATCAAGTTGCATTTGTGGAGCAACGGTTCAAAGAAGGTATATCACAACTATCATGCTGAGAAGAAGGAGCATTTGCATGCATGTCTCTTATCCATCATTTTTCCTAGTTTTGCTGACTAGACACTATCCTAGGGAAACTATATACTTCCTGATGCTTAGAAATAAACTATCTCTGATTCCCTTCTTTGGTCTTTTTGAAACAAAAGGTCAAGGAATATGCATGGAAGAAGACAATGGGGTATATATTAATAGCAGCAAAGAACAGAACACATCTAGAGTGTGCTTTTGTACATTATGTTTTCCAACATTTTCCAACATTGCTATCATGAATTTAAGACACACTGCATTATCTAAATGGCAGAAAGTGGGGAGGGAAAAAAAGAGCCTTTTGATAATGGTGGAAAAGGAGAGTAAAAAAACTGGCTTAAAACTCAACATTATAAAACTAAGATCATGTCATCCTGTCCCATCACTTCATGGGAAATAAAAGAGGAAAATGTGGAAGCAGTAAGAGACTTTATTTTGGAAGGCTCACTGTGGATGATGACTGCAACCATGAAGTTAAAAGATGCTTGTTCCTTGGAAGAAAAGCTCTGACAAACTGACAGCATACTAAAAGCAGAGACATCACTTTGCCTAAAGTAGGTCCATATAGTCAAAGCTATGGTTTTTCTAATAGTCATGTATGGATGCGAGAGTTGGACCAAAAAGAAGGCTGAATGCTGAACAATTGATGCTTTTGAATTGTGGTGCTGGAGAAGTCTCTTGAGAGTTCCTTGGAGAAAAAAGAGGTCAAACCAATCAATTCTAAAGGAAATCAACCCTGAGTATTCACTGGAAAGACTGATGCTGAAGCTGAAATTCCAATGATTTAGTTACCTAGTGTGAAGAGTCAAACATTGGAAAAGCCCCTGATGATTAGAAAGATTGAAGGCAAAAGGAGAAGGTGGGGCAAAACGTGAGATGGTTAGATAGTATCATTGACTCAATGGACATGATTTTGAGCAAACTCTAGGAGTTAGTGAAGGACAAGGGAGCTTGGGTACTGAAGTCCATGGCATCACAAAGAGACATACATGACTTAGGGACTGAAGGTCAACAAACATTATTTAAAAGGTAATACTGTCCATAAAACACAAAAATATGCAAAGCACTGTGATAGCTTTCAAACACAAGCTATTTTCATGTTCTCCTCATGATGATCCTATGAGATAGATAGTGGTATTATTCTTCTTTTGTCAAGAAACTACTAAGATTCAAAAGATACAAAGATTCCCCCCCCCCAAGGTAACAGAGTTGGATGCTTTTAAACTTGAATTTAACTTCAGTTATCTTAGATTGTGAATGTCAGTGATTTTTCTGCTCTACTTCAGAAATCACCTTTATAACACTATTATCAAGAATAAAGATAGAATGCTATTAAATGGATTGTTTTTGTGTCTTTGGTAATGATTACATTAGTATTTGCCTCTTTTCTTGGTTCCTGATGAATGCCATTGGACAGCTCAGTATTTGGTAATATGTATGAAATAATTTTTCTGTGCAAGAATAAATTTTTTAGGAGAGTAATGTGGTCACTTTTGGTCCCTCATTCTCATAAGGAAGAATAGACATCACTATCTATACTTCTTGCTCTTCTTATTGCCTCCTCATCCAAAAGCATCTATCTACATTGAGAAGATAAGACAGCAGACAGGATTATGGTGGCTTGCAGTCATTAAAACATTCTTCCCTTTTTCTTTAACTTCCTTATTTCTGAATATGCTGACCCAAATAATTGACCTTAGATTTTCTTTCTCTTCTTTTTTTTTTTTTTCCCCTGCTATGTCCTACTCATTCCTCCCTATTATCATTTCCTCACATTAACCCTAAGTTTAGCTAGTCTCAAGTTCTGAACTGAGGACACTGGATACAGGGGTTCAGGGCTAGGCTACTTAAACTGATGCAACTTCTGAAGTAAGGGAAGTGTCTTAGTATGTACTTTATTCCTGGGGATGGATATAAGATTGACCTTTTCACTGTTGCTGCTGCTAAGTCGCTTCAGTAGTGTCCGACTCTGTGTGACCCCATAGACGGCAGCCCACCAGGATCCCCCGTCCCTGGGATTCTCCAGGCAAGAACATTGGAATGGGTTGCCATTTCCTTTTCCAATGCATGAGAGTGAAAAGTGAAAGTGAAGTCGTTCAGCCTTGTCCGACTCTTTGCGAGCCCATGGACTGCAGCCTAGCAGGCTCCTCCATCCATGGGATTCTCTAGGCAAGAGTACTGGAGTGGGTTGTCATGCCTTCTCCCTGCAGTGATATAAATGTAACTTTAGTTTGGGAATTTACAAATGCAGGGATTCCAAATGAAAATAAGACTCATCCTATTTGTCAATCGACAAGTGAATCTAGAAAAATGATTGAGGTAGTCACATGTAGAGGTAAAACAGACCAATGTCTTGCAAAGTCCTTGAAAAACTATAGTTTGTTTTCTTCTTGACATTAAAGAAAAAATTACAAAGATCAGACTATCATATTCTATCTGAACCATTTATACATAGGAGGTTCATGTGGGATCATCTGAATATATTTAAAAATAAATGTATTTTGGAGAAAAATTTTGTGAGAAAAGCCTGAAGACTCTGATGTGGCAAAAGTGATATTATAATAATTTATTGCTGCATTATTGACAAAGCATTTTTATTCTTATTTCAGAAGAGTCAAATATAGGCAGATTCTGTGATAGAGGTTGAATAGTTTTTTGATAACTTTAGTTTTATTTTATTTTTTTTTACGTGGGTATGCAAAACAAGACTTTAAAATGAAAGCAAGCAACGAACAAAGCTAGAAAAGCAGTGTGTAAAAATGTGAATTTGACAATATATAAAATTAAAAAAAAAAAAATTGATCATCAGCAGCATTGGGGCCTGGCTTGCTCAACTTTGTTTCGTTGGTATCTGTGAATAACACTCAAGTCCAAGGAAGACAATGTCATAACAATAAACTGTGACTCCCTTTGACATCCCCTGAAGCTCCTGTAGTAATTTCCACACCATGTTTTCAGATGAGCTCTGACATTCTCCAAGATTTCAATTGAGGATTTCAGGAACCCACAGTTTGTGGATAAATCAACATCACAGTGGGATGAATATGTTCAGTGAACAGATAATGTGGAACAGAAATTTGAAACCATGAGAAATCATACCACTAAGGTAAGATTAAAAAAAAAAAATCAGTGTAACTATTATGAACCCAAGGGCTAAGTGATAATTTAGTAATACTGTTCTCTTAATACTTTGTCAGTTGGATTTAAGATTGCACAAGACATAGTGGAAAATAATATGAGTTTAAAAAGCAGTTTATTTTTTAGTCAGAGTTGAAACTGTATTGAAAATGAAAGAAAAGCAATGGAAGGCATTTGATTCAGCAAAAGAAGAAAAGATATTTGCTTACAAAAAATGTGAAGGTCTCAAACAGAAATTTATTTCAAAACAGAGAAAAATGGTAATCTCTCCATACTTGGCTGCTTTTGAAACAGAAACTAGCAAAGTTGAAGCTACTTTCTTTCTGGATCAGGACTCAATAAGGTTTCATGTAAGAAGAAAAAGTAAAGATGCTGGTAACATTAAAAAGGGGGAAATCTTCCATAAGAAGAATGGGAGGCAGAGAAGTAAAAAATTATATCCTCTAACAGTGTTCTTTGTTTATTGGAACAATTGCACTAGTTTATCAGGTAAGAATTGGACACATTTCAGAAAGAAAGTTTGAGAATACCAGAATGAAATTCAAACATTTGTTGAGTTTCTTGATTTAAAAAATAGAATCCTTAATAAAATTAGAATTCTAAGTTGCAAAGCAGGTTTTTTTTTTTTTTGTGCCAAAAGGGAACACTAGACTACAAGGGGACTTTTTGGATTTTGAGATTCTAAAGTTAAGCAAGACACGAAATTATAAATTAAATCTAGCTTTTTGGAATGCTGCACAAGTAGTTGATGGCCTTCCCAGGGGAATTTTCCTATTTGGAGAAGTGAGAAATTTTTTAAAGAAAGAAGTGTTGTTCTTTCTTTTTTTTTTTTTTTTTTTTCAAAAATTGTATCTTTCACTTCAAGAGACTTATGAAATAAAATTAGGAGGGCCACTTTAATAAAATAAACATCTGGACCCAAGTAAATAGAAAGCAAAGGAAATAAAGATCTCACAATTGAAAATAGTATTTTTCCTGCATCAGGAAAAGTACCGGAACTAAAGTTCAGTTAAGTTCAGTCCAGTCACTCAGTCGTGTCCGACTCTTTGTGACCCCATGAGTCCCAACACATGAGGCCTCCTTGTCCATCACCAACTCCTGAGTTCACTCAAACTCACATCCATCAGGTCGATGATGCCATACAGTCATCTCATCCTCGGTCATCCCCTTCTCCTCCTGCCCCCAATCCCTCCCAGCATCAGAGTCTTTTCCAATGAGTCAACTCTTCGAATCAGGTGGCCAAAGTACTGGAGTTCAGTTTTAGCATCATTCCTTCCAAAAAACACCCAGGGCTGATCTCCTTTAGAATGGACTGGTTGGATTTCCTTGCAGTCCAAGGGACTCTCAAGAGTCTTTTCCAACACCACAGTTCAAAAGCACCAATTCTTTGGTGCTCAGCTTTCTTCACAGTCCAACTCTCACATCCACACATGACTACTGGAAAAACTATAGCCTTGACCAGATGGACCTTTGTTGGCAAAGTAATGTCACTGCTTTTAAATATGCTATCCAGGTTGGTCATAACTTTCCTTCCAAGGAGTAAGCGTTGTTTAATTCCATGGCTGCTGTCACCATCTGCAGTGATTTTGGAGCCCATAAAAATAAATTCTGACACTGTTTCCACTGTTTCCACATCTATTTCCCATGAAGTGATGGGACCAGATGCCATGGTCTTAGTTTTCTGAATGTTGAGCTTTAAGCCAACTTTTTCACTCTCCTCTTTCACTTTCATGAAGAGGGTTTTTAGTTCCTCTTCACTTTCTGCCATAAGAGTGGAACTAAAGTTAAAAGTATATTAACTTAAAAAAAAAAATTACCAGGTCCTGTTTGAGAAGTGTAGCAGACTAACAAAAGTAGATGAGACATATAAGACATTTATTCAGAGGTGTATTTGTTTCCTGTGGCTGCTGAAACAAAAATACCACAAATTCAATGACTCAAACAATACATATTTATTGTTTTGAGGCTCTGGTAACCACTAAAATTCTGAAATAAAGATGTCAGAAGAGTTAGGTTCTTCAGAGAGCTATAGGGGAGAGTCTGTTCCAGGCCTCTCTCTTGCCTCCTGGTATACTAACACACTCCTTGATGTGTGAATGGCATAATCCTTGTATCTGCATATGTCTTCTATACATGTCCATCTCTGTGTCCAAATTTCCCTTTAGGACACCAGTCATACTGGACTAGAATCCATCATAATGATCTCATTTTAATTTCATTTGCAATGATTCTACTTCCAAATAATGCCACATTCACAGGTACTGGGAGTTAAGACTGCAATAGCTTTTGAGAAGATACAATTCAACCCTTAAAACCAGAAAATAATGCAATAGATAGGGATGGTTCTGGTGTCTTTAAAATAAATAAATTACCCCAGTCTTGTGAAATTAACAAATAAATTACAAAATAACATACAAAAAAGATTTTTTGTGCATAGTTTGGGATAACCTATAGAGGTTCTCATTAGACATTTGCTCCCTCATGATCTGAAACCAAGCAATTTGACTGAGAATAGTGTGGTAAGTGATTCACAAACAGAGACATTATAAGATCAGGGAGAAAATATTTTAGGCAACAGGAATCATGGGCCTGAAATTATCCTTTAAAAAAATGCAGCAAATTAGCTACTGTGGAGACAAAAGAAAAATAAGGCTGTTCCTAAACCAAACTTGGGTCCACTGGCCAAGCAAGGAGTCCAGGCAGTTAATGCTTAAAAGACACAAACTCCCTGATGGTTTTCAGAGAAATATTTTTAAAGATGGTAAGGATGGGCTGGGAAGTCGTGTGGTGTGTGATCAGCTCATAGATCTTCTTCTAATTGATGGTGTAGTGAATGAGTAGCATTTAGGAGTCAGCATCATCCACCTCGTTCCAAGTGGTCTGGGGCATACCTGCCTTGACTTTGTTTGATACCTGGACTATTATGTTTGTGTATTGCTGAAATGTTTTCCTTTATTTTCACTCAAAGAAGGTCCAGAAAACTAAAGTTTTTCTAGAAAAAAAAGTCAGGCAGAGGATATGGCAGGGAGTAGAGGGGGAGATCTGTCCCAGGCAGGCCCCATAGGGTCCTGCTCTATTCCAATAAGTGGTCTTTCTAGAGAAGGGAATACAGAAAAACCTCAACATAAGAGGCCACTGGAACTTGAGGAGTGTTAGAGTTTCATGTTTCATAGTAGGGCATCTTGGTAGCAGAATCAAATGTTACCATACAGAATTATTATATTAATTTCAACTGTACAGTGCCTTAAATTCTAGCTAAACAGGACTATGTAGGAACAGCGTTTTGTAACTATACGAGGGGAAACCAAGGGAATGCAGGAACTTCAGGGAAGCACAGGAGGAAGAATAGTCACCTTGAAAAAAAATCTACATGTGGGCAAATCAGAACCATTTCAAATGCTGAGAAAGTGAATATGGATGCATACTCAACTTTTTTAAAGCAAGATGCAAGACAAATATTTTGATCAGTGATTTTGTCCCAGATGTCATAAATGTAATAATTACATTTATTACATATAAATGTAAATTCTAAATAGTTGGTACTAACTGGCATTTTGTGAAAAGTGAAGCCTACATTTTTATTGTCTTTTTTTTTTTTTTCATGTCTTTCATCTATACCCACTTCTGAGTAACAATGAATCGTAACTTTCTTTCTTTCCTTTTTTTTTTTTTTTTTTGTTAATGAATTACGGAGATTGCATTAAGATTAATTTTAGAGAAATGTATTTTTAGAGTTTTTGGAGTGTAAGAGAGATGAGAAAATTGAAGCTGGTTTAATTCAAATTCTGAGATGTTATTCTTAGATAGTGTATTGCTGATCCTCTTTCACACTGTTTGCATTATTCGCTGAACCCAGGGTAGGCAAGGCTCCAGCTCAGAGGCTGGGAGAAGACTTGAGGAGCCATAGGAACTGCAGACAAGTTTATTCTCTTCTGGTTGGCATGGCAGCCATAACACAGTCTCTCTTCTGGCTGACACAGCAGCCACAGTAGCAGCCATAACATAACTATAAAGGAACCATAATGTAGGCATAACATAACCTCATATAACATAACCATAATGCTGCTCTAATGTAGCCCTAATTCAACAGCAGCCAAGGCTTTCATGGTGAAGCTCATACAGGTGTACTGCACAAAGCAGCCCATGGGCAAGCAAGTACCTCGATAGCACATGAGACATGCTATAAGTGATGTCAGCTGTAACACAGCCATGCAAAGTTATTGTTTGTAGAACACGAGTGAAGAGGGCATGAGAACATGGGGTGAGAGGACCTGACTGGTGCCGTCTTGTTCATTTTCCCACAGATAGCCAAGCCAAAGAAAAAAAGTATCCAGGAATCTAACAAGCACCCAAATAAGACTTTTGTGGTTGTCCATGAAGCAAAAAGCAAAACAAAACAAGTAAAACCAGAAAGATTTTAAATTTTGAATTGGATTAATTTGAAATTTTGTATTGAATTTGAAAACTAAATTTCAATGGAAATTAGGTGTTTAATTTTCTGATAACATAGAAAAAGGCAATTTATATACATTATTATTATTTGAGTCATTTTAATTGCTCCATTGTATTCACTGGATAATTTCAAATGAGCTGTATTGAGCAATCTGTCTAGACATGGGAAATAAAATTGGCTCACCCATGGCAAAAAAATTAGCTTAGTGTCCAATATGGAACTATTTCAAAATTTCTTATGAAAAAATAGATGAAATACTTGCTACCATGGCTTCCCAGGTGGCTAAATGGTAAAAAATCTGCCAGCCAATGCAGGAGATGGAAGTTCCATCCCTGGGCTGGAAATATCCCCTGGAGAAGAAAATGGCAACCCAGTCCAGTATTCCTGACTGGGAAATGGCATGAACAGAGGAGCCTGACAGGGTACAGTCCACACAGTTGAAAAGAGTAAGACAAGACTGAGCACTCATGCTCCCTCTCTACTTGTTAGATGGAAGATAGACTTAAAGTGCTGAGGAGAAAAAATAGTAGAACATTATTACAAGGGAGCATTGTTTTATTATACAAATATTGTTTTTTCAGTGTATTTACAAATATATGTGAATATATTACAGTCTACAATCCTGTTCTAACTTGATATTTTGATATCTTTTTTTTATTTTGTAACTGATTTTGTGTCTATTAATAAGTTATAAATGATAGACTATTATGATAATTTATTAAAGAAATGCATAGATTCTGGGGAAATCCCTTACTGTCTTTGTCCTAAATTAAAGAAAGTTAGAGTTTGCACACTGAATTTTAATTAAGGTATTCACCTTGATGGTTTAAGACACAGATCATAGTGTATTCGATGTATTAGTAGACTAGTACTACAACAATGCTTCATGGAAAATCAACTCAGAATTGGTAGCCTACAATTTGCATTTCTTTTTCTTGCTCAAGGGTATGCAAGTCAGCTGAACAGTTCTGTTTTTTACTATATATCAAGTGTCAATATTTGAGTTAGTTCATGTCTGCTCCACGTGTCTCCACTTTCTTCTTGGTCCAGTCATTATTCAGTATTTTCCTTATGGCAAACCTCATGAGTACTAGAGAACAACATAAACTAAATAAGCTTGCTTTAGCCTCAGCTCTTAACATAGCTACCTACAACCACCAGCTGGAACAATTTACATGACCAAGTCTAAAGTCAGCAAGGCAGAGACTGATTTACGTTATTTCTTTCAATGTCACCAATTGCACATTTTTGTTCGTTGTTCAGTCACCCAGTCATGTCTGCCTCTTTATGACCCTATGGACAGCAGCACTCCAGGATGCCCTGTCCCTCAGAGTTTGCCCAATTTCATATCTGTTGCACCAGTGATGTCATTCAGCCATCTAATCCTCTGCCACCCTCTTCTCTTCCTGCATTTAATTTTTCTCAGTATTAAGGACTTTTCCAGTGAGCTGGCTATTCACATCAGGTGACCAAAATATTGGAACCTGAGCTTCAGCATCAGTCCTTCCAATGAATATTCAAGGTTGATTCATTTTAAGATTTACTGGTTTGATTTCCTTGCTGTCTAAGGAATTTTCAGGAGTCTTCTCCAGCACCACAGTTCAAAGGCATTGATTCTTTGGTGCTCTGCCTTCTTTACGGTACACCATTCACAACTGTAAGTGACTACTGGAAAGACCATAGCATCGACTGTATGGATCTTTGCTGGCAAAGTGATGTCTTTACTTTTCAACACACTCTCTAGATTTGTTATAGCTTTTTGCCAAGAAGCAACCGTTTCTGATTTCATGGCTGCAGTCACCAATCACAGTGACTTTAGAGCCCAGGAAAAGGAAATCTGTCAGTATTTCAAACTTTTCCCCTTCTATTTGCCATGAAGAAATGAGGCTGGTTGCCATGATCTTAGTTTTCTCCTGTTTTTTTTTTTTTTTTTTTTTTAATATATACATAGATTAAAGCTGACTTTTACACTCTCTTCCTTCACTCTCATTAAGAATTTCTTTAGTTCCTCTTTGCTTTCTTCCATTAGAGTGGTTTCATACACGTACCTGAGGTTGTTGATGTTTGTCCTGCCACTCTTGATTCCAACTTGTAAGTCATTCAGCCTGTCATCTCTCAAGGTATGCTCAGCGGATAAGTTAAATAAACAGGATGACAACAAACAACCTTATTGTACTCCATTCTCAATCCTGAACCAGTCAGTTGTCTCATACAGGGTTCTAACTGAAGCTTCTTGACCTACATAAAAGTTTCTCAGGAGATGGAAGTTTTTGGTTATATAGTGCTGAAGCCTAACATGAAAGATTTTTAGCATGAAAATATTGCACGTTATGAAGCTACAAAATAAAGTTTTATTTGTGCTCAATATAATCTTGTTTATGATTCCCAAAGCTGCAGTCTCAAACCTATTTTCTCAAACCTTAATTGTAATCTCAAATCTTAATCCCAGGTCTATATCTACAGGTTGTTATTTTCAACCTATACATATGTGTGTGTGTGTGTGTGTGTGTGTGTGTGTGTGTGTATAATTTTATAATTAAAACTTTATTATCCAGGAATTGTCACTAATTTGATTCTGGACTTTTTTAGATACTGCCATTTAATGGTTCACATGGGCCTACGTCTTATATCTCTGGTTTTCTACATTCTGTAATTAAAATGTTCTGATTGCAATTCATTCCAAAAGTTCCCATATTGTTCTTTTGGCTCATCCTACTTCTTCTCATTTTAATATCATTTCCATCATTCCAGAATCTTTGCTCTTCATAATCCTATTCATTATAAATATCTGCCAGATCAAATTTCCTATTTTTTTTCAAAATGTAATATTTTGTATTATATTTATTATTGTTTCTTTCAAATGATTTTTTTGTTTGTTTGATGCTTTTGAAGCTCAGAGGATGAGACAAGAAAGATCATGAAATAGAGGTGTGAAAACTCAGATAGCAGTTAATTAGTTTAGTTAGACTGTTAACACGGATATAATGGATTTTCAGCTTTTTCTCTTTTCTATTCTCTGACTTCAGGCAATTATACACCAGCACTTTTTGAACAAAGTTATTGTAATGGTTTGAGAAAACAGACTGCTTGCAAGTTTAAGCCCAATCTAATTATTTCAATGTACTGAAATTGTTTATTCATTTTAAATCATATCGTGTCTGCTATGGCCATCACTGAGCTCATTCATATACTGTTATCTTTGATGTTGAAGTCATCTATTTTCTTACCATTGGCCCTAGAGGTAAAATAGTATATTGAGCACTACATAATTTAAAAGCCTAACTTTATAGGACAGATTATGTTTATTGATTCTTATCTGCATGGATCTAAAGAGTAAGCCACATTCAGGTCTTGAACTTCATTTGAGTATGAGATCCTCTAGTTAAAGCTATGGTTTTTCCAGTAGTCATGTATGGATGTGAGAGTTGGACCATAAAGAAGGCTGAGCATCGAAGAACTGATGGTTTTGAACTGTGGTGTTGGAGAAGACTCTTGAGAGTCCCTTGGACTGCAAGGGAGATCGAACCAGTCAATCCTAAAAGAAATTAGTCCTGAATAGTCACTGAAGGACTGATGCAGAAGCTGAAGCTCCAATACTTTGGCCTCCTGAGGCAAAGAGTTGACTCATGAGAAAATACCCTGATGCTGGGATTTTATGTAGGAGGAGAAGAGGACAACAAACGACAAGATGGTTGGATGGCATTACTGATTCCATGGACATTCGTTTGAGTAAGCTCCAGGAGATGGTGAAGGACAGGGAAGCCTGGTGTACTGCAGTCCATGAGGTCGCAACTGAGCAACGAGCTCAGACACAACTGAGCAACTGAATAACAACAACAGTCACTCTTGGGAATAAAAAAGTCCCTTATGCTGAATCAGGAAATCATATATACATATTCCCATAACATGAGAAAATAGAAAGTACCTCTCAAAGTCCCCATGTTTACCCCATTGTCTTATTTTTGAAAAAACAAAACAAAACAAAACAAAAAAAACTAGATTTTATTCAGTTCCCATTTTTGGATTTTTCCAATGTGTTAAGTAGAGGAAAATAAAATGTAAATAATAAAATTTCAAAATGAAATTTAAAATTTCCTATTAAAAAATGGTGTATACCTCTTTTGAATTTTCACTTTATGTGTTTTTCTCTCTTTCTTTTTTTGCTTATTGATCAAATTTTGCTCTGAAGTATATTACAGGAAAGTTAATTGGTTTTGAGCAGCATTCCTTTAAAAAACAAAAATAGCAATAAATCAGAATTATATATACAAAACACAAAGTTTATCAATTAAAATAGTTTACCAAATTCTTATTATAAGATGTACAATATTGAATCAATATATGTACAGTATATCAACCATTATATAGTCTAGAGATAAAAATTTTCATTCATTAATTTAACAGAGAAAATTTACTATAAAGCATTCTAGATATTGAAGAACTGAAAAGCCAAAAAGGGACCAATGAAATATAACAAATTACTAACTGCAAGAAGCAGCTACCACCTCTAGGGACAGTTAACAGAGGGAAGTTAACATTTAGAGTCCTGGGAGGAGGATTCTGTAGAGGGAAAATTCATACATTTGAGAAACTGAGGTTGCTTGACAGTGTTCATCATTCAGAATGAGAAGAGGGCTCCATGGAATTGGATCAAACCTCAGAGAAAGGGACACAAATCACCTGGTACTGAAGTATCTGAAGCAACACTATGAAACTAATTCTGAGAGCTGGGAAAACTGTGATGTGTAAGAAAATACTGACTTGGGGGTGAAAAAGTAAGACTTATGACATTGACAAGACTAGGAAGCACAAACAGGAAGACATCCCAGCAGAAAGGACTCTCTCCCTCTGTCTTCCAACCTTGCAGTCTTCTTCTCAGAACACCACATTGGAGAAGCCTACTTGGAAGCAAAGGACAAAAGAGAAATATATTTCCCCAAGTTACATGCTTTGCACCGCAAAATCAATTTAGAAGGGAATATTTGGAGTTGTAACATCACTGTTTCTCATTCACAGAAACATTCAAATAACAAGGAAAGTGCTTAAAATTTATATTGTCTGATTATAGAAACATTTTTCCCAAAGCGTATAATCTTCATCACTGCAGGTCTTTGAAAAAAACTACCAACACATTAATAGTAGCATTATTGACATTACACTAATCAATTGTTAATATTGTTATTAAATGATATAATACTTTACTTAAATTCAATGCATAAAGAAGCTGTTGAGATGAGTTATTCTTAGTATGGGCTTCTCTGGTGGCTCACCTGGTAAAGAATCCCGCCTGCAATGAGGGAGACCTGGGTTCAATCCCTGTGTTGGGAAGATCCCCTGGAGAAGGGAATGGCTACCCACTCTAGTTTTCTGGCCTACAGAATTCAGTCCAGAAGGTTGCACAGAGTTGGACACAACTAAGCAACTCTTATTTTCACTTTTATTCTTAGAATTCTAAGTAGATATAAAAATAAACATATCATACATAATTAAGACAATTAAAACCATATGGAGTATTTTATGTAACCATAATAAAAATGATTTTAATTTAAAAAGCAAGAAACATCAAAAGAACACTATACATGATCTATTTTATTTCATCATAAAATTTAACAATCAATGTTTCAGTTTTCAGTTAATCCAACTCTTTGCAACCCCATGGGCTGGGGTCCACCAGGCTCCTCTGTCAATGGAATTCTCTAGGCAAGAATACTGGAGTGGGTTGCCATTCCCATCTCCCGAGGATCTTCCTGACCCAGGGATCAAACCTGAGGTCTCCCACACTGTGGGAAAATTGTTTACCATCTGAGCCACCAGTGATTCTGCATTTTTTCTCAAACACCAGTAATGCCAAATTCTATCAACATGCCTTGAACACAACAATGAGTTTACACTCACTCACTTTGGAATAAAGAGAACTCAGTGAAATAAATAATACAAAATTTTGGTCTTATTGATAATATATCTAAAGTGGATAATCTTATAAATTAAATAACTATAAAGTTTTCATAGATGAAGTTTCATTCAAAAGGATTACAAAGTAAATGATTTAAAAATACTGGGAAAGAATCCATTATGAATGAAAGTCATATGACTTTCACAAAATCAAAAGTAGCACTAGACCATCCAAGACATCATCTCATCAGATTACTGTATAGAAGTTCTAAAAATAATATATGTAAAATTAGGGACATAACAGAAGAAACAAAAGCACAAGAAAAAATTCATTATAAACAATAAAAAGAATAATTTGAAAAATAAAACAACTGGAATTGTGATGTTGAAAAATATTCTCATGAATTTAGAAACTAATGAAGAGATTAGAAATGTAAGAAAAAGCATATGTAAGCAGTACTTTGTATTGTTTAGGTTTTCTTTTGTTTTACAGGTTTCAAGTGGGTGGGTGGCAAAATTCATTAAAAATTACTTTTATTTACCATCTTTTATAAGAAGCCTTCTTTTTGATAGTAGTCATTCTGACAGGTGTGACATGATACTTATTTCAGTTTGATTTGCATTTCTAGGATAATTAGTGATGTTAAGCATCTTTTCATGTGTCTTTTGACTGTCAGTATATCTTCTTTGGAATAAATTGTCTATTTTGGAATTCTACCTATCTTCAATTTAGCTTCTTGTTGTTTTTGATGTTGAGTTGTAGGAGTGCATTATTTATTTAGGATATCAGTCATTTATAAAGTATGAAAAGTGCTAATCGCTCAGTTGTGCTTGACTCTTTGCAACCCCATGGACTGTAGCCCACCAGGCAAGTTTGTCCATGAGATTCTCTAGGCAAGAATACTGGAGTAGGTTGCCATTTACTTCTCCAGGGGGTGATCCCAACCCAGAGACTGAAACTTCCATCTCTCGTGTTCCTGCATTGCAGGAGGATTCTTTACCACTGAGCCACCAGGGAACCCCTGGTATACTATTATAAAGCATACTGTTTGCATATATTGTCTGCTATTCATTAGATGTTTTTTTCATTTTGTTGATAGTTTCCTTCACTGTACAAAACTTCTTAGTTTGATGTAATCCCTTTTACTATTTTTAATATTTTTTTCTCTTGTCTGGCAAGTCAAATCTAAGAACATACTGCCTGTTTTCTTCTAAGAGTTTAATGGTTTCAGTTCTGACATTTAAGCATTTGATTCATTTTGAGTTTATGTTTGTATATGTTGTAAGAAAATGATGAGAGTTTATACTTTTACATATAGTTATCCAGTTTTACCAACATCATTGGGAAAAAGCACTATATATTATTTTTCTATTATCCTGGTCTCCTTTGTTGTACATTATCTGTACATATAAGCATGGGTTTATTTTTTTAGACTCTCTATTCTGCTCATTGACCTGTTTTTGTGCAAGTATCATATTCTGTTGATTTATTCAAGTTATATGAAAAATTACTTTATATTTTGATTGTAATTGCATTGAATATACAGTTTTGGATAATATAGACATTTTAATAATGTTAATCCTTTCAATCCATGAACACAGTGTATCTTTCCTTTAATTTGCATTGTTTTAAATTTCCTTCTTTAATGTCCTGCAGCTTTCCAAGTAACATGTCTTTCAGTTCTTTGGTTAAATTTATTCCCAGGTATTTTATTTTTTTTGAGAAATATGTAAAATGCATTGTCTTCTTAATCTCTCTTTCTGACTGCTATCAGTGCATAGCAATAAAACAAAATTCTGTATAGTAATTTTGTACCCTGAAAATTTTCTGAATTAAAATTTTAACTGTAATAGTCTATTGAAAGAGTCTTTGGAGTTATATATATATATATAACTCCAAAGAGTGGAGTTATCAAAGAGTGAGACATAACTAACTGACTAAACAAAACAATATCTAAAAAAAAGTGACATGTTTTCCAACTTGAATGCCTTTCATTCTTTTTCTTGCTTACTTAATATGACTTGATGAGAAAGAAAAGTGTTGCTAAGGATGTGAAGGAAATGGAAGGGCCATACATTTTTGGTAGGGTTATAAACTGGTGCAGCTACTATGGAAAACAGTATGGAGATTCCTCAAAAACGAAAAGTAGAATTGCCATATGATCCCACAATTCTACTTTTGAGTATTTATCTGAAGAAAAAAAATAATAATTCAAAAAATACATATACCTTTATGTTAATTACAGCACTATTTATAATAGTCAGGATATGGAAGCAAACTAGATGTGCATCAGCTGTCCATGTATAAACAAGATGTGGTATATATGTTGCATTTTGTGGCAACATGGCACCCCATTCCAGTACTCTTGCTTGGAAAATCCCATGGATGGAGGACCCTGGTAGACTGTAGTTCATAGGGTCGCTAAGAGTCGGACATGACTGAGTAACTTCACTTTCACTTTTCACTTTCCTTCATTAGAGAAGGAAATTGCAACCCACTCCTGTGTTCTTGCCTGGAGAATCCCAGGGATGGGGAGTCTGGTAGGCTGCCGTCTATGGGGTCGTACAGAGTCAGATAAGACTGAAGTGACTTAGCAGCAGCAGAGGATATTATGCTACATTAAATAAGTCAGACAAAGACAAATACTGTATGATTTCATGTGTATGTGAAAGTCTAAAACAAAACAAAATAAAACAGAAGCAAATTCACAGATTCAAAGATAAACTGGGTGGTAGCCATAGGAAAGGGATTTGGGGAGATGAGCAAAATATGTGAAGGGGATTAAGAGGAACAAATTTTCAGCTATAAAATAAATAAGCTATAGGGATGTAATTAAAGCACAGCAAATATAGTCTGTAAGCTGTAATAACTCTGCATGGTGATAGATGGTAGCCAGACTTGTGGTGATCATTTCATAGTTTATGAAAACTCAATAACTATATTATACAGCTGAAACTAGTATAATACTTTATTACTATTATAACTAATAAACTTCTATTTTAAATACATATATAATTTACATTCATCCATACATTTTTGCTAAGATTCTTTAAGCTTGTGTAACTAAACCTTAGATTTCAAAGAAAAATTCATTCAATTACTTATCATTAGGTATCATTTACTAATTAGGGAAAATTAAGGAAAATGACTGCAGATGGTGACTGCAGCCATGAAATTATAAGACACTTACTCCTTGGAAGAAAAGTTATGACCAATCTAGATAGCATATTCAAAAACACAGACATTACTTTGGCGACTAAGGTCCGTTTAGTCAAGGCTATGGTTTTTCCAGTAGTCGTGTATGGATGTGAGAGTTGGACTGTGAAGAAGGCTGAGCACCGAAGAATTGATGCTTTCGAACTGTGTTGTTGGAGAAGACTCTTGAGAGTCCTTTGGACTGCAAGGAGATCCAACTAGTCCATTTTGAAGGAGATCAGCCATGGGATTTCTTTGGAAGGAATGATGCTAAAGCTGAAACTCCAGTACTTTGGCCACCTCATGCGGAATTGGCTCATTGGAAAAGCCTCTGGTGCTGGGAGGGATTGGGGGCCGGAGGAAAAGGGGACATCGGAGGATGAGATAGTTGGATGGTA
Source organism: Aepyceros melampus (assembly GCA_006408695.1). Classification (NCBI taxonomy): domain Eukaryota; kingdom Metazoa; phylum Chordata; class Mammalia; order Artiodactyla; family Bovidae; genus Aepyceros; species Aepyceros melampus. Next base: position 6,887 of record SJXQ01006948.1, on the reverse strand, counting down.
TCACTGACTCGATGGATGTGAGTCTGAGTGAACTCCAGGAGTTGGTGATGGACAGTGAGGCCTGGCGTGCTGCAATTCATGGGGTCGCAAAGAGTCGGACACGACTGAGCGACTGAACTGAACTGAATACAAGTATCAATAATCATTCAAATTATTGAATAAGTTCCCATACTTTTGTCATTACTTCAGGGCTGAGAATTAACACCAGTTTTAAAATGAGAATTTACAAGTCTAAAATAGTCTTGAATCCACTGAAACCCTCATAAAGGCATTCAAACTCTAAGCCATAAAATATTCATAAGAACATGTACATTGCAACAAGAAGAAAATTGACTTCACATTCAACTGCAGTTCTCTATTACAGATTAAGTCACAACGCTAATTTTGTCCCATGAAATCATTCTTTCACACTAGTAAATTACTGCAATGCTTTTGAACAACTGTTTCACTCTAGTCCACTTACCAAAATTATTTCTGAATAGTTCAAATAATAATGTGAAATTTTGTTTCCTTTTTAACTCTTCAATAGTGAAAAATTCCACCAAAACTTAAATAATGTAAAAATCAACACATAAAATGATACATTTTCTAAGCAATTTTGAGAGTTCTTAGTTTTCTCCCCCCACCCTTCTTTTGGGAGGGGAAAATATTGCCAGGACTTAAGGTGAGTATGCACAATTAATAAGAGAAACTTAGAAAACTTGGGAATGGGACAAAAAATTGAAAGAGCCAGCAAACAGAGTTCTCATTTTCTTACCAAAAATTGGAATACTTAGTTAAGCACTTGGAATTTTCCCTTCAATATCCATTTGCCCACATTGAACTTGGCACACTGTTGAGTTCAGTTCACTCAGTCACTCAGTCATGTCTGACTTTCTGCAATCCCATGGACTGTACCACATCAGGCTTCCCTGCCCAACACCAATTCCTGGAGCTTGCTCAAACTTATGTCTGTCGAGTCAGTGATGCCATGCAACCATTTCATTCTGTCTTCCTCTTCTCCTCCTGTGTTCAATCTTTCCCAGCATCATGGTCTTTTTAAATGAATCTGTTCTTCACATCAAGTGGTCAAAGTATTGGAGTTTCGGCTTCCGCATCAGTCCTTGCAATGAATATTCAGGACTGATTTCCTTTAGGATGGACTGGTTGGATCTCCTTGCAGTCCAAGAGATTCTCAAGAGTCTTCTTCAATACCACAGTTCAAAAGCATCAATTCTTCAGGGCTCAGCTTTCTTTATAGTCCAACTCTCATATCCATACATGACTACTGGAAAAAACAAAGTTTTGACTAGATGGACCTTTGTTGACAAAGTAATGTCTCTGCTTTTTAATATGCCTTCTAGTTTTGTCATAGCTTTTCTTCCAAGGAGCAAATGTCTTTTCATTTCATGGCTGCAGTCACCACCTGCAGTGATTTTGGAGCCCCAGAAAATAAAGCCTCTCACTGTTTCCATTATTTCCCCATTTATTGCTATGAAGTGATGGGATAGGGTGCCATGATTTTAATTTTTGGAATGCTGAGTTTTAAGCCAACTTTTTCATTCTCCTTTTTCACTTTCATCAAGAGGCTCTTTAGTTCTTCAATTTCTGCCAGAAAGGTGGTGTCATCTGCGTATCTGAGGTTATTGATGTTCCTCCAGGCAATCTTGACTCCAACTTGTGCTTCTTCCAGCCCAGCGTTTCTCATGATGTACTCTGCATATAAGTTAAATAAGCAGAATGACAATATACAGCTTTGACATACTCCTTCCGCTGTTTGGAACCATTCTGTTATTCCATGTCCAGTTCTAAATGTTGTTTCTTGACCTGCATACAGATTTCTCAGGAGGCAGGTCAATGGTCTTGTATTACCATCTCTTTAGAATTTTCCACAGTTTGTTGTGATCTACAAAGTCAAAAGCTTTGCTATAGTCAAAAAAGCAGAAGTAGATGTTTTTCTGGAACTCTCCTTTCTTTTTTGATGATTCAACAGATATTGGCAATTTGATCTCTTGTTCCTCTGCATTTTCTGAATCCAGCTTGAACATATGAAAGTTTATGGTTCATGTACTGTTGAAGTCCTGCTTTGAGAACTTTGAGCATTACGTTGCTAGCATGTGAGATGAATGCAATTGTGAAATAGTCTGAACATTCTTTGGCATTGCCTTTCTTTGGATTGGAATGAAATCTGACACTTTCCAGTCCTGCAAACGCTGCTATGTTTCCAAATTTGCTGGCATATTGAGTGCAGCACTTTCACAGCATCATCTTTTAGCATTTGGAATAGCTCAACTGTAATTCTATCACCTCCACTAGCTTTGTTCATAGTGATGCTTCCTAAGTCCCACTTGATATCACATTCCAGGATGTCTGGCTCTAGGTGAGTGATCACACCATTATGGTTATGGGTCATTAAGATCTTTTTTGTACAGTTCCTGTGTATATTCTTGACACCTCTTCTTAACATCTTCTTCTCTTAGGTCCATACCACTTTTGTCCTTTATTGAGCCCTCTTTGCATGAAATGTTCCCTTGGTATATCTAATTTTCTGGAAGAGATCTCTAGCCTTTCCCACTCTATTGCTTTCCTCTATTTCTTTGCATTGATCACTGAGGAAGAAATCTCTCCTTGCTATTCTTTGGTACTCTGCATTCACATGGTTATCTTTCCTTTTCTCCTTTGCCTTTTGCTTCTCTCCTTTTTTAAGCTATTTGTAAAGCCTCCTCAGACAACCATTTTGCCTTTTTGCTTTTCCTTTTCTTGGGGAAGTTCTTGATCATTGCCTCCTGTATAATGTCATGAACTTCTGTCCATATTTCTTCAGGCACTCTATCAGATCTAATCCCTTGAATCTGTTTGTCACTTCCAGTGTATAATTGTGAAGGATTTTATTTTGGTCATGGCACTCTGAAACCTGGCTAAATCCTGGCATCATACAATGCCTTCTAGCTAGGTATAGCCATGTATTCCAGTGATCAGCATGAGACATTTGTTTAATGGGCCAGGATTCTGTGGGGATTTCCTAGGACAGAACACCTCCTATCTCATGTTTTCCACTTGCCTCTTGTCTTTAAAAACAAACAAACAAAAAAACAAACTTTAATCAAAAAACATAGTCAGAGAGACAAAATTGCAGAAGCAAATAAAAGCTGCTAAATAGGACAAAATAATAAAAGATTAATCAGTGAACAATGTCAGGATCTTTAGCTTATCTCCAAAGATAATATTCTAACCATATACTAGATAATATTCTAACCATATACTTTGATCTCTTTTGTAACTACTAAAACCCCTGCCAGTTAGAAGAAGTTAATTGAAAAATGATCAGAGTGTAGTCATAACATAGGCAGCTCCATCTTACACAATTCTGAGAACTGGCCTCAGGAAATAGGAATAAAGTGACCCTGAAAGTGAAGATGAAAATAAAATATTCAAGGTGACACTGATCAGACCACCACATGGTTAGTTTCAAAATGACTGTCCAAATTGATTGTGATGCTCTGCATGTAACCTACTTTTCCCACCTATAGGCCCTGAAACATCTTTGAAATCACTTGCCCCGTGATTGGCAGTGGGGACTTTTGAACACAAGTCCAGCTTCTTCCCGGGTTGCTGGCCTCTGATAAAGTAACCTTTCCATTTCTACTGACTCTTCTGAGTGATGAGCAGCCAAAGTCAAATTCAGTAACATTACTGACATTTGTACCTTTGAAATATCTAACAAAAAGAAAAGAAAAAGAAAAATGAGAGTGATTTCTCTTCTCTCTCTCTCTCTCTCTTTGTTTTTTTCCTCCTTTTTATCCATACTGCCTAGAATACGGATGCAATATCTCAAACATGAGGACCTTATCTGAACATGGGACTTCCCGAGTGGCTCAGTGGTAGAGAATCTGCTTGTCAATGCAAGAGATGCGGGTTAAGTCCCTGAGTTGGGAAGATCCCTTGGAGTAGGAAATAACAATCCACTCCAGTATTCTTGCCTGGAAAATTCCATGAACAAAGGAGTCTGGTGGCTGTCATCAATGGGGTCTCAAAGAGTTGGACACGATTGAGCAACTGAACTGAACTGAACTGAGCATGCATTTTGAACATGATCTTGGAGAAATAACTTCTGCATGTCAGATGAAGAAGAAAGAAGGATCGTGAGTCCCAGATATATTGGAGCAGTTTTAACAACCACGATTGCCTAACTACAAATTTCTCTTAGCATTTTTAGTTCATTTATGCCTCTATTTTGAGATCTGTGTTATTTTCAGTAGTTCTAATCCTAAAAGTTACTGTATATTTCTGGATCAAACTAAATCAAGAGAGAGAGGGGAAAGAGAATTAAAAATGCAAACAACATATTCAAAACTAGGGTAATAAAAAAAGAAATAGCAAGAAGACAGATGGAAGGGAAAAAAACTATTTTTTCAAAGAAATATTTTAAAATGGAACAAGAAGAAACAGAAATAAAGGCCACTGGTTTAGAATCATCACTACATTGAAAGCTCATTTGGGAAATTAACTGAAAAACTGGGAATCACTGGAATAGTTAATGAAGGGGAAGCAATACAAGAGTTTGCAGAGGATGCATACATAGACAATGATGAAGCTATGTGGTCTAAATTATTCCTCTTTTGACTCTGTTAACTTTATGGCACTTACACTACCTTATTTTGTTTTTTTCAAAGTATTTAAATACTGTTACTATTCAAAATGTTTCTGTTTAAAACAAAAGATGCAGAACATATTAGCTCCAATAACCAATCATCCACTACTTTATTTATTACATGTTATTATACCAGATTGCCTTTGAATTTTCAAGTCTATCAACTGATTTTTTTTTTTATGTCAATGCTGTGCTGTGCTCATTCAATCATGTCTGACTCTTTGCAGTCCTACGGATTGTAGCCAACCAGGTTCTTCTGTCCATGGGATTTTTCCAGGCAAGAACAATGGAGTAGGCTGCCATTGCCTCCTCCAAGGAATCTTCCTGATTCAGGGATTGAACCTGCATCTCCTGACATGGCAAGCAGATTCTTTACCACTGAGCCACCTGGGAATCTGTTTATGTCAATAGAATGTATCATTTGTCTCATACAGAAAAAAGAAAAAATGTATGCATTGCATCATCTTTAAACTATCTAATCTGGAGTCAAATTGACTTTATTTGGAGTCATGGGTCAGTCATTTCTAGGTCTGTGACTGTAGGTAATTTCTTTAAATAATTGATTATCAACTTGCTTATCTGTCAAAAGTAGTATACTAATATTCAAATTGAAATGTATTGTTATGACTACTAAATGAATCAATTTATGTGAGCCACACAGTCTGTATGTAACATTATAGCTCACTGTTTTAAAAGTCTGGTGTCTGCAAAACACCTACATAAGAATGATCTGTAACACTCATTAAAAATGGAAGATCCATTATATCTTGGTTGAGTGCAGAAAATCTGGATCTGTAACAGACACTGCTGTCAGATTTTCACTGATTGCATGGCACTGAATATAACAGATCCTCAGTAAATTGTTATCATTTTTTTTAACTTCAAAACTGATGTACCATGACACAACTGCGTCATATTTTAAAAAGTTTTAGATTCAAATAAATATATATATATATAACTGTACCTATAGATTTCAACATAGATATATCAATACTTAGTCTATCAACAGTAAGCAAAATTAGCATAGCAGGTTAATTTTATATTAAACTATCACCTTGACTATATATATTTTTAATGCTGATTTAAAATCTATTCTTCTGCAGTAGGTAGCAGTTAAATGACATTAATCATGTGCAATGCTGCAATTAAATAACCTTGACTTACATAGCATTATCCAAAACTGGAAATTTATCTATGGAGAAGAAAAATAAAAAGATAAATCTTATTGACAATTCTGATACATATTGCTTCTCTTTTAAATGCTTTCCATGGTATATCAGATTTAAAAGAAGAATAGATAGATACTTTTCACAGATAAACAAATAACTTCTGTTAATCTAATACACATATCAAAAATAATGAAAGTAGAAAATTAAACTGTTTCATTAGCAATAAACTTTTATAAATGCACACAAAAAGGCAGATGGACAAATTTAAGTAATATTAGGCCAAATATTTGGCTGCATTGCCGTTATCACTGTTATTTGTAAATCCAAAATAAATTATAATGGCAAATATAAAAAATATTTGAAATCATAATTGAGCAAGCTTTAAAAGTAAGCAAGTTTCTGAACTGAGGAAAAGGGTATAATTGAAGCAGTTCTAACAAAAATTAAGAGTAAGAATATAAATCACTCAAATAACAACATACAAAATAAGAGAAAACAGAAGGCAAGAAATGTAGAAACTAGTAATGAGAATGAAGAATTTTTACAAATACCATTCTGAGTCAAATGCACTGTGCCACTTTCTTTAACTTCACAAAGACAAAGAATTTTATTCAGTTAATTAAGGATTTAATTGACTTTCATTTTGTCCTTTCACTCTCTCTTTTCTTCTTAGTTCTAAAAGTGGCTACTATTCAACATACTTCTGGAAGTTTTGGCCACAGCAATCAGAGCAGAAAAAGAAATAAAAGGAATCCAGATTGAAAAAGAAGAAGTAAAACTCTCACTGTTTTAAGATGACATGGTCCTATACATAGAAAACCCAAAAGACTCCACCAGAAAATTACTAGAACTAATCAATGAATATAGTAAAGTTGCAGGATATAAAATCAACACACAGAAATCCCTTCCATTCCTATACACTAACAATGAGAAAGTAGAAAAAGAAATTAAGGAATCAATTCCATTCACCATTGCAACGAAAAGAATAAAATACTTAGGAATATACCTACCTAAAGAAACTAAAGACCTATATATAGAAAATTATAAAACACTGATGAAAGAAATCAAAGAGGACACTAATAGATGGA
>SJXQ01006947.1:199727-234059 GCA_006408695.1 Aepyceros melampus | reverse complement strand
ATTCTCCGGTTGCAGTGTGTAGGCTTCTCACTGCAGTGGCTTCTCCTGTTGCAGAGCACAGGCTCTAGGGCACATGGGCTTTAGAGCTGCTGCACATGGGCTCAGTGGTTGCTGCATGTGGGCTCAGCAGTTGTGGGTCCTGGGCTCTAGAGCACAGGCTCATTAGTTGTGGCTCATTGACTTGGTTGCTCTGTGGCATGTGGGATATTCTCAGACTACAAGCCAGTGTCTCCTTCATTGGCAGGTGGATTCTACCATGAACCACCAGGGAAGCCCTAAAATCTTCTTGATTAGGTAAATAAATAAACAAACTGTGACCCAGTTGTCCAAAATATATTATTTATCGATAAAAAGAAATGAGCTATCAAGCCATGGAAGATATCAGTGAATCACAAATGCATATTGTTAACTTGAATAAGCCAGCCTGAAAAGATTACGTACTGATCTATTCATAGGATATTCTGGAAAAACACAAACATACTGAGATAAGAAACAGATTAGTGATTGTCAGGAGTTTCAGGGTTGTGAATGTGTGTATGGTGGGTGTGTATGTGTTAGGATGGTGAGGAGGTGTTAAGCAGTGGAGGCACAAGAGATTTTTTAGTGTCGTGAAACTATTCTGCATGATATCTTAAGAGTGGGTACATTCTGTGCATATGCATTTGCCAAAATCCATGAAATCTCACAGCACAGAGTGAACTTTGACTTATACAACTTAAAAAATATTAATTAGAAGGCAGAAGTATCCTGGGATGGAATATAGAATCTAATTGGATTACAGATGTATAAAACAATCTCACTGACAGGAGTGGAGGTAAAAGTGCTGAACTAAGTAAGTCTGAAAACGAGTGGAGTCTGAAATTCTAAAAGCCACAGCAACAGTCCATGCATTCCACACTTCAGCTGACAAAGTTGTTTCCCTTGGAGACAGAGGTTAATTCTGAAACCACTACAGCTGTATACTAGAAATGAACAATAAAGGGAATAGATGGTAGATTACAGGAACAAATTTTTCCAGTGCTGGAGTGCAACCTAAGAAGGCTTTTATAGAGGTGATATTTGATTTTACCCTGAAACGACATAGGGAATTTCAGCAACAAGAGAAAGAAGAAAGGACATTTCAGTGAGAGAGAATAGTTGCAGCCGGTCATCCCCAAACTTAGATCACAGAAATCCGTTATGTTGAGAAAAGTTATCTAGAACCCAAAAGAGGTTTTTGTTTTGTTTTGTTTTTGTTTACGTGCATTATATTTAGTGATATTTCCTTATGGTTCAGATGGTAAAGAATTTGCCACCAGTGCGGGAGTTCGATCCCTGGGTTGGGAAGATCCCCTGGAGAAGGAAATGGCAACCCACTCCAGTATTCTTGCCTGGAGAATCCCATTGACAGAGGAGCCTGGCGGGCTACAGGCCATGGGGTCGCAAAGAGTCAGACACAACTGAGAAACTAACACTTTCACTTTCTATTATGAATTAAAACTGCTAACAATTTAAAATATAATTTACTAATTCCTTTTTAAATAAAATAACAAACCTATTCATTATAGGCAGACTTGAACTTTCATGCCTCATTGAGGGTGAATGTGGCTGCAAGACTTGCTTTAGCCAAGGAAATGTAAGCAAAAGAGACATGCGCTATTAGAATATTTTAAAAACCAGTGACAATTCCAGCACTATCTCTTTCCATTGCCACTGCCATGAGCAACGTTAGAAAAGTTATCTAGAACCCAAAAGAGGTTTTTGTTTTGTTTTGTTTTTGTTTACGTGCATTATATTTAGTGATATTTCCTTATGGTTCAGATGGTAAAGAATTTGCCACCAGTGCGGGAGTTCGATCCCTGGGTTGGGAAGATCCCCTGGAGAAGGAAATGGCAACCCACTCCAGTATTCTTGCCTGGAGAATCCCATTGACAGAGGAGCCTGGCGGGCTCAGGCCATGGGGTCGCAAAGAGTCAGACACAACTGAGAAACTAACACTTTCACTTTCTATTATGAATTAAAACTGCTAACAATTTAAAATATAATTTACTAATTCCTTTTTAAATAAAATAACAAACCTATTCATTATAGGCAGACTTGAACTTTCATGCCTCATTGAGGGTGAATGTGGCTGCAAGACTTGCTTTAGCCAAGGAAATGTAAGCAAAAGAGACATGCGCTATTAGAATATTTTAAAAACCAGTGACAATTCCAGCACTATCTCTTTCCATTGCCACTGCCATGAGCAACGTTTAAAATGCAGGCTGCTTCCACAGTTTGCAAAGAGTTATATAGCACTTGCCCTAGTCAAATCATGACAGACACAAACCATATACAATACACAGACCTCTGAAGTTAAAAGCCTCTGAAATTTGGGGAAAAGAGGTTGTTTGTTACCATCACATAATGTAACCTATCTGTTAAAGATAAAACAAATCCTCTGGCTTTTAGAGATAAAAACTACTTCTCTGATGTTTAAAGCAATTTAGTCTCTAACAATAAAGTCTTCTCTGTAACTATCATTTTCACTGGAGGAAGAGTGTTTTGTTTTTTGATCATCTCGGGAAAACACATTTATCCAGCATCTAACATTTCGGGAAGATGTCTTTACTTACATTTCATCATACCTTTTAAGTAGAAATTATTATTTTTATTTTACAGATGTTGGAACTAAAGGTTAAGAGCTTTGTAAACATATACAGATTGTATGGCTAGTAAATAATAGACTCTCAACTTGAGTCAAGTTCTGGCTTTGATTTAAATTCTTCCTATATGCTATACTTGCTTTGGTTAAGCTAAAGACAAAAAATTGACAATTGCCATCTACTAGGAGTTCCTTATTATCTCTATTCTCTTTAAAAGTTTTATAATTTCATTTAGGATGTTTCCTGTATCTTCTGAAACTAGTTTTTAAATAAAGGTGAGCTTTTGTTCTTTGTTCTGAAAAGGAGTTCCTCTTTAAATTCTTCTGCCTAGATAACTGAATTTATACAAAACAGTAGTTCCAGATAAATTCCAAGCAAAACTGGTCTTCTTGCCTTATGGAAAAGGCAATGCAGAGGAAAAAAAAAGGAGGGAGGTGCAGGGCTATTTCCATATGTCACGCAACAAGATAGACTTTCATCCATTTGGGGAAAAATAAGGAGACAATTATAACCATGTCAATCACTTTCCTAGTCTTTCAACCAATGTAAAAAGATTGTGGACATTTAAATTTTAAAAAAATCAATTATTTGTGAATTTTACTTTTATAACTTCTTGGATGGACACTTGGGTTACTCATAATCTCTGGTTACATTTTCCTATTTATGCAATCAAAAAAATGATACCCCTCTAACAAGGTTATAGCAAAGTTTTTTTTTTTTTTTAATGTATAAAACAGCTAGCACAGTGTTTGCCATAATGGTGATTACATTTTATTTTCTCCAGATTCCCTAATAAAAAAGAACCACAATACTTATTCTGAAAAGCTCCAGTTAAGCAAACCTTTTAAACATAAAGGTCTCAAAATATATGTTCTGTTTCATTTGGAATGAACAGACAGCAGAGAGTGGCTTCATCCATTTCACGGACCAAATATATCAGAGCGGAGGATTCTATGATTAATTTGGCTGTGAGGGTTGTTATCCACCTTCAAAGTGACCAAAACAGCCAGACTGGATGCATTATGTTCCATTTCCTAAATCTAGAGAAAGCTTTAGCTAAAAGAATGTTAGCAATTTATTTATCTTTACCTCCAGTTGCTAGTGCTCTGGACGATGGTCATAGGAAATGTAGACATAGCTGAAAATTCATAGAAGCTTCTAACCCTGAAGCCACATAGTTCAACATAAATTGTTTACTCATTTGGTAAAAATAAGAGGTAAGATATGGAATGCCTTTATTTTTTAATAAACTGTATTTGTATTTAAAAGGAATAATTATAATTTTTACAATAATTACAAAGAGGAATAACTATTCCTAATTACAAAAAGGAGTAATTTAACTCATGCATTTGGTAATTTTAGAAGACACAGAAAACTAAGAAGCATAAGGAGAAACCATATAATCCCATGAGTAGTTAAGTCATTCAGTCGTGTCTGACTCTTTGCGACCCTATGGACTGTAGCCCACCAGGCTCCTCTGTCCATAAGGCTTCTCTAGGCAAGCATACTGGAGTGGGTTGCCATGCCCTCCTCCAAGGGGTCTTCTCAATCCAGGGACTGAACCCAGGTCTCCCTCATTGCAGGCAGATTCTTTACCATCTGAGCCACCAGGAAAGCCCATATATTCCCACAGTAAAAACAAAACCCTGATCGCAAGTTAACAACTATTTTTCAAGTGAGTATTTGATAAGTATTGGGTTTCTCTCACTACAAAATTCCGCCTGCAATTGAACTGGGTCCAATCTCTGGGCTGGGAAGGTCCCCTGGAGAAGGGAAAGGCTATTCACTCCAGTATTCTCACCTGGAGAATTCCATGGACTATATAGTTAATGGGGTCACAAAGTGTTGGACGTGACTGAGTGAACTTCACTTTCACTACAAAATTAAATTTTTTCTTTATTCTAAACATTATCATAATGAATGTTTTTATTCATATGCACAATTTATTTAGCAAAACTCTAAAACTGGAGAATCTTAGCCAAAAGTTATAAACTATCTAAGGCTTTCAAACTGTTCTCTGGAAACAGCATAAATATTAAAGTTAAATAATACAAGTCGTGCAAGAAAGTGTTCATTTTTCCATACTTATACCAATACTAAATACCATCAATATTTTAATATCTCACATTTTGTCAGTCTATAAAATAATAGCAAAACCAATTCTTATTATTTTCTTTGAAAGTTAATGACCTTAAACATAACATCTTTATATCCATTCAGTTTTGTCTGACTCTTTGCAATCCCATGGACTCTAGCCTGCCAGGCTCTTCCGTCAATGGAATTTTCCAGGCGAGAATATTGGAGTGGATTGCCATTTCTTTCTCCTGGAATGGAGACCTGATTCTCCCTCATTGCAGGCATATTCTTTATTGCTGAGCCAGCAGGCAAGCCCTCTTTATTCTTATGTATTGCTTATTTGAGTTGCCTATTGAAATTCTTTCCCCATTTTTCTTTTTAATAATTTTTCCCTCTTACTGAATTTTAAGATACATATGTATCCTTCCATCTTCTAAAACTATTTATCTTTCTAGTTTGCCATTTATATTAATTTTGCTTATTTTTCTTCCATTACCATTAGGCAGTTTTAAATTTTTGTATTGCTAGTTTTTATGTCTTCTATCATGCTTTAAATGCTTTCCTAGTATTCAAATTTCAAAACCCACTGTCTTGTATTTATTGGTTTTTAAAATGATTGCATATCTAATTAATTAGAAATTCAGTGTGAAATAGAGATCTATATTTATATTTTTAATGTTTTTCAGCTACTCGAATTATTTATTGACTGTTTCTTACTTCTACTATTTTGAAATGATAACTTTAGCATGAAAAATTTTTCTACCTGTACTATACACTAGTCTTGCATTACTCTTGAATTAATTTTAGTGTATCGTGTGAAGTAGTAAGCCAATATGCTTTTTCTTGAGCATAACTAGTTTTCAAGCACCATTTATTGGATAGTTTTTCCTCTTTTGTGTTTCACAGTGCTCATTCTAATACTGAATGTCCATATATTCAGTGGCTTGTTTCTGGGCTGTTTTATTCCATGATTATATTTCTTTCTCCCTGTACAATACCACAATGTGTTAATTACTATAGCTTTATAATTATTCTTCATGTTTTGGAGGCTATGTCCTCAGTGCCTTCACCTTTTTTTCTTTTTCAGATATGGCCTGAATCATCTTGGCTTTGCTTTTCCACAGAAATCTAGAACAGCTTGGAAGATTTTTATTGGGGTTGAAATTTCATGAATCATTACAACAGTGAATACAGTTTTATTGTAAACTATCTATATCATTATTCCAGCATTCTTGTATGTTTTTAAATTACATGTGTAGGGACTTGTACATATTTTATTAGATTAATTCTTAGTTTCTTCATATTTTTGCTAATATAATTGTATATTTTTACATATGCTAATTTTTTGCTATTGTAAAAATCTATAGACTTTACTGCAGTTTGTATGCTTATTGAGTATTTAGCATACTGATGAATGAGTTTTCTTATTATTTATCTGTAGCTTCTCTGGTATGTTCCAGGAAATAACCATATCCATCAATCTGAAAATCCTAACAATTTTTCCTCCTTTAGTTCAATCTTTATAATTTTAATTTAATTTCTTTGTCTTCCTGTATAGGCTAGGGTCCACGTGTTTTCAAAGAGTTGGACACGACTGAGCGATTGAACTGAACTGATAGACTAGGGTAGGGGCTTCTGTGCTGGCTCAGAGGTACAGAACCTGACTGCCAGTGCAGAAGACATGGGTTCAATCCCTGGGTTGGGAAGATCAGTTGGAGAAGAAAATGGCTATCCACTCCAGTCTTCTTGCCTGGAAAATCCCATGGACAGAAGAGCTTGGCAGGTTATAGTCTATAGGGTGGGAAATGAGACAGACATGACTTTGCAACTAAACAATAACATAGCCTAAGGCACCTATCTTGCCTTCTGTGGAATTGAGAAATATAAATAATATTAGTAGGACTTTCCTGGTGGTCTAGTGCTAAGAATCCTCCTGCCAGTGCAGGGGACATGGGTTCAATCCTTGGTCCAGGAGGATCCCACATGCTGCAGGGTCCCTAAGCCTGTGTGCCACAGTTACCAAACCGATACTCTTTAGACTGTGAGCAATCACGGAAGCCTGCGTGCTCTAGAGCCTGTGCTCCACAAGAGAGGCCACCACAAGCAATGTAGGAAGGAAGACCCAGCAAATATAATTAATTCATTAATTAAACATAATAGTAGTAGAACTATTAGCAAGATATTTATTTATATCATTTTTTGTACTCTCTCCGGGAACAGAGTTCCTTGGATTTTGTAATGTAATTAGAACTCCAAAGGTGAAAATAGTCTGTTCTTGCTCATAATAAGCCACTTTCAACCACTCCTGAGTTTATGTTAACAAAGTGATTTTTGAAAAACCCTAAGGATGGGGGTTGGACACCAGAGGAAGCACTCTGATCAGTGGGTTGAAGCTTTCAGGCCCTGCCATGTCCTCTGGGGAGAGGGAGGGGCTGGAGGTTCAATTAATCACCAATGGCTGATTATTTAATTGATCACACCACAATAATGAGGCCTCCATAAGCACCCCCAAGGATGAGAGCTTCCAGGCTGTTGACTATGTGGCAGTGCTGGGTGAACAGCACCCCAGAGGGGCAAAGTGGGAAGACCTCTGTATTCCTTCCCACATACCTTGCCCAATGCCTGTCTTCCATCTGGCTGTTCCTGAGTTATATCCTTTTATAATAAATCAATCATCTACTAAGTAAACCCTTATCCTGAATTCTGGGATCAGCCATGGCAAATTAATTGAACCCAAGGAGGGGGTTGTTTACAGCCTCCAATTTACAGCACAGGTAAAAACTTGGACTTTCATTTAACTTCTACAGTGAGAAACAGGTTACTGTTTGGGTCTGAACCCTTAACCTGTGGGATCTGATGCTGTCTACTGACAGCTGGCATAAGAACTGAGTCAACTGTACGATACTATGTGGTGTTTATGAGTATCTCTTGGTGGGAGGAAACCCCCACACACTTGATGGGTCGGAAATACCAGAAGTGTTCAGCAAAGTTTTGGCAATGATGTGTTATATTGTGAAGAGTGAAGAAAACTTTTTTTTCCCTTTGAAGAATATTCTTGGTATTCCATGTTTCTCCTCTATACATCTTTTGATTATAGTTGGTAGCAACTTTAGGGTTAGCAATATACATCCTTAATTTATCCATATATTCAGGTCAATATTTCACCACTTCCTTGCTCAAATTCTCAGTTCTTTCTCCTCATTTTCTTATATTTTTCTTAGTATTTTCTACACTTCAAAATCTCTTTCTGAAATGTAATAATTTACAATATTATCATTTAATTTATCCACCTCCTTTCTTTTGTGCTATGGCCATACACTTCTTATATATTGCCAACCCCATATTACAATTGTATTCTAATTTTAAAAAATTGTTATAGTCCTTTTCTTTTCAGAGAACTATGAAAAGAAACAAATGTATGCACTTCTGGGTTTAATACTTAGTTACTATTTTGAGGACTCTTCATTCCTTTCTGAGTTTTCTTCTGGCACCTTTTCCCTTCAGCTTGAAAATGCTATAGCATTTTGTGTCGTTCAGTACAGCTAAAGACAGATTTTCATTTACAGACAAATTTAACTTGTCTGTAAATGTTTTTATTTCATTCTAGTTTTACAGGATATTTTTGATGAATAATAGATTCTAGATAGATGAAATTCTTTTTCTTTCAGCACTTTAAAGATAGTATTTCATTGTATTCTGTCTTTTGTGCTTTCTAAAGTGAAGATACATGTCATCCATGTTGCTATTGAGCTTCTCTTGTGGCTCAGCTGGTAAAGAATCCACTTGCAATGCGGGAGACCTGGGTTTGATACCTGGGTTGGGAAGATCCCTTGGAGAAGGAGAAGGTTACCCACTCCAGTATTCTGGCCTGGAGAATTCCATGGACAGAGTTGAACAAGACTGAGAGACTTTCATTTTCATGTTGTTATTAATGTTTCCTTATATACAATGTATTTTTTTATTCTCCAACTGATTTTAAGATGTAAGCTGTAAGCCACAACTAGAGAAAAGCCCACATAGTAATAAAGACCCAGCACAGCCCAAAAATTAAATAAAAATTTTTAAATTACATTGTTTTATATATGTATATTATAAAATGTTATGTATATATGTATACACAGCATATTTCTTACCCATTCAGTCACTGACAGGCTTAGTTTGTTTCCCTATTTTAGCTACTGTGAAGAGCTGATATGAACATAGGAGTGTTGATATCTTTTTGAAATGATGGTTTTATCTCCTTGGGATATATACCCGGAAGTGAGACTGCTGAATCATGTGGTAGTTCTATTTTCAATTTCTTGAGGAAAAAGCCTTCATACTATTTTCCATAGTGGATGCACCAATTAATTTCCAACAACAGTGCACAAAATTCCCTTTTCTCACATCTTTGCCAGTACTTGTTCTCTCTCATATTTTTGATAACAGCTGTCCTACAGAGATAAGGCGATATCTCATTGTGTTTTTGATTAGCATTTCTCTGATTATTTGTGATGTTGAGCATCTTTTCATGTACCGTTTGATCACTTGTATGTCTTCTTTGGAAAAGTGTCTGCTTCGATGCTTTGCCCATTTTTAACTGAGTTGTTTACTCTTTTTTTGCTATTGATCTATACATGTTTTTTTATATATTTTGGGTATTAAATGCTTATTGGATACGCGGTTTGCAAATATTTCCCTCCATTCCTTAGGTTATCTTTTCATTTTGTTGATGAATTCTTTTGCTGCACACAAACTTTTTAGTTTGATATAGTCCCACTTGTTCATTTTTGCTTTTATTATCCAAAAAAAAGAAAAAATCACTGCCGAAACCAATGTCAAGGAGCTTGCCCCCTATGTTTACTTCTAGAGGTTTTATGGCTTTAGGTTTTACATTCAAGCTTTTAATTAATTTTGAATTGACATTTGTGTATAGTAGAAGGTGGGGATCCACCTTCATTCTCCTGTATGTGGGTATCCAGTTTACACATATCACCCTTTATTAGAGACTCTTCTTTCTCCATTGAATATTCTTTGCTCCTTTGTGACAAACTAGTTGACCATATATGCATGGATTTATCTTTGGAGTCTTGATTCTGTTCCATTGATCTTTGTGTCTGTTTTTAAACCAGTACTATACTATTTTAACTACTGTGACTTTCTATTCAATTGAAATCAGGAAGTATGATGCCTCTTGCTTAGTTCCTCTTTCTCAGGACTTTGGTGACTTGGGGTGTTATGTGGTATCCTCAGCTCCCACCAAAATTTCCATTAAAAATGATTTTAAAAATTATGTTAAGAAACTCCTAGACTTTATTCCCCAAAACACTTAAAATGTTGATGTAATGATACTATACAAAGTAATATTGAGGTGCTACATATATCCATTCAGAGTTAATTTCATGTGCTCCATGTAGCCTGTATCTTGGGCACAACCTCTAGATATGGTTAGAATCCATTTAGCATTTTAGCCTGCTACAAAAACAAACAGAAAAACAGACATACCTCAATATATTTACATTTATTTACATATATGATTGCAAACAGCTTTTAAAATTTATATTTAGAATTATTTCTAAAATTATTTTTAATGGCTACATATTTTATTGTCAAAATATATTTGTCAAATATATAATTATTTACATGTTAGCCACCAAGTTTCTCAAGACCTGTGAGTATAAATGGGGTCATATTTAATTATTTATTCAAATTTCATTGGCTCTTGTCCTTGCCTCCCTATGCAAGTCCTCAGAACCTGCTAAGATTCTGGAATGTATTTTGGATAGTCCCCAAGTGGTCACAGAACAGCACATTTCCTTAGGAATATGGTTCTGATCTATTCTCACATGATCGCCAAGGGCCACTGACATTCTCTGGCCACCGTGGTGTCCACCAGCCAGTTCTGTGCCCTCTGACTACCATCATTCCAGAGTATTTTAGAAGAATGATGGACAATTTCTTCATATTTATTGGAAGTCATTGGCACATACATAGCCTCTACTAAGTGGTGTGACTGCTACATTTTCTTTATTCCAGGTGTGCAGGTAGCTTACCAGAGATCTCAGAAGCCACCACAGATACTAGACAGATTGCCCCAGAGAGAAAAATAATGGTACTTCTTGTGTTACACCAGCGTAGTCGTTGGGCCCTGACACCAGAGCAGTGACTCAGCTTAACTTTTAACTAATGGTCCACTTACTGGGAATACAGACAGAAGTCTAGGGGAAAAGAGTATTCTCAAATGACAGTTTGTGTGCGTGCGTGCTAAGTCATTTCAGTTTTGTCCAACACTGTGCGACCCTGTGGACTGCAGCCGGCCAAGTACCTCTGCCCATGGGATTCTCCAAGCAAGAAGACTGGAGTGGGTTGCCATGCCCTTCCCTAGGGGATCTTCCTGATCCAGGGATCGAACCCGAATCTCTGAAGTCTACCTGCTTTGGCACCTGGGTCTTTGCCACTAGCACCACCTGGGAACTCCAAATGACAGATTAGAGTCCCTCTTTGCTCTGTCCCTAAATCTTTACTACCTGGTGAAGTTTGGGATATTTGGTTTATTTTCTCTGTGGGATTAATTCCTTCCCAGCTTCATCTTTAATCACTCACTCAAACTGATTTCTGATAACTCTCCCTTCTTCAGTCCTCTTCTCCACTAGTTTATGAAACATAGTAACAAACCTGCCACTGTGTAACCACTACCCTGTTACTAGACTGGGAGGTTTAAACTTTACTTCCTGTTGTAATAAAAATATTAGAGGTAAAACTCTTTTCGGTGTTAGAGGTTATTTTTTTAAATAAAGAATCGATTATTTGGGCAAAAGTTTTAGGGTTTTTTTTTTTGCTGTTGTTGTTGTTGCTGTTTTCCTTTTTTTTTTCTTCAAACCCTTGTATGAAGGGCTGACTTTCAATCGATCACGGCAAGGGAGCCACTCTGCTATGTACAAAATCCCGACCCAGAAGCAGGTCATCTACAAATGGTTTAGCATCAGGTTCCTCATTGGTTTCTTAATACACATTTAAAAGTAGATATTCCTGCTTGGTTTTTGCTTGGAGATAATCTCTTTATTGTGTCAAGAAAGCAATTTCTTTGCTAAGCAATTTCTGTGGTAAAATAAGTATCATTCTTCAAAACACTTCAATTACTTGCTGTAAATATGTCTATATATACTGAGAGTGTGTCACACAAAATCACCAAAACTTTGTAGTTCTAAAAAAAAAAAAAAGAAAAAGAGATTCACTTAGTCCTCTTGCTTGCAGAGTATTAATCTCTCAGACATGTGCAATTATTTAAGCTTTCAAATTTGAATGCCAAGGTTTAGGTTCAGGCTTTGAAATCTTACACCCACAAATTTTGAGTATGTTATATACACAAAACAGTTCCTCCAGTCTAGCATGAGATATTGGTGGCCTTGATAGTATGTCATCTTCCTGTGTTATCACTCCCGGGGAATTAAATGAATGCCAGCCTTGAAGATTTCCATGAACTCAATGAAAACAATATTAATTATATTTATAATTAGCTTTTCTTGTCTCTGATTTAAACAGTTCCTACTGTCTGAATCAGTGAGTTGTACATGCTAATATTATGCTTTGTTCTTGCTTACATCAATGTACTAGCTATTGACATTCAAAATGAGCTTTAAAATGTATTTATAAATGGCTGAATAATTTTTAATCCCTTCTTCTATCTTTCTTTTCTCTTTCCCTTGCTTTTTTACTAAAAAGCAAAATAAAATGTCTGTAATCATTAAAGTCATGTGTATGTATAGATAAAAACATCCCAGACCAGCCTGCCAATAGATTTGGAAGGCACATTAAAGTAAATGTTTTAAAAATGTTTCTTATAAGCCTGTCAAAACAATCTAAAGATAAGTCGCACAAAAGACTATGCAAGTTGAATGAATACCTGGAATCTGTTGATTTATAAAAGAAAAGACAATCCTCATCATTCCAGATACGATTGTTGAAGGTCTACCTGGCATCAGTTAATGTCCTGAGCCCTTTACTAATTGTATTAGTTTCCTACAGCTGCCATAGCAAATTACATGAATGTGGTGACTTGAAACAACATATCTCTATTTTCTCTCAGTTCTGGAGGCCAAAAGTGTAAAATCATAGTATCAGCAGGTTTGCACTCCCTCCTAAAGATATATGGAAGATTTCATTCCTTGCTTCTTCCAACTTTTGGTAGCTGCCAGCTTCCTCAAGGTGTGGTCACGTAACTCCAAACTCTGCCCCTGTGATCATATTTCTTTGTCCTCTTTGTGTCTCTTACAAGGAAACCTGTCATTAGACTTAGGATCCACTCAAATAATTCAGAATGAATTCATCTCAAGATCTCTGGCTTATTTACAACCACCAAGTCCATTTTTCTGAGCAAGGGAACATTCACAGATTCTACAGATTAAGGCATGGACATGTCTTTTTAGGAAATACATGAATTCGCTATACTTACATATTTCTAATTGTGATAAATGTAGAGAAAAACAGATTAGAAGGTTAGCCATTTTCTTGAGGTTGCACAGATCATGAATGGTAGGACTACAGAAATAGAACGTGTCTCATCACATCTTGCTGTGTTTGTTTCTATTCAGATGTTACTGGCATACAAACAAGCTGTGCATATTTAATGTATATATCTTGATGGCTTTGAAGATGAACAGCTGTTAAAGTGTTATCATTGTTGTTCATGCGCTCATTTGTTTCCCTCTCTGGGCCTAAGTATCTTGACTGAGACGTTCTTTTATTGTACAATACTTTCCCGATACCTCAGTTTTGGCCTTCAATACAGATTAGATGTTGCCTAAATAAATGTATGGTTTCTCACTGGTAAGCCCTCTATCAAGGACTAGCTGTGGCCAATATCCATAATACAAAGAAAATGTCTCTCTTACTTTACAACTGCTTTACCTAAAGGCTATCAAAATTCAGTAGCAATAGCTAACCTCTTTCCAGAGATATTTAGTATGAAAATCTAATTCTTTAGACAGGATTTTTCAAAGAACAAGCTCTAAGATATAACTATGAAAAGAAGAACTGACGATTTCTCGTCTTCCTCTCTGGCTGTTTGTTAAATTATTGCTTTTTGTTTGTTTGTTTAAAGTCAAGGATAATTGAAAGAAGATCTTCATAAGTTAGCTCTTTACTGGGTCTTTAAGCACAGCCACTGACCTATATAGTTGTCATGTGATTTGCACTGCAAGATCAGCAAGATCTTATTTGTTGGCTAGTTATTGCTGCTGACTGAAGACTTTTTTTCCCCAGACAAAATAAGTGATAATTGAGGATGGCCAAATACCACATCAAAACTACTCAGTATCTGTGGCAATTATTCTGTGAATGAATCACTCAGACTCGCTCCCCCTGCCCACCTTGAGGGAATTTGAGTTAGTCATTTTGACAGGCAACTAAAATTTTGGTAATATAAATGAACAGAATTGAAAAATAGATGATCTGATCTATTTGAGGAATAATTTTCTCAAAGTTATTATTATTATTATTGTTGTTATTTTGGTTCTAGCTGTTTCATTTTATTTTTCTTTGTCATTCATTCATTAACTATTCTTTTACCTAGGCAAATACTATCCAGATGAATTTTAGTGTTTTATCATAGATCTCCTGTTTGGTTTAGATGTATTTTCTTCTTGGGTTGTTCCAACACTGAGATTTCTTCTCTGTTTCTGGGCTTCCCAGTGGTAGAATCTGCCTGCAGTGCAAGAGATGCAGGAGGCATGGAGTTGGCCCCTGGGTAGGGAAAATCCCTTGGAGAAGGAGATGGCTACCCACTCCAGTATTCTTGCCTCGAAAATACCATGAATAGAGGAGCCTGCGAGGCTACAGTTCTCGTGGGGTCGCAAAGAGTTGGACACGACTGTGCACACATGGGCACACACATCAATATTCTAAACATTCCTGAGTTGTCAAGAAGGCAGCATGCATTGCAAGGAGGATGATAACCAAATTTCTATGGTAGGTCCAGTAACAGGGAGTTGGTGCCAGATTCATAGATCTGATAATGCATGGTTTGAAGGAGTAGAATTCAGAGACACTAAAGTGTTAAAGTGGAAATAGAATTGATGTATAACACTGAGGCATAGATGTACACTAAGCCAGAAGAAAAGACACCTTCTTGCATTTCTGATGTTCAATTTCTTCTTGTATAAAATTCATGTTATAACACATTTCACCAGGGTTCGCATGAGATTTAGATGAGTAACACATATAGAGCATCTCACACAATGCCTAGAACACATGAAATGCTCAGCTCTCACCACTTCAGAAAGTTCAGATAGGGCAGATAGTTTCAGGAAGTCTTCTCCATAATTTCAGTGGAAATATTATAATGTAGTTACCAGTTTCTTATATTTGTGAGTTTTACAATGCCCAACGTTTACCCCTTAAGCATACTAGCTCATAAACTAAATTGAGAGAGCAGATATGTTTCTCAGGGAAAATTGCATTTATCAAATTTGTGATACTGCAGATAAAATCAGAATGCCAATTTCTTAATTTTATGCTTAAAATATAATTGTCATGTAGTTGAAGTATGAGAGTCATTATTTTATCTCTGTTGGCTGATTTCATAGGGAAGCAAATTGTAATTAGAATGTTATGTGGAATCTGAACAAGCAACAGGAGATGAATAGAATTGTAATTACCATCAGGTTTACATAATAAATTCATCTCCGCTACATGGGTGACCTTGTTAACAACAACGACAAGTTTCAATCTCAGTATCTAGTTTTTCTTTTCCTTGCAATATGGGTCGGATGGCTATTACATTTGTTTGCTTCTGTCACTAAACCTTTACGACCAACCTCCGGGGAGATTACTCTCTTTTCCTTCAGGAATGTTGACATCTTCAATCAAGAGTAATCAATTCTTGTTTGCCAAGAGTGACTCTCTGTCCTTAAAAGAAATTCTCGTCTCTCAGCTTTCATTGATTGTGTGTTGATTTTTACAATATAAATGTCAGAAGACAATCTCATTTTTCTTCTATAATTTTTGGTTCACCCCTACTTAAGGACACTACTTGTTTTTCCAGTTTTATTGAGAAATAGTTGATATATCTCACTGTATAAGTTTAAGTCATATAGCATGATGGTTTGATTTATATATATTGTTAAATGATTAGCATAATAGTTTCAGCTAGCATCTTTCACTATGTATAAATATAATAAGCAAAAAAGAAAAAATAAGAAAAAATTAATTCTATACGTGTGATGTTAATTCTCAGAATTTACACTATTAATAACATTTTTATAAATTATATAGCAGTGTTAACTACAATCATCATGCTGTATATTACATCTCTAGCTCTTATTTATCTTATAACAAGCTTGTACATTTGAACACCCATCTTCCAATTCATCCTCTTCCTATCTTCCAATTCTGGTAATCACAAATCTGAGCTTTCATTTCTCTGAGTTTGGGTTTTTTTTGTTGTTGTTGTTGTTTATTTGTTGCTTTTGCTTTAGTTTAGATTTCAAATATATGTGACAGCTACAGTATTTGTCTTTCTCTGATTTATTTCACCTAACATAATGCCTTCAATGTCCATCCTATTATTTCAAATGGTAGGAATTACTCATTTTCTAGTAGTTGAATGTGATTCTATTGTGGGCTTCCTTGGTGGTTTAGTGTTAAAGAACCTGCCTGCCAGTGCAGGAGATGCAGGTTTGGTCTCTGGGTTGGGAAGATCCACTAGAGAAGGAAATGGCAACCCACCCCAGAATTTCTGCTTGGAAATTCTCATGGACAGGGGAGCCTGGTGGGTTTATCGTCCATGGGGTCACAAAGAATTGAACATGACTTAGCAACTAAACAAACAAATAAAAATTTCTATTGTGTGTGTATATATATATATATATATATATACACATATACATATATATATAAATGCTACAACTTTTTGATTCATTCATGCATCTATCCATAAACGGATTGTTTTAATGTCTTTGCTATTGCAGATGATTTTTATAAACATAGGGATGTAGATGTCTTTTCAAGTTAGTGTTTTTATTTATTTTGGATATATTCCCAGAAGTGGAAATGCTGGATCATGTGATTGCTCTATCTTTCATTTTTCTGAGGATTCTCCATATTGTTTTCCTTAGCAGCAATACCAATACTCAGTTCAGTTCAGTCGCTCAGTCATGTCCAACTCTTTGCGACCCCATGAATCACAGCACGCCAGGCCTCCCTATCCATCACCAACTCCCGGGGTTCACCCAGACCCACGCCCATGGAGTCAGTGACACCATCCAGCCATTTCATCCTTGGTCGACCCCTTCTCCTCCTGCTCCCAATCTCTCCCAGCATCAGAGTCTTTTCCAATGAGTCAACTCTTCGCATGAGGTGGCCAAAGTACTGGAGCTTCAGCTTCAGCATCATTTCTTCCAAAGAAATCCCAGGGCCCGTCTCCTTCAGAATGGACTGGTTGGATCTCCTTGCAGTCCAAGGGACTCTCAAGAGTCTTCTCCAACACCACAGTTCAAAAGCATCAATTCTTCAGTGCTCAGCCTTCTTCACAGTCCAACTCTCACATCCATACATGACCACAGGAAAAACCATAGCCTTGACTAGACGGACCTTAGTCGGCAAAGTAATAGTTGGATCTCCTTGCAGTCCAAGGGACTCTCAAGAGTCTTCTCCAACACCACAGTTCAAAAGCATCAATTCTTCAGTGCTCAGCCTTCTTCACAGTCCAACTCTCACATCCATACATGACCACAGGAAAAACCATAGCCTTGACTAGACGGACCTTAGTCGGCAAAGTAATATCTCTGCTGTTGAATATGCTATCTAGGTTGGTTATAACTTTTCTTCCAAGGAGTAAGTGTCTTTTAATTTCATGGCTGCAGTCACCATCTGCAGTGATTTTGGAGCCCAAAAAATAAAGTCTGACACTGTTTCCACTGTTTCCCTGTCTATTTCCCATGAAGTGATGGGACTGGATGCCATGATCTTTGTTTTCTGAATGTTGAGCTTTAAGCCAACTCTTTCACTCTCCTCTTTCACTTTCATCAAGAGGCTCTTTAGTTCCTCTTCATTTTCTGCCATGAGGGTGGTGTCATCTGCATATCTGAGGTTATTGATATTTCTCCCAGCAATCTTGATTCCAGCTTGTACTTCATCCAGCCCAGTGTTTCTCATGATGTACTCTGCATATAAGTTAAATAAGCAGGGTGATAAAATACAGCCTTGACGTACTCCTTTTCCTATTTGGAACCAGTCTGTTGTTCCATGTCCAGTTCTAACTGTTGCTTCCTGACCTGCATACAGGTTTCTCAAGAGGCAGGTCCGGTGGTCTGGTATTCCCATCTCTCTCAGAATTTTCCACAGTTTATTGTGATCCAAACAGTCAAAGGCTTTGGCATAGTCAATAAAGCAGAATACTAAACCAACCTATAAGAATTGTTCAAGGGTCTTCCCTAAGTGGAAAAGTAAAAGTTATAACAAAATGTAAGACTTTATAGGAAAGAAGAAGTTCCAATAGTAAAGGCAAATATATAGTAAAGGTGATAGATCCCCTTCAGTAAGCTAATGTTGAGATTAAAGACAAAAATGATGAAATCAAGTATATTGAGATAGACACATAGATGTAAAATATGATATTAAAAACACAAAATGAGGGAGAATGGAGTAAAAAATGTGAATCTTCTAGAATGTGTTTGAACTTTAATGACTATCAGTTAAAAACAAATAGATATATGTCAACATATCTGAACTCCAAGTAACCAAAACCACAAACCTACAATAGATGTACAAAAGCTAGTGAGAAAGAACACAAGCATACCACTAACTAGTATAATCAGTTCAGTTCAGTTGCTCAGTCGTGTCCAACTCTTTGCGATCCCTGAACTGCAGCACGCCAGGCCTCCCTGTCCATCACCAGCTCCCAGAGTCCACCCAAACCCATGTCCATTGAGTCAGTGCTGCCATCCAACCATCTCATCCTCTGTTGTCCCCTTCTCCTCCTGTCTTCAATCTTTCCCAACATCAGGGTCTTCTCAAATGAGTCAGCTCTTCGCATCAGGTGGCCAAATTATTGGAGTTTCACCTTCAAAATCAGTCCTATTAATGAACACCCAGGACTGATCTTCTCTAGGATGGACTGATTGGGTCTCTTTGCAGTCCAAGGGACTCTCAAGAGTCTTCTTCAACACCACAGTTCAAAAGTGTCAATTCTTCGGCGCTCAGCTTTCTTTATAGTCTAACTCTCACAACCATACATGACCTCTGGAAAAACCATAGGCTTGACTAGATGGACCTTTGTTGGCAAAGTAATGTCTCTGCTTTTTAACATGCTATCTAGGTTGGTCATAATTTTCCTTCCAAGGAGCAAGTGTCTTTTCATTTCATGGCCGCAATCACCATCTGCAGTGATTTTGGAGCCCCCAAAATAAAGTCTGACACTGTTTCCACTGTTTCCCCATCTATTTCTCATGAAGTGCTGGGACTGGATGCCATGATTTTAGTTTTCTGAATGTTGAGCTTTAAGCCAATTTTAGAACTATCCTCTTTCACTCTCATCGAGAGGCTCTTCAGTTCCTCTTCACTTTCTGCCATAAGGGTGGTGTCATCTGCATATCTGAGGTGATTGATATTTCTCCCTACAATCTTGATTCCAGCTTGTGCTTCTTCCAGCCCAGTGTTTCTCATGATATAATCTTTATGTAAGTTAAACAAGCAGGGTGACAATATACAGCCTTGACGTGCTCCTTTTCCTATTTGGAACCAGTCTGTTGTTCCATGTCCAGTTCTAACTGTTGCTTCATGACCATACTGTAACTCAATTATACTTCTGTAAACAATAGGGATTCTGTCATAGTAAGATCTTTCATGATACGTACAGCTCAATCTCTGGGTTTAGTGACAGTTTCCTTCTAATCATGTGGAGAGTGAATACCACCTTAATTTTTAGTAATTGAGGAGAAGTGTTAGAAATGCCTGAACTCTACTTTGTTGAGTATCTGAAAGTTTTGGAGCCTTAGATTCCTCTTTTGAAGCAGAGTCAGGCAAATAGGATAATACATATGAATGTTCTTTGAACCTGACCAAAACTGTTGTATGTGAAGAGGGCACTCAGGAGAAGAAGAGTAACTGTGTAGAGAACTTGGGAGCAGTAAATACAACAGTGAGGCTTTCTGGAGTTGGTTAGGAGACAAGTTCAAGCAATTCCTCTGATAAAAAATCTTCAGCGATACTTGCTTCTTTAACAATGAAATTATCATAAAGCAGTCTAACAACATAACAAGACAAAGTACTCTGATTGTTATCACCTTTGGGTGACATCTCCTGAAAAAGAATCTCCCCTACGGAGATTATCAAAAGGCATTACTCTTGCTTCACTATTTTCATATGCAGCAAGAAGAAACTACAGGCTAATGAATCACCAAGTCACTTATCCAGCCACCTCCTTTCAGCAGCATTGCTTTAAATAATCTCTTATTTGAATTATTCAATAATTTCACCAGAAGCACAGCAAGAATTATTAGTCAATCTTTCCTACACCAGGCATGGCTGGAAAACTTAATAGTTTGAAACTTAAAATGATTTCTTAGTTATATAAATGCTTGTGATCTATCATTTGTTCATGAAATGTTTCATGAATTAGTGAGAGACTGAAATCAGACTTTTACTTTGAAACAAGAAACCATTTATATAAAAAGAAAGTAATCATGTATCTTTCAAGTAGACAGCAGCCATGGGGTTAAGCCAGATACAAATGTGATCGACTGTACAAACACTGGAATTCTTACAAAGCAATGGGCCTCAATGCAAGCTTCCTATACATGAATTAGTCATCTCTCTGTTAATGGTAAGCACTTGAAAAGCTGATTTAAAAAAAATGATTCTTTCAGTTTGAAACTCCACAGATTTCTTTCTAACAATCTCCCACATACAATAGTTCCATGTTGGACATAACTTGGTTGCTGCCACCTTGGTCATAATCAATTTAATCTGAGCTCCTCTTTTAAGTCACTCTAATTGTCCCTGCTTCTGTTGTTCACATTATCAGATTGGATCAAAGCATG
Organism: Aepyceros melampus; assembly: GCA_006408695.1. NCBI lineage: Eukaryota > Metazoa > Chordata > Mammalia > Artiodactyla > Bovidae > Aepyceros > Aepyceros melampus. Next base: position 213,343 of record SJXQ01006947.1, on the reverse strand, counting down.
TGTTAGCATTTTACCTCTTCAAACACCCGGCCCTTTATTCTTATCTGCTTTGCCCTTGGTTGGCTTAAGCAATTGGAGATATGATCTTTATTCTAATGGAATTACATTCGATTAGTTCATTCAGTTCTAATATCTCATATCTTAACAGTGTAGGGAAACAGATGCAACCTGCAACCTGCATCTGCTTTCAAAACAGGAGGGAGAAGCAGCCATAACATAAGCAGTTCTTGTAGCCAAAAAGGTTTAGGCTTAAAATTTAATTGAAAATCATGCATTTAAGTGAGTATTTTATGTTTGTTTATGAGAGTTTTTCTAACAACATATTTACATATCATCCCAAAGAGATACAGAACCAGACATCTGTGAGATAACCTCAAAATCTGTTGAAGTTTTATACTTTGACTTCAGGAGCTCAACTAGTTTTGTTAAGCAAGGTTATGTGCTATAATGTAGTTGGGTATCATTTGGCTCCTCTTATCATGTGGCTTACAGTCTAGGGGTGCTCAACCTTGCACTTGATTAAATAGAAATGAATTGGAAAATATATACCCTTTATTATTTGTTAGACTAAACACATTTCAAAAGTATGAAAGAATGTTGGCAATAGTGACAAAATTACCTAGCAGTAATGTTTATTGGTGGGCTTCCAGGTGGCTCAGTGGTAAAGAATCTTCCTGCCAATGCAAGAGACACAAGAGACATGGGCTTGACCCCTGGGTCAGGAAGATCCCCTGGAGTACCAAATGGCAACCCACTTCAGTGTTCTTGCTTAAAAATTCCATGGACAGAGGAACCCAGCAGAGTGCACTCCATGGGGTTGCAAAGAGTTGGACATGACTTAGTGACTGAACACAATGTTAATTGCTACAATATTTAGTATGTATAATAGGTTCTTTGGAAGGACTGATGCTAAAGCTGAAACTCCAATACTTTGCTCACCTCATGCGAAGAGTTGACTCATTGGAAAAGACTCTGATGCTGGGAGGGATTAGGGGCAGGAGGAGAAGGGGATTACAGAGGATGAGATGGCTGGATGGCATCACTGACTCAATGGATGCGAGTCTGAATCGAGTCTGAGTGAACTCCGGGAGTTGGTGATGGACAGGGAGGCCTGGCGTGCTGAGATTCATGGGGTCGTAAAGAGTCGGACACGACTGAGTGACTGAACTGAACCGAATTGAATAGGTGATTAAGGTACAAATGAAATTAGGGGATATATACATATATATAATTGCTATACACAGGCATATAAGATACAGATACATAGATATACATATACAGATGTGTATAATGCATATACCATGTGTATGTGTGTGTGTGTGTGTATATATATACTTATAATACATATGCTATTTGACCCAGCAATCCTAATACTAGAAATTAATTCAATAGATATACCATACTGCTTATCACTACATTACTTGTATAGGACAAAATGAGAGGTCTTCGCTTTCTTTCACTCTTTCTCTCCATTCAACCCATCCTTTTCTTTTTCACACTCACACACCCCAACCTTGTAGTACATTAGTATGAATACTAGAGGACTATTATTTGGGACAGTATAGCAGCCAGGCTCCCTGACTTGAAATGTCAGCTAGCTGTGCTAGGTAATCTTGACTATATTGCTCAACTTCTCTTTGTCACTTTTCTTTCATTTGTAAATTGGAATAATAATAATGGGACCTTGCATATAAGGCTGTTTCAAGGATTAAGCTAATATATGTATGGTATTTTTTAAAGGGCCTGATATATAGATATAATTTCCTAAGTTAGCAACTATTTTATGTGTCCATTAAAATAATCAATTTAACCTGCTTATGCTGATTTAAAAGGCTTGCTGAGATACATTATTAAGCAAAATGAAAAGTAAATTAATGAGCAATATAATATCTATTGCATATCATTTATTAGAAATGATAAAATTTTGGTAAATGACAAAGATTTTTGGAAAGATATACCAGAAACTGCAGCTAAACATTAGTTAGCAGCAGTACTTTCTGAGAAACGGTAGTGGAGGTTTAAGGAAGGAGAAGAATTTAACAGTTCATTTTAGTTCTTTCCTTCTTAATTGAAACTTTTACCAGTTATACTTTTATAAATAAAGCTAACTGTCCAAGCATAATTGGCTGTTTTCTGATCACAAGTTTAGTTGTTCTTTGTTTTCTTACCACGTTTATCTCCAGTATGACATATTCTAGTTGGACACCCATGGCGGGAGTTACCTAAGGAAGACTTTCTAGTCTTATCACCAGTGTGAGTTAATATGATGTAATACAGTGATTTATTCAGGTGATGTCCCATATCATGATGACGTGGTTTATGATACTTCTACTGAAGTTTTAACATCCCCTCTTCCCTAGCCTATGACTGACTCTTGTGTTAGTTCACAATAGAGAAGGAAAAAGTCTACTCCAAATGTGCAGACACGCACATCTTGTCACTACTTTTGCCCTCGAGTGACATTTATCTTTTAGAATTCAGGCTTATTTTGACAAAAACTGGTAAAATGATGGCCCTTGTATTGTTAAGTGACTTGTATACTAGTTTGATGTTATTTGTATTTGATGTATACTTATATAGTAACTTTAATGTTATTTCAACCTGTTTTAGAGTAGTTTATCTATTAAAAATGATCATTCTCTGGGAATTCTCAGGTCTCACTGAATGTCTTCATATTTTCCTTGAGATAATGAAAAATACTGAGTGAATTGGTTGAAACAGAAACCTTGCTATGGCTATAATAGTGAAAAATCCCTTTAAGTTAGTGATAGAATATTCAGGAAGTGATAAGGTTGTGATTTCTTTTTTTTTTTCATAGTGGATCTGGGCAAACTTTTCTTTAGAGAGCTATTGGTCCAGGAAGGAAGAAAAGGAAATTTGCAAGTAGTACAGTATTTGTGGCAACTATATAGTTGGAGATTACATGCCTACCTATGGGTATTCAGACCAAAATGAAACAGTATACTTGCAGAAAAAAAAGAAAAGCTAGACTGTAGACAATTTTGACCTCAGAGAGCCATCATTCAGATGTCTAAAATTGCCAGAAAATGTCTAAAACTTTAAGGATGTGACTAGAGCTGTCCTTACTGGCAAGCACAGCAGAGAAGTGACTGCCATAAACGGGAACTGCATTGCCACCAGGGGCTGTGTGTATGTGTGTGTCTATTTGGAGGCGTATAAAAATGAAGTCTCTGCAGAAGAGAATGGCTGGAGTTGTCTTAAAATGAGCCTCTCTCATGACAAAGTTCTGAAGAGGCAAAAGATCTCAACAAGGATACACACTTGAGAAGCCCACTGATTGATGAAGGAGTCAAAACTGGGCAGCCTGAGGAGGCATAATCTATGAGGTGGCAAGTGTAGCTGAAAGTACCTAAATCCTAAAGAGAATTTATTAAAAATCGATACAAGTAACTCAAGAAAAAAAGTCTTGACAGTGTTGCTTTCACCCTCAGAGGATACCAGTATCAGAATTCAACAACTTGGCCAAGTGAGACCATGACATATCCCCTTAATCATCTCCCTCCCTAACTCAAGACTGAAAGTGTAAAAAATATTTATTAGAAAAGTGAGGTGTAAGAAAGGAGGCATAGAAAGAGAAGTGAAACTGACTATTTTTTACTCATCCAATGGCAGATTCCAAACCTGAACCAGGCTAAATCATGGGAGTGGGAGGAAAAGCTTCAAATTTGGGTTAAGATTGGACACAATTATCTAAGAGTTCCTGGAAACACTTTTGGATCTGCCCAAGTCTTTTCTGGATGAAGAGAAGAGCAAGTCCATAGAGTAAATTTAATGGTGAGAGAAGAGAAAGGGAAACTTTAATGCAAATCCATCTGTCCAATCGAGCCTATGCAATAGAGTTGTTACATACAGCATAGCTCTTGACTCCAACAATGAATGAATGGATGGATGGATAAATAAATGAATAAATAAACAATGAATGGACAAATGTTGAATAAATAAATAAATACCTCATGATGTACGAAACGAGTTCTTTTCCTGAAAAACAGTTCTGAGTTAACATAATCATAGGGAGAACCAAGATTCTCCCAAAGGTGAAGAACAACTTTAGGGGCTGTCAGAATTACAACTGGATCCACCATGCTTCTTTTGTCTTTTGTCTTCCTCTGGTCTTTTTTCCCCTTTTTTCTCCTTGGGTAGTGGTTTTATTCAGGCAGAAGCCATATTGTTACAATTATACCTCCAGAGGGGGAAAAGAAATTTAGAAAAATCCCAAAGGAAGGCTCCATTGGCTTAGTTATGGTCACGTGCCCATAGTCAGACAAAGCATTATATTCTGGGGCGATATATATAGTGATTAATAAACCCAGGAGGAAACATTTGGGTGCAATGGTGAAGGCATCATTCCTTTAAAAAGGGGTGATGGTGAAACGATTCTGGAAAGACAGAAATACTGAGTCTATTCTCTATATCCTCCAAATTTATTCCTAAGAAATGAATCGTTAAAGTACTCCATTCACTGGTGAGAGGACTGACTAATAGATTTATGAGCATTGAAAGCTGACAGGTTTTGTCAGTGATTTTGATGACTTACTGACAGCCACAGTTAACAAAGTTCTGCAGAAAAAGACTAATAAATACTCTGAAACATGGAGTCAAGTAACGCTTCCTAAGAGTATTTTAGGTAAAGAAATCCTGTTCTTTTGTCAGTAGCTTCACTTATTGATGCAAGTGGCAAGTTCTTCAGCGAATTCTCAGGAGAGATTTTGTTTATTAATTAAAGATTTTTCCCAACCAATATGTTCTATGTAGAGAAGGAAAACAAGTATATTAAGTATATTTCAGAATACAGAAGCTATCAACTTTTTATGAAGCATTTGCTTTCAGTTGATTTATTTGGGTTTGTAGGTCTAAACTTTCACAAGAATGTATCTTGGCAACAATTTTAGTATATTGTCACCATGTAAAAAGTGGTATCCTGGCTCTATCTTCATGGTCCAAAAATTCACCTTCCCTAAATTTGCAAGTAGTATTATTAGAATTAGTTTTCTCTTTCTCTTTATTGTAAAATTGGTTTATTTTGTAATAGAACTGATAAAATCCATTGAAAAACATTTTAAATAACCCCTCAAATTACAGAATATTACCCCTAATTTTTAGTGAGAATAGTGTTTTCTTAAATATTAATTTCTGCATATTGATTGGGTAACCAGTTTCTTTGCAGTTCACTAACTTTTCAAATCATATTTAGTTAATACTATTTTTCCTTTTCAAGTATTTTATTGGATCTTTTTCTGATTTTTAATGGAATGCTGTATTTATTCATTTTTTGTGTGGCTTAATTTTGTGTTTAATAATTAATATTTTATTAGATAATTTATATATTCTTCTGCAATTGGTGCATTTATTCTCTGGACACTTATAAAATTCTTTTTATTTGAAATTTGAGAACTTCAGGATTATTTTACTTATTTTCTATACTTGTTTGATACTTTTCTGAAAATCAATGAGTTTTTTATTTTCTTGGTTTTTGTATTTAATTTGGAAAAACTTTATTCTGTTTAAATTTGGACCTTTTCTGTATTTCATTTGATTGATTCCTTTTATGTTTTAGATTTCAGTTGCCTGACTGTCCAGTTCTTTGCATTTTATAAGATTATTTTTTCCAGCCTGCTTAAAGTCAAATCCTGTTTACTTTACTTCTGTTTTTATATGGAGCTGCTTCTAATTTAGCTTGAAATTCTACAGTGTCATTATTTTCTCTTAAATTTCTTATTGTAGCTGGAATAATCTTCTACTAATTTTGTACACCTTCATCCTTATCTCCTGATTATCTTATTCACACTTCAGTAGTGTTCTCTTTTCTTCATGGGTTTAATTCAACCTTTTTGCTTTACAGATGAACAGCTTAAGAATGCAGGAGTTGAATGATTTTCCGAAACTCAAAGGGAGCTGGATCATTCTATGCCTCTCCCTGCACTGGCCTTCATTTTCCAAAGCCGCCGTTTCAATAACCATGTCTTGGACAGGGTATTGCTCTACATTTTGCAAATGAAACTGGAGCCGATTATACAGAGTGAAGTAAGCCAGAAAGAAAAACACCAATACAGTATACTAACACATACATATGGAATTTAGAAACATGATAATGATAACCCTGTATGCGAGACAGCAAAAGAGACACAGATGAATAGAACGGACTTTTGGACTCTGAGGGAGAGGGAGAGGGTGGGATGATTTGGGAAAATGGCACTGAAACATGTATACTATCATGTAAGAAACAAATCGCCAGTCTATGTTTGATACAGGATACAGGATCCTTGGGACTGGTGCACGGGGATGATCCAGAGAGTTGATATGGGGTGGGGGTTCAGGATTGGGAACTCATGTACACCCGAGATGGATTCATGTCAATGTATGGCAAAACCAATACAGTAATGTAAAGTAAAATAAAGTAAAAATAAAAATTAAAAAAAATACAAAGTAATGTAAACAGGGAATTGTTTATCTGCCTATACTGTGAATAAATATGATCATGTTAAGAGTTAATATAAGCAGAATAAACCAGATACAGAAAGACAAGTACTGTACAGTCTCACGTATCACTTTTTTAATCTAAAAATGCCAAACTCAGAGAATCAGAGAGTACAACTGAGCAGGCACATGGCAGGATGGGAGATGCTGGTCAAAATGTACAAACACTCAGTTATAAGATGAATTATTTCTGGTGACCTATTGTACAGCATTGTGACTATCGTTAGTAATAGTATAATGTTTACTTGAAATTTGCTGAGAGAGTAGGTCTTGAATGTCCTCACTACACACCCCAAAAGTTAACTATGTAAGGTGATGAATATGTTAATTAACTTGACAGTGGTAACATTTCACAGTGTAAAATCATCATGTTGTACATCTTAAAAAAAAGAGTTCACAGGACATAATGATAAGAACAGATGCTGGAGCCACATTCTCTGTGTTTGAGCCCCACCTTTTCAATTTCCAGTGGTGTGACCGGTAAAAACAACTTAACAGCTATAGGCCCAGGGTCTTTCTCTGGATAAGTGTGGGTGTAAGGATTAACTGGGTTGGTACATATAAAATCTTTAGAAGAGTCAGGCAAATATTCAATAGGATGCTAGTATGGCATTGCTCTTAGTACCGAAGCATGGTCTCTGGGCCATGATCACCGTACATGCCTGATGAGAGTGGAGACAGGCACCTAGAGGCTACGTGAAGACATTCAGGAGAACAAGGGGAAAAAGGGATATGCTGCCTCACTCAGATCTCTCGACTGTCCTCAGCTTATTACAAAAATAAGACTACATCCTTTGTTTCTCTTGGTTAGTTGCTTCTGTCATATAAACATTTAGTTAAAAGGCATAAAATATTATGTGAAACAATTAGGCATATTATAATGGCTAGAGCACTGGCAGGAATGAGATGGCCCAATCAAAACAGGTTATAGAAGACAAAGGACTATTTATAGAGCTATGAACAGTGTAAGGAATATCAAATTAGGGATGACAGATGGTGTTGTATCCTCGGGTTAGTAACATCTGGAAGTCACTACCATCTTAAGATGGAGGGAGAGGGAGTGGTTACCAGAATAAGGTGAGCCCTGCTGCTTTAAGGAAGGATTGTTCCACTGAGGCTGTGTCCCTCATGATGGCAGCCAATGCCAGCCTGTTCCTGGGCAGTAAGTGAGCCAAGAGATTAAATTAAAAGTTAATTTTCTATTTTCCACTCTCCAATTTCCTGTTGAATCTCTCTTTGGCTAAATTCAATGATAAACCAAAGGGAAAAAGATCTGTCATTAGGCTATGTCCTGGTGGTATTATTAGCTGTTCAAATGTGTATTACTGACTATATTAGTTAAAAACTAAAACTAATCCTTCCAAATAGGAAAAGGAGTATGCCAAGGCTGTTTATTGTCACCCTGCTTATTTAACTTATATTCAGAGTACATCATGAGAAATGCTGGGCTGGATGAAGCACAAGCTGGAATCAAGATTGCCAGGAGAATTATCAATCACCTCAGATATGCAGATGACACCACCCTTATGGCAGAAAGTGAAGAAGAACTAAAGAGCCTCTTGATGAAAGTGAAAGAGGAGAGTGAAAAGTTGGCTTAAAGCTCAACATTTAGAAAACTGAGATCATGGAATCCAGTCACATCACTTCATGGCAAATAGGTGGGGAAACAGTGGGAACAGTGGCTGACTTTATTTTTCTGGGTTCCAAAATCACTGCAGATGGTGTTTGCAGCCATGAAATTAAGACGCTTGCTCCTTGGAAGGAAAGTTATGAGCAACCTAGACAGCATATTCAAAAGCAGAGACATTACTTTGCCAACAAAGGTCCGTCTCATCAAGGCTATGGTTTTTGCAGTGGTCATGTATGGATGCGAGAGTTGAACTGTAAGAAAAGCTTAGTGCCAAAGAATTGATGCTTTTGAACTGTGGTGTTGGAGAGGTCTCTTGAGAGTCCCTTGGACTACAAGGAAATCCAACCAGTCCATCCTAAAGCAGATCAGTCCTGGGTGTTCTTGGAAGGACTGATGTTGAAGTTGAAACTTCAATACTTTATCCACCTAATGCGAAGAGCTGACTGATTTGAAAAAACCCTGATGCTGGGAAAGATTGAGGGCAAGAGAAGGAGATGACAGAGGATGAGATGGTTGGATGACATCACTGACTCAATGAGTTTGGGTAGGCTTCAGGAGTTGGTGATGGACAGGGAAGCCTGGAGTGCTGCAGTTCATGGGGTCACAAAGAGTCGGACACAGCTGAGCAACTGAGCTGAACTGAACTGAACTGAATCCTTCATCAGTTGTTTCATTTGCTATTATTGTCTCCCATTCTGAGGGCTGTCTTTTCACCTTTTTTTATAGTTTCCTTTGCTGTGCAAAAGCTTTTAGGTTTAATAGGGTCCTGCTTGTTTACTTTCCATTACTCTAGGAGGTGGGTCTTAGAAGATCTTGCTTTGATTTATGTCATCGAGTGTTCTGTTATGTTTTCCTCTCAGAATTTTATAATGTCTGGTCTGTTATTTAGGTCTTTAATCCATTTTGGGTTTATCTTTGTGTATGGTGTTAGGAAATGTTCTAATCTCATTCTTTTACACATAGCTGTCCAGTTTTCACAGCATGATTCACTGAATAGGCTCTCTTTCCCCCATTGTATATTATTGCCTCCTTCGTCTAAAATAAGGTACCCATAGGTGCATGGGTTTATTTCTGGGCTTTCTATCTTGTTCTGTTGGTCTATATTTCTGTTTTGTGCCAGTACCATTCTGTCTTGATGGCTGTAGCTTTGTAGTATAATCTGAAGTCAGGAAGGTTGATTCCTCCAACTCCATTCTTTCTCAAGACTGCTTTGGCTAGTCGGGGTATTTGTGTTTCCATATGAATTGTGAACTTTTTTGTTCTAGTTCTGTGAAAAATGCCATTGGTAATTTGATAAGGATCACACTGAATCTGTAGATTGCATTTGGTATTGATTCTTCCTACCCAGGAACATGAACTATCTCTCCATCTGTTTATGTCATCTCTGATTTCTTTCATTAGTGCTTATAATTCTGTTTATGTCATCTCTGATTTCTTTCATTAGTGTCTTATAATTTCCTGTGTACAGTTCTTTCATCTCCTTAGGTAAGTTTATTCCTAGATATTTAATTCTTTTTGTTACAGTGGTGAATGGGATTGATTCCTTACTTGCTCTTTCTAATTATTCATTGTTAGTATATAGAAATGCAAGTGATCTCTGTGTATTTTGTATCCTGCAACTTTACTAAATTCACTGATTAGCTCCAGTAATTTTCTGATACTATCTTTAGTATGTATGTACAATATCATGTCATCTGCAAACAGTGAGATCTTTACTTCTTCTTTTCCAATCTGGATTCCTTTTATTTTTCTTCTCTGATTGCTATATCTAGGGCTTCCAGAACTATGTTGAATAATAGTGGTGAAAGTGGACACCCTTGTCTTATTCCTGATCTTAGGGGGAATGCTTTCAGTTTTTCACCATTGAGAATAATATTTACTGTAGGCTTATCATATATGACCTTTACTATGCTGAGGTAGGTTCCTTCTATGCCCATTTTTTGAAGAGTTTTAATCATAAATAGGTGCTGAATTTTGTCAAAAGCTTTTTCTGCATCTATTGAGACTATCATATGGTTTTTATCTTGCAATTTGTTACTATGGTGTGTCACATTGTTTGATTTTCATATATTGAAGAATCCTTGTATCCCTGGAGTAAACCCAACTTGATCATGGTGTGTGAGCTTTTTGCTGTGTTGCTGAATTCTGTTTGCTAAAATTTTGTTGAGGATATTTGCATCTATGTTCATCAGTGATATTGGCCTGTAGTTTTCTTTTTCTGTGTTGTCTTTGTCTGGTTTTCATATCAGGGTGATGGTGGCCTCATAGAATGAGTTTGGAAATGTTCCTTCCTCTGCAATTTTTTGAAAGAGTTTTCGAAGGATAGGCATTAGCTCTTCTCTAAATGTTTGATAGAATTCTCCTTTGAAGCCATCTGGTCCTGGGCCTTTGTTTTTTGGGAGATTTTTGATCACAGCTTCAATTTAGTGCTTGTAATTGGGTTATTCACAATTTCTATTTCTTCCTGGTTCAGCCTTGTAAGTTTGAACTTTTCTAAGAATCTGTCCATTTCTTCCAGGTTATTCATTTTATTGCCATATAGTTGTTCATATTAGTCTCCTATAAGGATTAACTTCCAAAATACACAAGCAGCTCATACAACTCAATACCAGAAAAACAAACAACCCAATCAAAGAATGGGAAAAAGACCTAAACAGACATTTCTCCAAAGAAGACATACTGATGGCTAACAAACACAAGAAAAGATGCTCAATACGACTCATTATTAGAGAAATGCAAATCAAAACTACAATGAGAAATCACCTCACACCAGTCAGAATGCACACTAAAAGTCTACAAACAATAAATGCGGGAAAGGGTGTGGAGAAAGGGAATGCTTTTGCATTGTTTGTGGGTATGTAAATTGATACCACCACTAGGGAAGACGGTATGGAGATTCCTTAAAAAACTAGGAATAAAACCACCATATGATCCAACAATCCCACTGCTAGGCATATACCATGAGGAAACAGAAATTGAAAAAGACATGTGTATCCCTTTGTTCATTGCAGCATTATTTACAATAGCTAGAACATGAAAGCCGCTTAGATGTTCATCAACAGATGAATGGATAAAAAGTTTTGGTACATATATACATGATGGAATATTACTCAACCATAAAAAGAACACATTTGAGTTAGTTCTAATGAGGCAGATGAACCTAGAACCTATTATGCAATGTGAAGTAAGTCAGAAAGATAAATATCTTATTCTAATGCATATATATATATGGAATCTATAAAAATCATACTGAAGAGTTTATTTGCAGGGCAGCAATACAGAAACAAGTCTCAAGAACAGACTTATGGATATGGGGAGGGGGAGGAGAGCCTGAGATGAAGGGAAAAAGTAACATGGAAACTTACATTACTATATGTAAAATAGATGGCCAGTGGGAATTTTCTGTATGGCTCAGGAAACTCAAACTGGAGCTCTGTATCAACCTAGGGGGTGGGATAGAGAGGGAGATAGGAGAGAAGTTCAAAAGGGAGGGGATACATGTATACCTATGGCTTATTCATGTTGAGGTTTGACAGAAAACAACAAAATTCTGTAAAGCAATTATCCTTCAATTAAAAATTTAATTAATTTTAAAAAGAAGCAAAACACTGAAGCAAAAGGAATTGCTTCAGCTTTAATAATAACATTGGATGTAACTGATGAAAGCTGAATTTGAAGATACATCAATAGAGACCTCCTGTACTGCAAAGCAGACTTCTCAAGTGGCTCAGTGGTAAAGAATCAGCCTGTCAATGCAGGAGACCCTGGTTTGATCCCTGGGTCAGGAAGATCCCGCGGAGAAAGAGATGGCAACACATGCCAGTATTCTTGCCTGGAAAGTTCCATGGACAGAAGAACCGGATGGGCTACAGTTAATGGAGTTGCAGTAGAGTTGGACACGATGTAGTGACTAAACAACAATGACAATAACAACAACCTAACTACCCATCCAGGAGGATCAGAGAAGACCAAGCAATATAAACGGTAACAAATCTACACTTACGCATATCACTTTTTAACCACTGAAAATCAAAAATAAAGACAAAATACTGGGTGATCAAAAGCAAGGGTTTGGTGAGGGAAGGGTGCTTTGTATAGAAACAAAGATAAGAGTTACAATCAGACTTCTCTTTGGAAACCATGCAAGCAAGAGAGTGGAAAGAATGAACTATTTTAAATGGTCAGAGAAAGACCAACAGCCTGGAATTGTGTACCCTGGAAATTATCCTTCAAAAATGAAAGGAAGAAGACTTTTTTAGACAAACAAAAATTTAGGGAATTTGCTGTCAATAGATTGGCCTTGTAAGAAATGTTAAAAGTAACCCTTTAAAGATAAGAGGAATCATATAGGTCAGAAATTTGGAACTCTGTTATAAGGAAAGCATGTCAAAGAAGGGAAAACGAAAGCAATATACATTTATTTTTCTTGTTGATCAAGCAGATAAGTTCAAAATAATAACAGCAATATATTGAGTATGGTGTTTTTTTTTTTTATACAACTTATGTGTGTATATATGTGCTTGGGTATGAATACAAGTGAATTGAATAACAACAGTGCCAGACGATGGCAGGAAGGAATTAGGATTAGGGTTGTGGGTTTGTTTGTTTGTTTTTTTTTGGTGGTGTTACTTTAAGGTATTCTGCTACTGAGGTAGTAGAGTGTTATTTGAAGGTAGACTATGATTGGCTATAAATGTGTATTTCCAGACTCGAGGGCAACTATTTAAAAAGTAAATAACATGTATACACATGTTATATATACACACATGTATAGGTGTGCACACACATATATATGCACACACATATATATATAATGTCTATGTATGTATTGATGCTTTTGAATTGTGGTGTTGGAGAAGACTCTTGAGAACCCCTTGGACAGCAGGGAGATCAGATCAGTCAATCCTAAAGGAAATCAGTCTGGAATAGTCATTGGAAGGACTGATACTGAAGCTGAGGCTCCAATGCTTTGGCCACTGGATGAGAAGAAATGATTCCTTGGAAAAGACCCTAATGGTGGCAAAGAGTGAGGGCAGGAGGAGAAGGGGATGACAGAGGATGGGATGGTTGGATGGCATCACCAACTCGATGGATATGAATTTGAGCAAGCTCTGGGAATTGGTGATGGACAGGAAAGCCTGGTGTGCTGCACTTCTTGGAGTCGCAGAGAGTCGAACATGACTGAGTGGCTGAACTGTGTATGTATGTCCAATATACTTAAAGAGAAAATGGGATCATATATAATATTCCTTTATAATCACTAAAGGTAAAAAGAGTGGGAAAAATAGGAACAAAAATAGAAAACAGTAATGGATCTGTGACATTGAATTCTAGCTGTACCAATAAAGACTTTGAACATCAAAAAAAACCCCTAATACCTATAAATATATATAATACTTATATTTACTATATAATATATGTATATTTAGTTTATATATACTTATATTTGTTCATATATATAATAAATATAACTATTATATATATTTATAAA
>SJXQ01006947.1:161956-198251 GCA_006408695.1 Aepyceros melampus | reverse complement strand
TATTATTTTCTCCCATTCAGAAGGCTGTCTTTTCACCTTGCTTATAGTTTCCTTTGTTGTGCAGAAGCTTTTAATTTTAATTAGATCCCATTTGTTTATTTTTGCTTTTATTTCCAGTATTCTGGGAGGTGGATCATAGAGGATCCTGCTGTGATTTATGTCAGAGAGTGTTTTGCCTATGTTCTCCTCTAAGAGTTTTATAGTTTCTTGTCTTACATTTAGATCTTTAATCCATTTTGAGTTTATTTTTGTGTATGGTGTTAGAAAGTGATCTAATTTCATTCTTTTACAAGTGGTTGACCAGTTCTTTCTTTTTCAATTGACCTGGCTTACTACATATCTCTAAATGTCTATAGCACTAAAACATCTTCCTTATTGACTAGATAATATTTGCTCCTCTTTCATATATTTATGTCTAATTTCTCTACACATGTAAGGGCATTCCTCATGTTTATTTGTTTGCTTGGTTATGCTGTGTGTGTGACAAATTGCTGCTGCTGCTGCTGCTAATCGCTTCAGTCGTGTCTGACTCTGTGCGACCCCATAGACGGCAGCCCACCAGGCTCCCCCGTCCCTGGGATTCTCCAGGCAAGAACACTGGAGTGGGTTGCCATTTCCTTCTCCAGTGCATGAAAGTGAAAAGTGGAAGTGAGGTTGCCCAGTCATGTCTGACTCTTAGCAACCTCATAGACTGCAGCCTACCAGGCTCCTCCATCCATGGGATTTTCCAGGCAGGAGCACTGGAGTGGGGTGCCATTGCCTTCTCCATGTGACAAATTAAGTAGCACCTATTCCAATGTCTTAGGTGTACTATAGGTTAATAAATATTTTTAGATTACTGATGAACTTAAAAATTATGGTTTGCATATGAAAAGAGTGGCCTCCCAAGTGGCACTAATGGTAAAGAATTTGCCTGCCATAGCAGGAGACTCAGGAAACATAAGTTCAATCATCGAATCAGTAAGATTCCTCTGAGGAGGAAATGGCAACCCATTCCAGTATTCTTGCCTGGAAAATCCCATGGACAGAGGAGCCTGGAGGGCTACAGTTCATGGGGTCGCAAAGAGTCAGACATGACTGAGCACAAGAATGAAATTATATGGAAAAGGGCTCAATTTTGCTAATTATTAGAGAAATGTAAAGCAAAACTACAGTGTGGTACCACCTCGTACTGGTCAGAATGACCATCATCAAAAAGTCTATAAATAAAAAATGCTAGAAAGAGTGTGAAGAAAAATTAACCCTCCCACACTGTTGGTAGGAATGAAAATCTGTGCAGTTACTATGGAGAATAGTGTGCAGATTCCTTAGAAAACTAAAAATAGAACTACTTATGATCCAGCAATCCCATTCATGGGCATATATCCAGAAAAGAGGAAATACTAATTCAAAATGGTCCATGAACCTCAATGTTCACAGCAGTACTATTTACAATGGCCAAGACATGGAAGCAATCTAAATGTTCATCAACAGATGAGTGGATAAAGAAGACGTGTATATATACACACAATGGAAAATGGATCACAACAAACGTGGACAGCTCTTAAAGAGATGGGGCTACCAGACCACCTTACCTGTCTCCTGAGAAATCTGTATGCAGGTCAAGAAGCAACAGTTAGAAATGGACATGGAAAAACAGACTGAATAGACTGGTTCCAAATCAGGAAAGGAATACATCAAGGCTCCATACTGTCATGCTGCTTACTTAACTTATATGCTTACTTACTTAACATCATGCAAAATGCTGAGCTGGATGAAGCACAAGCTGGAATCAAGACTGTCAGGAGAAATATCAATAACCTCAGATATGCAGATGACACCACCCTTATGGCAGAAAGCGAAGAGGAACTAAAGAGTCTCTTGATGAAAGTGAAAGAGGAGAGTGAAAAAGCTGGCTTAATGCTCAACATTCAGAAAACTAAGATCATGGCATCTGGTCCCATCACTTCATGGCAAATAGATGGGGAAACAGTGGAGACAGTGACAGACTTTATTTTGGGGGGCTCCACAATCACTGTAGATGGTGACTGCAGCCATGAAATTAAAAGATGCTTGCTCCTTGGAAGAAAAGCTATGGCCAACCTGTTAAAAGTAGAGACACTACTTTGCCAACAGAGGTCCATCCAGACAAAGCTATGGTTTTTTCAGTAATCATATATGGATGTGAGAGTTGGACCATTAAGAAAGATGAGTGCCAAAGAATTGATGCTTTTGAACTGTGGTGTTGGAGAAGACTCTTGAGAGTTGCTTGGACTGCAAGATCAAATCAGTCTACCCAAAAGGAAATCAGTCCTAAATATTCATTGGAAGGACTGATGTTGTAGCTGAAATTCCAATACTTTGACCAAGTGATGCAAAGAACTGACTCATTGGGAAAGACCCTGATGCTGGGAAAGATTGAAGGTGAGAAAAGGGGACGGCAGAGGATGAGATGGTTGGATGGCATTACTGACTCAAAGGACATGAGTTTGAGCAAACTCCGAGAGTCAGTGATGGACAGGGAAGACTGGCGTTCTGCAGTCCATGAGGTCACAAAGAGTCAGACATAACTGAGAACTGAACTGAATTGATTCAATGGAAAATTACTCACTTATAAAAAATGAAATAATGCCATTTACACCAAGATGGATGGACCTACATATTATCTACCATACCAAGTGAAGTAAATCAAAGAAAGACATATATCATATGATATCACTTTTTTTTTAATCTAAAATGATAATACAAATGAACTTATTTATAAAACAGACTCAGAGACATGAAAAATTAACTTACAGATAAACAAGGAGGAGTCGTAGAGGGATAAGTTAGGAGTTTAGGATTAGCAGATACAAACTATTGTTTATAAAACAGATAAAAAAGGTCCTACTGTATAGCGCAGAGAATTACAGTGAACATCTTGTAGTAACATAAAAGGGAAAAGAATCTGAAAAAGAACACACATATACACATATCACTGAATCACAGTGCTATACACTAGAAACAAACACAACATTGCAAATCAACTATACTTCAATAAATACATAAATAAATAATTGTGCTTTCCACATGCAAGCCTAGTTTTCATAAATTACAGCAAATAGAAGCCCATGATAGGCAAAATTAATACCCCAAATTGTCATATGTCATTTGATATTCTTTAACATTCAGGCCAAAATAAAATGTTGCAAAGATTATCAATGACTCTGAATTGAAGATAAATATGTGCTTTTTAATTAACAGAAAAGGTTTTAAAAGTCATTTAGTCAACATGTGCATTGTTTTGAATCTGCACCTAATGCTAGAAATTCACATCTACCTTTAATGAAATTTCCAGAGAAGCAAGTGTTAACTCCTAGGAATTAACAATCAGCAAGATTTTTTAATGCTTTTATGTCATCTAAATATACACAAAAACCATTTCTATTTGAATGTGTATATTCCAATATCAAAAATTTGGGGCTTTTTCAAAAGCACACTATGGAAATAAATTAATATTTAATATTACATGGATGACTATAGTGATGGTGAATTATGCCAAGAAATAGAAGTGGATGGAAAAATACATGACAAATTTAAAATCACCATATAAATATAAATGCTGATAGTTTGTTTTAAATGAAGATGAACTGCTGAGAAATGAAATGGTAGACTTGAGACTAAGCCTCGGTTCCATATTACTATGTGAACTTGTACAAGTTGCTTCCTACTACTTAGTTTCATTTTATTTTATTTATATATATTTTTATCAATTAATTTTTATTGCAGTATATTTGCTTTACAATGTTGTGTTAGCTTCTACTGCATGGCACAATTAATCAGTCATACACATTCATATATTCCCTCCCTCTTGGATTTCCCTCCAATTTAGGATACCACAGTGCCTTAAGCAGAGCTTCCTGTGATATACAGTATGTTCCCAGTAATTATCTATTTCATACATAGTATTAATAGCATGTATGTGTCAATCCAGTCTCCTAATTTCTTCCATCCCACCCTCTTTCTTCATTTCAGTCATGCATCACAGGAGAAAACAGGTTCACCTGAACTAAAGCACAGAGACAATCCCCAGAGGATGCCCCCTGGGTACAGACTGTGGCTTTAGAGCAGATGTTGATCACATCTTGAAAACAGTCATACCCCAGCGGAGGGACACGGCACAACAGCCAAATAGGACACTTTTGGCTCACATTGTTCATCTCTTGGGTCTGTGGTAATATTAGAAGAAGGAAAAAAGGAAGCTGCAATGCAGTACTTCCAGAAGACACTATTTCTGTCATCAGATGCCAAACATCCACATGCTTGGGAAGTTTTCAGTTTCCTTAATCATACAGATGTTTGGCACAGAAGAGGTCCAGGATCCAGCTGTTCAACCAGCATTAGTACTTTGTATCCAGGTGTCTCAGCACCACATAAAACAGGATTTAGCACATTTCTTTTTTCCCTCGGGTGATAATTTTCACTTTTTGTTTCTCTTTTATGATTCTCAGGACTGAATGGTTTAATTTATTCAAGCTTCAATGGACCATAGTTAGCTCATATTTTCTATCCAACCATAATGAATATTACAATATAGGTTTGTAACCACAGCATTTATTTCAAGAAAAGTTGTGGTTTAAGAACAGAAACAAACTTTGGGTTTTTTGGCTTTAAAAATTAATTCAAATGATCACAACTTTATTATAACATTTTGGAGGAAATTAAATTTGAATATAGTTGAGATGGTTGGATGGCATCATCAACTCAATGAACATGAGTTTGAGCAAACTCCAGGAGATAGTGAAGGACAGGGAAGCCTAGTGTGATGCAGCCTATGGGGTCACAAAGAGTTGGAACTGACTGAGCCACTAACAGCAATGAAGTTGAAGCAAATTGAATTTACATTTTGGGAATTGAGGGCATCTATTAATTTTTAGTAGCTTTGATGTCTATAAATTCATGAATTATCTTTAAATTGATTACATGGCTTAACCCAGAACCCACTAAGTACTATCCTAAACATGACTTTAGGTCAGTCTCCAACCAGGTACCCTGCAGCAGAATCTCCTTCTAGTGGATATGTTTCCTAACAATGCTACTTTGTCACCATTCTATTATTCATACTTGTGACTTTCACCTGGTACTGAAAACATTGCAATTTTTTGGCCATCAAATCATTAGCTACTGAGGTATCTCAGGTCAAATGAACAAGAACAGATGATTTATTTCTTGCTCATCAATATGCGACGTCACCTTAACATACCCTCATCTCCTTTCCCTCCTCCGTCTTTGGTAGAATTTCAAATAAATGGTTCACAGTTAAATTAGTGGTTGCAACTGGTTTTATAGCCCACATTTTCCAATGGTGCAAATAGAATAGAATACATATCAGTGATGATTTGAGCTGCCACTGCAGCAAAGTGGAAATACTACTAAATTGAGAATAAGGAAACTGAGTTAGCTATCTTATTTTTAACAAATATATGTAATAAGAGATGTTTAGTCTATCTTGTTGACTTTTAATTTTCTTATTTATTAAATGAGAGCTTGCAAGAAGTGGTCTGCATTTTGCCTCTGCTAAATAGCTTCTTTCTACTAGTCATGTGTCAACCCTGGCTTAAGTATGAAGTACCTACATTTGATTTGGTAACTAATATTTCAATATACCTTCTCCTCTCTACAGACACCATTTATGTATCTTTCTTCATTAGATATGAAGCTACTGCATATACTATTCAAAAGTTTAATAGAGCACAGGGGCCTTACTGACAAGTATCTAAAGAGCAAGGACTCTGAGGATTAAGACTATAACCAGAACACAGAGACTAACGCAAGGTGTGCATACATGTTAAGTCACTTCAGTTGTGTCCAACTCTTTGCGACTCTATGGACTGTAATCAGGCACCTCTATCTATGGAATTTTCCAGGCAAGAATACTGGAGTGGGTTGCCGTGCCCTCCCCCAGGGTATCTTCCCAAATCAGGGATCGAGCCTGGGTCTTTTATGTCTCCTGCGTTGGTAGTAAGGTTCTTAACCCCAACTAGTACAGTCAGAGTGTTAGTCGCTCAGTCGTGTCTGACTCTTTTTGACCCCATGGACTGTATGTAGCCCACCAGCTTTCTCTGTCCATGAGATTCTCCAGGCAAGAATACTAGAGTGGGTTGCCATTTCCTTCTCCAGGGAATCTTCCCAATCCAGGGACAGAACCCAGGTCTCCTGCGCTACAGGCAGATTCTTTACCATCTGAGCCACCAGGGAAGCCCAACTAGTACAGTGAAACCATTTTACAGATATGGAAAATCTAAATCAGCAGAATACTGATCATGAATTTGATATCTTGGTTATGCTTGGAAGAAGGGTGATAAGCATCATTCTAGACAGGACCTTTTATGTAAACAATTTTTTACAAATTACAATTTATTTTTAATAAACTATAAAGTAATTTATGGAGAAGGTGATGGCAGCCCACTCCAGTATTCTTGTCTGGAAAATCCCATGGACAGAGGAGCCTGATAGGCTGCAATCCATGCGGTCACGAAGAGTCAAACACAACTGAGTGACTTCCCCTTCACTTTTCACTTTCATGCATTGGAGAAGGAAATGGCAACCCACTCCAGTGTTCTTGCCTGGAGAATCTCAGGGACAGGGGAGCCTGGTGGCTGCCGTCCACGGGGTAGCATGGAGTGGACATGACTGAAGCTACTTAGCAGCAGCAGCAGCAAAGTAGTTTAAGCTATAAAGTATGTTTATGTTTCTTACATTTAGAAAAAGCCCATTAAAATAATCCAATAAAGCACACATTTTTAAATGCTTCTTCATTTCTCATTTGTCAAAAAAAGGAAAATGCATGTAAGCAGAAAGAGTCTAAAATGGAGGTAAAGGAATTAGGAAAGAGGTGAATGAAAATTTGTGGCTTCTGATGTAACAACACACGCAAATATTACTTCACTAAGATAGCAGGTGTTAGAGGGTCACTGAATGTCATTGCCCGTTGAAGTGTCAATTTACCAATATTCACAGTTCATTAGCTGAATTAATCCTTAACCTTTGGAGGCCTTCTCTTTAGAAGACACAGCTCAACAAGGAAAAATTCTGTTCTGAAGAGACAGCAACCATGAAACGTCAACTATTGATATTATGAACCAAAGTACATATGAGAATTTGAGATTATCTCTCCCATAGACACACATCACATATCACACAGTCAAAGTGGAATATCTGAAGAAAAATGTGAAAATATTTACAGAAAGGATCATTTAACAGGAGATTCTGGATAATTCTCATAAGATGCTTATCTTTGTTTTTTAACTTTCTAAATGGGATACTAATTATTTTGAAAAATAGTATTTTATTAATGAGTCAAGCAATTAACATACAATACATATAGGATTCATTTGAGAATTTCAACTCTTTCTTCTTTTCTACCATCCAAAATGGTAAATATCAAATTTTGCCACACGTTAGATTAATCTAGGGAGCTGTAAAAATGCTATAATAATTAACATATATGCAAAACTTATAAAAACTCTACATCAGGTTTTCTTGTCATCATACAGTATTTCAATAGAAACTTAAAAATGCAAAAAAAGATAAAAAATCTTATTATCCAGGCTTTTATACCAACTAAATTAAAAGCTCTGAGAATGAGACCTAAACATATATATTTTTAACATAACCTCCATCCAGGTGATTCCAATATCAGCCAAATGAGAACACAGACATATGATATACATAAATTTGAGGACTTTGAATTATGGTGAAATTACATAAGGATGCAATTATATAGTAATGAGTGTCCAGTGATGGCATTCTTAATACAACTCTTTTTGTGACCTTGCTTTGACAGACTTCTCTTAATTTATGTCCATTTTCCACACCTGGTTCACTAACATTTCTGTCAATTCTCTGAGCTCTCAGATATCCTTCCAATAAATTTCATTGTGACATAAATTACTGAATTGTTTGAAACCTATATCCCTAACTGGTGTATTCTTAATGTACTATTCAGTTCCGTTCAGTTCAGTTCAGTCGCTCAGTCGTGTCTGACTCTTTGTGACCCCATGAATCGCAGCACACCAGGCCTCCCTGTCCATCACCATCTCCCGGAGTTCACTCAGACTCACATCCATTGAGTCCATGATGCCATCCAGCCATCTCATCCTCTGTCGTCCCCTTCTCCTCCTGCCCCCAATCCCTCCCAGCATCAGGGTCTTTTCCAATGAGTCAACTCTTCGCATAAGGTGGCCAAAGTACTGGAGCTTCAGCTTTAGCATCATTCCTTCCAAAGAAATCCCAGGGTTGATCTCCTTCAAAATGGACTGGTTGGATCTCCTTGCAGTCCAACGGACTCTCAAGAGTCTTCTCTAACACCACTGCTCAAAAGCAGCAATTCTTCAGCGCTCAGCCTTCTATTAATGCAGTAAATAATTTGAAATAAGAAAAAAGGGAAAATAAGTGTGTAGGTAAAATTAAATTATAATTTTTAAAGAAAAAATTGGACATTTTGTAATAATTACTAAGATATATCCTGGTTATCATTTATGTGACACTGTGTTTTACATTTTTCATGTTTTTTCTCAGTTATGTTCTCACCAATATCATTGCTGCTGCTGCTGCTAAGTAGCTTCAGTCGTGTCTGACTCTGTGCGACCCCATAGATGGCAGCCCACCAGGCTCCCCTGTCCCTGGGATTCTCCAGGCAAGAACACTGGAGTGGTTTGCCATTTCCACTCCAATGCATGAAAGTGAAAAGTGAAAGTGAAGTCGCTCAGTGATGTCCAACTCTTAGCGACCCCATGGACTTCAGCCTTCCAGGCTCCTCCATCCATGGGATTTCCCAGGCAAGAGTACTGAAGTGGGGTGCCATTGCCTTCTCCAACATCATTAGTTAACTATTATAACTATATTCATATCACATATGAGCAAACTAATATTTAATTGGGCTGAGAATCTAAAACTAAGTGGTTTGATTCAGAATCTATCCTCTTAACCATAAAGAAATAATGGATATGGGTTGCTATGATGGTACAAAGAATGTAGGGGTAAGATAGAGATCATTTGAAAGTGACTACAAAGATAAAAAGCCTTGGGATACATGAGCTTTTATAAATACACACTACTTTGACATGATTTTAGTGGATTACTTCATTTACTTCAATCATTTTGTTGTGTTTACCTGTTAAACTAAGATTCACAGAATTGAATCTCTGATCCATGACTGAAAGAATATGGAGAAACATAAACCTCTGCATATGTTGTAAAAGAGTAGCCTCTGTTTCTGCCTAATTAACAAATTAATCATCTCATCATGCAGCCATGGAATGAGCTTCATGCCATGTAAACAATGAAATTATATAGACCTCTTAAAATCAGAATCTGTTTATGACTCATTTTGCATCTTTCATGACACCTGAATGTTAGATTATTTTTTTTTTTAGTTTTTGAAAGATTGGGATTGACCCATGCATACTGAAATATATGCAATAGATGGTTAATAAGGATCTATGATATAGCACAGGGAACTCTGCTCAATATTCTGTAATAAGCAAAATGAGAAAAAAATGGAAAAAGAATAGATATACGTATATGTAAAAAACAAAAACTACTGACATTAAAAAGTCAGTAGACTCAAAATTCTTTTATGTATGCATTATTTCAAGGTATATTCAACAAAAATTTAAATATTTAGGAGTTGGACAAAATGAAAGTGTTAGTCACTCAGCCATGTACAACTCTCTGCGAACCCATGGATGTAGCCTACAAGGATCCTCTGTCCATGGAATTCTCCAGGCAAGAATACTGGAGTGAGCAGTCTTTCCATTCTCCAGGAATTCTCCCAACTTAGGGATCAAACCTGGGTCTCCTGCATTGTGGGTAGATCCTTTACTGTCTGAGTCACCAGGGAAGCCCAAGCGTTAGTTGCTCAGTTGTGTCTGACTCTTTGTGATTCCATGGACTGTAACTTGCCAGACTCCTCTTTCTGTGGAATTCTCCAGGCAAGAACACTGGAGTGGGTAGCCATTCCCTTCTCCAGGGGATCTTCCTGACCCAGGAATTAACCTGGGTCTTCATCATTGTAAGCAGGTTCTTTACCATTTGAGGTGGGGACACAAAACCAAATGGAACAATTCTTTCTCTTAAAGAGTATTCTCCAAAATGAGTTTTGCCTCAACTTTTGAAAAAGTAAAAATAGTGTTATCCTACTTCCAGTAGTTTTTAAGTGAGATAATAAGTAATATTCATTTCACCTCTATTGTCTAGTCAAGAAAATGATCAACTTTCTATCTGTATTCCTGATCTTTCTCCTTAATCTCAGGATTTATATCCACCTGTGTATCTGACATGTGCATGTGGATGTTAAGACCTAACAACAACAAAAACTAGTTTCTGAATGTAAATTTCCTCTATTCCACACTTCCCTAGCTCAGTAAATGGCAACCTCATTCATCCACTGGAATAGCCAAAATAATTGAAGTTAGTCTTGTCTTTTTGCTTTTCCTTTCTTGTGCACTTGATACCAAAGTCTATCAGCAAATCTTATCAACTTGCTCTCCCAAATTTATGTAAAATATTACCCCTTTTGCCACCACATCCATCGCTACTACCTTTGTGACAAGCCCAGAGCTAACATCATACTCAATAGTGAAAGACTGAAAGCTTTTTCTCTATAATCAGGACAAGTAAAGGGTACCCACTCTCACCACTCCTTTTTTTTACCATAGTACTAGAAGTCCTAGCTAGAGCAATCAGACAAAATAAATGAATAAAAGGCACCAAATCTGAAAGGAAGAAGTAAAATCATCTGTATTTGTAGTTAATATGATTGTATATAGAGAAAATCCTATAGAATCCTGTTAGATCCAATCAACAAATTCAATAAAATTGCAGGATAGAAAGCCAATATACAGAAGTCAATTGCATTTCTATACACTAACAATGAAATATCTGAAAAACAAATGAAGAAAATAATCTCACTCATAATAGCATAAAAAACAATAAAATACTTAGAGGTAAATCTAACCAAAGAATGAAAGATCTCTACACTAAAGACTCTAATAAAATAAATTGAAGAAGACACAAACAAATGTAAAGATATCCCATTTTCATGGGTCAGAAAATGAATAATTGTTAAAAGGTCCACACTTTCCAATGTCATCTATAGACTGAATGCAATCCCTGTCAAAATTTCAACAAATCTTAAACTATGCTGCAAAGCAATGGCAATCAAAACAATATGGCCCCTGCATAAAAATAGACATACGACACAAGAAACACAAGCAGCAAAGCAAAATTAAATAAGTGCAACTATATGAAACTAAAAGCCTTTGCTCAGCAAAAGAAGTCATCAACAAAATGAAAAAGTGACCTACAGAATGAGAAAGTCTTATATTTGTTATGTTAATATTAAATGCAAATACAAGTCAAAAACACAATGAAATGTCACCTCATATGTATCAGAGTGGCTATCATCGGAGAGAAAACAAGCACTGGCAAGGATGTAGAGTAAAAATATCTTCTGCGCTATTGGGACTATAGATTGATATATCCACTATGGATAAAATTATTGAAGTTCTTCAAAAAAATTAGAAATTGAACCATATTGTGATCCAGCAATTTAATTTCTGGGCATATATTCGAAGGAAATGAAAATAGGATATGAAGAAGATATCTACACCCCTGTATTTATTGCAGCATTACTCCAAAACAGCTAAGTATGAAAAACAATTTGCATATCTATCAATGAGTGAATGGATGATACTGGAATATTATTCAGCCATGAGAAAGAACAAATGTCATTTGTGACAACACAGGAAGTCTTTGAGAGCATTAAACTAAATGAAATGTTAGACAAGGAAAGACACATGCAGCATGATATCATTTATATGTGGAGTGTAAGAAATCTGACCTTGTGAAAACATAGAGAGCATGGAGGTTGCCAGAGGGTGAGGAGTGGGAGAAATGGGGAGATCTTAGAGTATCAAGTTCCGGTTAGAAGGTGAATAACTTCTGGAGATCTAATGCACAACATTGTGATTACAGATAACAGTTCTGTATTATGTACATGAAGCCTGCTAAGAGAGTAGAAAATGTTCTAATTATAAAAAAGAAAATGCAATGATGTGATGTGATATAGGTGTTAGATAACACTCCATGGTAATCATGTTGCAATATATGTGTATCAAGTCAACACATTGTACGCTTTTAAGTTACACTATATATAACATAAAGTTTGGGGGCAAATAGAAAACCAAAAATTCAGGTTGCCATCAGATTTTTCAGCATCAATGGAAAGCAAGACAATAGTGAAGCACCACTGTTTAGAACCCAACGGAGAGAGATTATGTGACAACTGTGTTATACTCAGCAAAATATTAAGTATTCTTCAAGTATTCAGGCTATAATAAAACTGATCTAAACATGCATGACTGAAGTGACTTAGCAACAGCAAACATGTACAAATGGAGGAAATTTGTGGAAAATCATACCCACATACCTTCCTATGAAATCTACCAAAAATAAGCTCCACTCAACGAATAGGTTTTTAGGAAAATGAGCAAAAATTTTAAGAATTGAATATATTTGTAAGGTAAGATCAAAACCAAAGTGAGGATAGCAGCAGCAGGACAATATATTAATATGAATCTTACATTTTCTGACAAATTAGAAATAACACTACTAAAAATGGTTGGAGAAAGGAGGCAGTGAAGGGAAAAGAGAATATGAGTTGGAACTTTTCAGAGAAATATGTGACAGTCTAATGATATAATTGAAAATTGTCAAACTCAAGTAGTAGAAGTTGAATTAAGATAAATGGGATGAAGAGATATTATAAAATTATTGATGTAAAATAATAACTGGAAAAATATCAAAATTCCTGATGCCAAAAAATAAAAAGTTGACAAAAATAGTATGAAGCATATCACATTGATAATGAAACAGGGTAACTCCAGCACAATATATACTAAACGTGTGAAAAAGGTGAGAGAAAGCCTCAAAATGATGATATCATATAGATTAGAAAATGAGTTTCCAATTGGCTCATAAAACAAAGCTCAAACCTAACTGTGCATGAGTCTAAAGTAAAATAAAACCATTCAAATTATAAAATTAAGTAGTTGAGTAATGCCTACTTAATAATAAAAGCAAATGGAGAGGTACTATTTTGATATTTAAAAAGGTAGATTTCAAACCAAAAGGCATAAAAAACAAGCTCAAACATCTACCTTCTAATATTCAGAATTATAATTCACAATAAAATTTTTGATAAAAGAGTTATGAATATTTATGCACTAAATAACATTTATTAGTGAACTTCATGTAGGACAAATTATAGGACATGAAAGGAAAACTAAAACTACACTAATCTAAAGTGATTTTTAACAGATCATTATGGTTCAAGTCAGTCAAATGAGCAAATAAATAAGGTAATAGAGGACTTAATAGCATAATCAATAAGGAGGCTCTAAAGTGGATATTCATTAAAATACGAACACTCAATAAAAAGAAAACACATCTGTTTACAAAGTTCTATGATACTATCTGTAAAATTTAATGGATTACTATAGTAGTCACTTAATAGCACAAAGAAAATATCAGTGAATTTTATAAAGAAAAAAAATACCAAAAGTTCTCTGGCAGCAATGCAATAGAACTAGAAAATAATGGCAAAACAAACAGAAGTCAAAATCAAGCTCTTTCATTGGGAAATTAGTATATGTCACGCCCAAACTTGTATTTTGGGAGCAACACAAAGTTACACAAAGGAGTATGTATATATACACACTACTATATATATACGATAATCAACTAAGATTGCTATCATATAGCACAGAGAACTCACTCAATATTCTGTAATAATCTATCAGGGGAAATAACCTGAAAAGGAATGGACATATATATAAAAATGAACCACATTGCTGTACCCTTGAAACTAATACAACATTGTGAATCTATTACACCCCAATACAATATAATAATTAAACTAAAAAAATCAGAATTTCTAAAATTTTGGAAAATAACTTTAATGTGAATAATATATGCTATAATACACAGACCATAGAAGAACTACTTAGATGAAACTACACAGCCTAAAATAATTACATCTATAAAAATAAGAAAATAAAAATAAACATCCAACAAAAACAAAATAAATGAAAACTGAGCATCATAAAGACACACTAATAACAAAATAGAAATTTTTTATACAACAGAATAATAGATGAATAAAATAAAGTGAAATAAAAAGTAATCAAGAAAGAAAAAAGGACAGTAAAAGAGTATTTGCCATCAACAAAGGTAACTGTTATAGTAACCTCTCTAAGAAAAGGA
Source organism: Aepyceros melampus (assembly GCA_006408695.1). Lineage (NCBI taxonomy): Eukaryota > Metazoa > Chordata > Mammalia > Artiodactyla > Bovidae > Aepyceros > Aepyceros melampus. The sequence goes on along the minus strand of SJXQ01006947.1, from coordinate 183,965 downwards.
AAACAATTAAAAATTAATTATTTTTCTGCCTTTTTATGAAGAAATATACTTCATTAACAATTCAAAAGGAAACCTTTTTTTAACAGAAGTATGACAGGTAGGAAATAATGTATAATAGATTATTTTAAAGTACCATTTGGACATTAAATAGAATAACTGTGTCAGGTAAAGATAATCAGTGGATGCTAAAAGGAGGCAAAAATTGATGTGGACAAGATATTTACATCCTCCTAAAATCACCACAGGGATTACTTGATAATTAAAAATTTATATTTTATTTTTATAACAGAGAAATTAGGTTGTCCCCTTGTGACTCAGCTGACAAAGAATCTGCCTGAAATGGGGGAGACCTGGGTTCCATCCCTGGATTGGGAAGATCCCCTGGAGAAGGGAAAGGCTACCCATTCTAGTATTCCGGCCTGGAGAATTCCCATAGACCGAGGAGCCTGATGGGCTACAGTCCATGGGGTCAGAAAGAGTCAGACACAACTGAGTGACCAAGCACAGCATGAGAAGTAAACCTCTCCCTCCATTTCATGGTTCACAGACTTGTCATGATGAAGGGGCTTGTATAACTTAAATGAAGCTATGAACCACTCTGTGCAGGGCAACCCAAGGTGAATGAGTCATAGTAAAGAGTTCTAACAAAACATGGTCCACTGGGAAAGGAAATTGCAAACCACTCCAGTATTATTGCTTGGAGAACCTCATGACAGTATGAAAAGATAAAAAGATATGACATCAGAAGATGAGCCCCCCAGGTTGGAAGGTATCCCATATGCTACTGGAGAAAAGTGGAGGCCAATTACTAATAGCTCCAGAAAGAATGAAGCAATTGGACCAAAGCAGAAATGACACTCAGTGGTGGATGTGTCTGGTGGTGAAACTAAAGTACAAGACTATAAAGAACAATATTAAATAAGAACCTGGACTGACAGGCCTGTGAATCAAGGTAAATGGGATGTGGCCAAGCAGAAGATGACAAGGCTGAACATCAACATCTTAGGAATTAGCGAACTAAAATGGACAGGAATGGGCAAATTCAATTGAGGTGACATGATGAAAGTGAAAGAGGAGAGTGAAAAAGTTGGCTTAAAGCTCAACATTCAGAAAACAAAGATCATGGCATCTGGCCCCATCACTTCATGGGAAATAGATGGGGAAACAGTAGAAACAGTGTCAGACTTTATTTTTGGGGGCTCCAAAATCACTGCAGATGGTGACTGCAGCCATGAAATTAAAAGACACTTACTCCTTGGAAGAAAAGTTATGACCAACCTAGATAGCATATTCAAAACCAGAGACATTACTTTGCCGACTAAGGTCCATTTAGTCAAGGCTATGGTTTTTCCTGTGGTCATGTATGGACGTGAGAGTTGGACTGTGAAGAAGGCTGAGTGCCGAAGAATTGATGCTTTTGAACTGTGGTGTTGGAGAAGACTCTTGAGAGTCCCTTGGACTGCAAGGAGATCCAACCAGTCCATTTTGAAGGAGATCAGCCCTGGAATTTCTTTGGAAGGAATGATGCTAAAGCTGAAGCTCCAGTACTTTGGCACCTCACGCGAAGAGTTGACTCGTTGGAAAGGACCCTGATGCTGGGAGGGATTGGGGGCAGGAGGAGAAGGGGACGACCGAGGATGAGATGGCTGGATGGCATCACGGACTCGATGGACATGAGTCTGAGTGAACTCCGGGAGTTTGGTGATGGACAGGGAGGCCTGGTGTGCTGTGATTCATGGGGTCACAAAGAGTCAGACATGACTGCGTGACTGAACTGAACTGTATTAATATCTACTACTGCAGGCAAGAAGCCCTTGGGAGAAATGGAGTTGCCCTCATTGTCAACAAAAGAGTCCAAAATGCAGTACTTGGATGCAACCTCAAAAATGACAAAATGATCTCGGTTTGTTTCCAAGGCATACCATTCAACATTGCAGAAATCCAAGTTTATGCCCGAAGCGCTGATGCCAAACAAACTGAAGCTTAGCAGTTTGATGAAGACCTACAACACATCCTATAACTAACACCAAAAAGGATCTCTTTTTCATCATAGGGGATTGGTTGAAATGCAAAAGTAGAAAGTCAAAAGATATCCAAAGCAAGTTTGGAATAACAAGCAAATTTGGAATAACAAGCAAGTTTGGCCCTGGAGTACAAAATGAAGCAGGGCAAAGGCTAAGAGGGTTTTGTCAAGAGAACATGCTTAGCATAGAAAACACTTTTTCCAAAAACCCAAGACTACTCTACACATGGACATCTACAGAAGGGAACATACAAAAGCAGTGACAGATTTTCTTTTCTTGGGCTCCAAAATCACTGCAAACAGTGACTGCAGCCATGAAATTAAAAGACATTTCTTGGAAGGAAAGCTATGACAAACCTAGACAGACAGAAAACAGCAAAATTCTGTAAAGCAATTAACCTACAGTAAAAATATAAACTAACTAAAAAAAGAGCAGAGACATCCCTTTGCTAAAAAAGGTCCATATAGTCAAAGCTATGGTTTTTTCCAATAGTCATGTACAAATGTGAGATCTGGACCATAAAAAAGGCTGAATGTCAAAGAACTGATGCTTCCAATTGTGGTGCTGGAGAAGACTCTTGAGAGTCCCCTTGGTGGTGGTTTAATCACTAAGTCGTGTCCAACTCTTGCTATCCCATGGACTGTAGCCTGCCAGGCTCCTCTATCCATGAGATTCTCCAGGCAAGAATACTGGTGTGGGTTGCCACTTCCTTCTCCAGGGGATCTTCCCAACCCAGGAATCAAACCCAGGTATCCTGCATTGCAGGCAGATTCTTTACAGATTGAGTTATATGGGAAGTTCTGAGAGTCTCTTGGACAGCAAGATCAAAAAGTCAGTCCTAAAGGAAATCAATCCAAAATACTCTTTGGAAGGATTGATGCTGAAGCTGATAATCCAATACTTTGGCCACCTGACATGAAAAACCAACTCATTGGTAAAGACCCTGATGCTGGGAAAGATGGAAGGCAACATACGAAGGGGATGGCATAGGATGAGATGGTGATAGCATCATCAACTCAATGGACATGAATTCGAGGAAACTCCAAGAGATAATGGAAGACAGCCAGGCGTGCTGCAGTCCATGAGATCAAAGACTCAGACATGATTTAGTGACTGAAAAATAAGAAATAGCCCTCCAATTTTTTCAAAACTGAAGTCCAAAAAATATAACAGTCACTTATTCATGTTAAAAAATGTTCTTTATGCCTGGGTAGATTTAATTTCTTCAGAAACTATAATCTGAGGTGAGTACTACAAGAAAATTTATGTTTTTTTTTTTTTTAAGCAACTCCAAACGGAATTAGCACAACTAAAAGCCTTTTATATGTCTCATTTGTTAAGGAATCAAGAATTCATTGAATAATCATGCCACAAATCCCATAGCAATGCAATTTTTAAAATGAACCAACCGCAGCTCCAGGCAAAAATATATATTTGCAACCTTATACCTGACGTTCAGAAAGACCAGAGGAGTGATTCCTTAGTGAGTGAAGGAGACAAGAGAGAAGAGAATAAACTTGATTTTCACCTCCCTGTGACCTCTGCCATTTATTGTAGTTATGTGGAGTCCATCACTGTGCAGTTAAAATAAATTAGCCAAGAAACTAATTTTGGTAAGTGTGTTTACCCTTATGGTTGTTGAGAAGGAGGGGATCTACCTAGTCATAATTTCTCTTTTCTCAGAGAAGTATTCGATGGCTTGCAATGATGGTAGTCTTTATCACCAATGTTATTTACTGATGTGTCTTTTATTTCCCATCCACCATATTCCAAACAGAATTTTCATTTCCCTTTGAGTTCTGTGATCCTGGTCACCCATGCTGCAGTGGATGTGGCATGATCTGAGCAACACTGTGTGCCAAACAAAGTCGTGTTCATCAAAACTTTTGTCTCCTTCCTGGGCACGTGGATATTAACACTTTCCAGTTGCCTTGTAGTTAAGGGGAGTCATGTGATTAGATTTGGTCAATACAATATGGACAATGAAAAGCAGTGTAAGTCTTTTCTAGGATGAAGCAGTTAAAAAAAAAATTATGGAGACAAACTCCAGCAGCTCCTCCCTCTTGGTTCAATAAGCAAGATGAGCCAGAATTCCTGAATATCAATGTGGAGAACAGGGCCCTTTCCATTGCATATTTATACAGTCTAAGCCCTTTCATTTTTAGGCACTGAGATGCAGGGGTTAACTTGCCTGTACAGTCTAGCTCATCCTGACTAACACACGTGGCTTCTTCCTTCCCCTGGGAGCAAGGATTTGTGCTTGGTTGCTACAGTGCCTATCAACATGGTCATTCAATTTGGGATTGTTGGAGCTGTGAAATTAGCTGTTTTTAGGGAACCTTAGCCTCATCTCCATTTGTTTCAGCTAGAGAATCACTCTTCACAGATTCTTGGATCAAAGTTTCAGTTGCTCCTGAAATCTGTATTTTAGGCACCTCCTGAAGAGTTATGCATCTGGCAGGCACTTCCAAAGACACTCCTGTGCTTACTGGCTCTTCATGTCATGTGCCTTGAGTAACATTTGTTCCACTGATCCCTTTTGGCAAGAGCAGCATCTATTCTCCTGTTTCTTTCTTTAAAATTTAGCCGTTTAATAGCTTGTTCATTTGGCTCCATTCCTCTTCAAACATACCTAGAGCTCACACTGTTGGTGGGAGTCCAGGGCCCATTTATTTTTCACTTTCCATTGGCTTTCTGGATCAGATGTTTGTTTTTCAAATGCTCCTCTAGATTTTGAAAAGTATAGTCTTCCAAAGTAAGATACATGAAGTATATGGATTATGTTCAAACAAACCCTCTCATTTTTCACCCCTCTGACTTACATTACCCTAATCTGAAGGGTTCTAACATCAACTTTAAATATGGATTGATTAGCTCCCTGTTGATGTATTTCTAATTTGTTGTGACTTTCCTTAATGTCCTAATTCTGTAACTTTCTTGAGAATGCTCCCTGAGGACAGAGACAATTATTAAATCTTCAACTCTAGTAGCCATGTTATATAAAATCCCATCTAATACTGCTTTTGGTCTTTCATGCTAACCTCTGGTCTTTCTTACTGGAGTCTGAATAAATCTTCTCTTCCTTCTTCCCCTTCAATGCATACTGTCAAACAAATTTTAGGAACAGAGAATTGCTTTGAACAAGGAGGAATTTATTTGGGGTTTGCTAGTACTGCAGCCTGGAAGACACAGATTCGAGAAGCACTTTAATTATGTTTCATCAGATTACAAAATGGAGGAAGATAATAAAGGTAAAACTGCAAGGCCATGGTTAGTTACAAGAGCTGTTTATCAAGGATTATAATTGCAACTGGCAAGAAATAAGAGTGCCTGTTAAGCAAGGCTGGATTGGGGTCTGATATGGTTGCATGGTGTGAGTTGCATGGTTGTAGCTAACAGATGCTCTTTTAAAAACAGCTGGAGTTCTTAGGTTAGGTATAATTCAAGTTTTCAGTGGGGCATACATGTCTGAGACCAGGTCCTCAATGGCCAACCAACTCCATTTTTTTATGCCTGAACTATAATTAATCAATTATAATTCTGATTTGTCTTCACTATCTTGGACTGTAAGATCCATTTTTTTCCTTTCATATACCATTAGTTTGGTCCTGTTGGAGAGGAAATGGCAATCCACTCCAGTATTCTTGCCTGGGGAATCCCATTGACAGAGGAGCTTGGCGGGCTACAGTCCATGGAGCCGCAAGGGTCAGATACGACTTAGTGACTACACCACCACCACCAGTTTGGTCCTAACATCTTAGTTTTTAAGATATTCTTAACTTCATTACCTTAATCAAATAGTTTCTATTTATCTTACTTTACATCATTCACTGCTTCTGCGCTGAAGTAAAATTAAATCTTATTTTTCAAACCCTCTAAATCCTCTGTGGTGTCTTGAGAAAATGAGTCCCAGAGATAGCACTGTAGGTACGGGCCATTTTTGACTACTTATTTAGTCTTTGGTTATTTACTAATTTCATTGAGTTGGTTCTCTTCCCCAGCTGTAGGCATTAACTTTATAATAGGAGGGCTTTTATTCCTTTCTGTCAGTTAATTAAATCAAATTAAATCACTGTCTCAGAATTATACATGCTTGTTAAACCTGAGTGTTTTAGACACATTTACTAAAGTCTAAGAGCACAAACATAAACATGTCACAGTCACATGAATTTATCAGGCACAAGCCCCTTATGCTTCCTGCATCTAACCCTGAAGACTTTCTAAAACAACAGGGAGAACAGAATTTGGATCAACTACTCTAAAAAAACTTGCTTAGTTTTGGTGTTAAACAGTTTAAGCTAGAAGTTCATACAGATCTTCCTTGACTTACAATGAGTTTATGTCTTAATAAACCCATCATAAGTCGAAAATATCCTAAGTCAAAAACACAGTTAATACACTTAACCTACATCGTAGCTTAGCCTAAACCTACCTTAAATGTGCTCAGAACAACTTACATTAACTTAACAGCTGGGCATAATCATCCAACACAAAGCCCATTTTATAATAAAGTGTTGAATATCTCATGTAACTCATTGAACGCTGTACTGAAAGTAAAAGAATGCTTCAATGGGTACAAAGCGGCTGTCACTTTTTCAGTTGCTTACCTTCCTGATCACATGGCTGACTGGGGGCTCTGCTGCTCAGAATCACAAGAGAGTACTGAACCTCATATGGCTAGCTCAGGAAAAGATCAAAACTCATAATTCGAACTAAGGTTTCTACCAAATGTGTGCTGCTTTTGCGCCAACATAAAGTTGAAAATTGTTAAGTCAAGCCGTGATAAGTCAGGGACCACCTGCACAGATTCTGTTATTATACATGGAATGTAGCTGTCTCTTCTAGCTGGCAGTTATGTACAACAAACATTATAAAAAATTGCCTTTAAAAGGGGGCAAACAGAAATGTTTTGCATATGGTAGACACAAACCACTATATGGAAATTATTAAAAATGTAGTTTAAGCAAGAGTGATTCTAGACACAGAACAGTGAGCCAAGAAAGAGTTAAACACATGGCCAAAGGTAGGCAAATATTCATCCTTGTATATTAGGCAGAGGGTAAATAACTTGATTAACTTTAAACACTGAGAAGTATTCATGTGATAATTCCTAAATGAATCAGTATGAAACCAAAAACTTAGTATCTAATTTTCAAATCAGTAAAAGAAAAAAAAATATATATATATATATATATGTATTAAAAAATAAAGAGGCAAGAAAGAAAAAAAAAATACAAAGATTTTCCTTGTATTTCTGGACAGCAAAAAGTGTCCAGCCCATGAATGCCATACTCTCACCCTCCCATAATTCCTCAGTAGCTCCTGTCTTAACTGCCTACCCTCTGCTATGTGTTTTATAGATGCTGTTTCAATTATGCCTCACAGAAAAGTGGTGAAGCCATAATCTATCTACCTATCCATATGTCTACCTTCTGTTGTTGATGCCATTTAGTTGCTCAGTTTTGTCCAACTCTTTCACATCCCCATGGACTGTAGCCCGTCAGGCTCCTCTGTCAAAGGGATTTTCCAGGCAAGAGTTCCGGAGTGGGTTGTCATTTCCCTTTCCAGGAGATCTTCCTGACCCAGGGATCAAACCCACAGGTCCTGCACAGGCAGATGGATTATTACAGTCTGAGCCACCATGGAAGCCTAGCTATCCTTTCAGATGACAAAACAGAAATTTTAAGAAGTTCAGAAGTTTCCTCAAAGTTGCACAGAAAGGAAACACTGGTTCCAGTCCTAGAAGCTTCAGTTTCTTCATTTCCTTCCAACCACATGCCATAATTTTGTGTTGTGTGCATGCGTGTGTGTTAAGTCACTTCAGTTATGTCAGACTCTTTACAAAGCTCTGGTCTCTACCCTGCCAGGCTCCTCTGTCCATCCTGGAGTGGGTTGCCATGCCCTCCTCCAGGGGATCTTCCTGCCCCAGGGACTGAACCCATATCTCTTATGTCTCCTGCATCAGCAGGTAGGTTCTTTACCACTAGCATCACAGTGCAAGCCCTTATGTTATGTAGTTGTGTTAAAATCTGACATAAATACTGTCTTGAACTTTACCTGGAGCCTGAGGAGGGGCTTAATTTAGCACTGATATTTATCCTTGCTAATATGTTCTTTTCCTGGCAGTCAACTCATTGGAGGATTAGAGCCTCAACCTCAGCTTTAATGGTAAGAAGACAGATGCTCTCTTTTCTTCCTCTTGCTACCTGTAAAGTCTACTTATCATAAGCATTGGGAAGGTACTGTTGGAATCCTGATTATACATCAAAAAAAAAAAGGTAAGAAAACCTGAATTCCCAGCCTTTTCTACATTGTGTGTGTGTGTGTGTGTGTGTGTGTGTGTTCAGTTGCTCAGTCATGACCGACTCTTTGAGACCCCATGGGATGCAGAATACCAGGCTTCCCGGTCCTTTGCCATCTTCTCGAGCTTGCTCAAACTCATGTCCATCAAGTCAGTGATGCCATCCAACCATCTCATCCTCTGTCATCCCCTTCTCCTCTTGCCCTCAATCTTTCCCAGCATCAGGGTCTTTTCTAATGAGTCAGCTCTTTGCATCAGGTGGCCAAATTATTGGAGCTTGAGCTTCAGCATCAGTCCTTCGAATGAATATTCAGGATTGATTTCCTTTAGAATTGACTGGTTGGATCTCCTTGCAATCCAAGGGAACTTTGAAGGACTTTCTAATTGTAGAGAACCTGAAAATGGATACTTAGGAAAAGAATGGGAAAGTTTTACCAGGAAGAATCCAAAAGATTCACAAATATTTACTGCCCTGCTCTCTGCTGTGAGGTACTTGCAGTTCACCTTAGTTTTAGTCTCAGAAATACCTGCAGCATACAGCAGCCTTTGATATTTTATTAAAGAAGCAAATGCTTTGATGATCTACTCATGGCCCAGGGAACGTACCTCTGCCAATCAATCTCCCCCCATCCCTTCCCAACCATCCCCCACAAGGAGTTGGCAAAGCTGTGGTCTTACTTTGGTTCTTTTTACCAGTTCATTATATATCCAGAATTTGAAATCTATTCCATGATGAAAAGCATAGAAATACTTTGTTAGATAGTAATTAAGAAAAGGCATTACCTTGAAAATTTTATGTGGGTATTTACAAGTCTGGATAAAAACAAGATATTTTCTTAAAATATTCTTAATGTTTAACTCAGGAGTAATTTGTGTCTGCGAGATATTTTCCGTTTATGTCCCAGTCTCCACCTTCCATCCTGCTCTGTCTCCCAGGATTCTGACTCTTATTGACTGCACAGAAGAACTCCTCAGCTCGTCCGTTTTCTGTTGAGTGGAGTGAACAGGGGTCACTAAGCAGAGAGTACAAGAAATAAGAGGCTGAAAGAGATCAAAGTTGGAGTGTTTATTCTCTCTGTTCCCTACTTTCTGAACACCAGAAACAGGTTGGCTGTTTCCTTTTACCAAAGGCTCCAGCTCGTTTTTGATGGTCCTCACCATACAGCTGCTGCTGCTGCTAAGTCACTTCAGTCGTGTCCGGCTCTGTGTGACCCCACAGATGGCAGCCCACCAGGCTCCCCCGTCCCTGGGATTCTCCAGGCAAGAACACTGGAGTGGGTTGCCATTTCCTTCTCCAATGCATGAAAGTGAAAAGTGAAAGTGAAGTCACTGAGTCATGTCCAACTCTCAGCAACCCCATGGACTGCAGCCTACCAGGCTCCTCCGTCCGTGGGATTTTGCAGGCAGAGTACTGGAGTGGGGTGCCATTGCCTTCTCCACACCATACAGCTACCCCCTTGTATAGAGTAACTACTTCTCATCCTTCCACCATCAAACTTAGGGATTGTAATGGCATCCTACTATTGCCGGTTTTGGAGAATTCACTAGCTTTCACTGCTTTTCCTAACCCTGCCAACAAATCTTTCAAAGTTTTATATGTGTGTGTATATATATATATATATATATATATATATATATATATCTTACATGACCTATTATGAGTATGCTATCCTCAGGGCACATAGTTGGAAACTTGACTGATATGCAATGCAAAAAGTATTTAGTTGTAGGCAATGGCACCCCACTCCAGTACTCTTGCCTGGAATATCCCATGGACGGAGGAGCCTGGTAGGCTGCAGTCCATGGGGTTGCTAAGAGTCGGACACGACTGAGCGACTTCACTTTGACTTTTCACTTTCATGCATTGGAGAGGGAAATGGAACCCCACTCCAGTATTCTTACCTGGAGAATCCCAGGGATGGAGGAGCCTGTTGGGCTGCCGTCTCTGGGGTCACACAAAGTCGGACACGACTGAAGCAACTTAGCAGCAGCAGCAGCAGCCGTCTAAAGTTAGTAAAGGAAAATTCAAGGGTTAATTACTACCAAAGACAAAATAAAATACTTAATCTTAGTTTGAATCTGATTTCTGTCATTTCATAGAAGTTTTAGAAAAGTTCATTGAACTTTTGACACATCCTTTTTCTCAAGGATGAGATATTTTCCTAGAGGGCTGTTTTAACAAAAAAGGTAGATGAAATAGAAATTGGTTCAGTGACTGGGAAACCAGTAATTGAACACATTTGGACTCTATTGGTTTTTGAATTGTGTCTATGCAGCTAAGCTAAATTGTGTATCCTAGAATTTCCTTGCCTGTATATTTTTCTTTCTTCCCTTTTTTTTATTAGCATTGGCTTCAAGAGAAACTTGCTTGATATCTGGAAGGCAGAAGCGAAGCAGCAGCCATTCTGCTGTGAACAGAGATGTATACCAGGAGCTGTGACAAATGATACACATCTTTATTAGTCTGCTGGTTCATCTTGTTGGTATGGGGCAGAATGTGGGCCCACAGCTCCTTCAGCTTTAATCATATCTCTCCTTCAGTTTTTCTGACTCCTGGGTCAGGTTCAATGGTACCAGTGTCTTTTACAAGTTGCCTACATCATTAAGGTTGATGTAGAGAAGGTTTTGAGAGACAGGTGTTAATTTCAATTTGTTTTCATAGATTCCAGTTTGTCCCTACTCATCCTAATTTTATGCATAGTTTTTTTATTTTTCCTTGCCAATTACTGTTTCTGTGAATTTGTGGCATCTTTAGGTTCCTACTGGATATAGAGGCAATTTCCATAGACTTTTTCACCAGTTTCCAGAATTGTGTATGGTTTAATTCCCATTATATTAAATTCCCTTCTTCCATATCACTCAAAGTGACTATGTTCACTAGACTGAATCAACTGATCCATTGGTTGTCTTCTTTTCTTTCCCCTTTAGTAGCATGGGATAAATATGTTTGAGTAGATAACATAGAATATTAGAATCTGACCAGGGTACTATAAGAAGTGTTTAACTTTGTTAGACCATGATATTAAAGAAAGATGAAGAAAAACAGCATTAAAGTTTAGAAGTTTTTATTTCAAGAATAAACCCCACCCCTCTCCCTTAGTCTCAGATTTTCAAGAGGAGCTTGGAGTTTAAGTTCTTGTGACTGTTCTTCTCCATCCCACGAACAAAATACAAAAGTTTTGTTCAGTGTTTGGGAAAGGAGACAGGGAGACAATTACTAATAATCTTCACTGGAGTTATTGAGCAAAAATTATGCTTCTCCCTCCACCCCTACTCCACACTTAGATTCCTGTCAATGTCAAGTTTAACTTCCAATGCTGTACTCCCAGATAGAATTTCATGCTCAGTTAGCACATGCTACCTTTGGAGTTGACAGCAATGATCCACCTGGAACAGCTCAGCAACCCTCTGCTTGGTCCCAGAAAGCTACAGAAATAGTCTTCTTTGTCCCTCCATTCTCTCTGGGTCATTTAATAGCAACAGTTCCTTTTCATTCTTCTCCTTTTTGAATGGTGCTTTTGTGAGCTGGAGTCTTGATGTAGCTGTCACAAACCTTCCACTTCAGAGGTTAAACTACAAGATCTAATGAGGCAAAATTATTTTTAGCTTAGCCTCTGGCACTATAAATTCCAGGAAATTTTTGAATTAAACTTTATGACTTTATAGGAAAAAATAGCAGGCTGCCATCCTGTCTTTTAAAATTCTCTCTCCTTTTTAATAAAATTTCATGATTTTTAAAATACTATTTTAAACTTCTTTTCATGGCAACTGCATGGCAGTTTAACTCAGCAAAAATTATCAGACATTTTGGTGTGTTTGTCTTCTAACCGAGCCTCTGCCTCTGACTACCAACAAACCAGCAAAGTACACTACCCACGATCAATGCTACGTGAGCATGAACTCTGTTGTCTTCTCTTCATAGTGGAAAACAGAATTTACCCCTTAGGTCTAATATTGGGGCTGAAAGAAAAAATATGTATACCATCACTTTATCCTTAAAAGTTGAGGCATTTTTCCTGAGGTAGAATTCCATCCTAACTCAGAGTCAATAAATAAAATAGAAGCTGAGTCATAATAGAAACAAGCTCAATCGTGAATCACTCAGGGATTTCTCCTCTGCAATATGGTTTATCTAAGCCCTAGGCTTAGTCCCAGCTTTGGACTTTTCACAATTTATTGCCAAGTTCACCAAAGAGAGAAAAAGAATGGAAGAGACAGAAAAAGTAAAGAAAGGCCTTGTTTGTAGGCTGATGATCATGGAAATAAAATATTTATTGTACAACTACTATGTTCAAGGCAATGGGGGTTATAGGGATAATAAAATTATTACAGATCACCAGGGAAGAAAGCAAAAAGTTACAGCTATAAATTAATTAGCACTACTTGATAATCATGTTACAAGGCAGACTTTTATTTTCAAGAAATTTAAAATATGGTTGATGGGAAATAGTGGGCCTCATGATTGGCCAAGGTGACTATCACTACTCTTTAATACCAGGGAAGGGAATATTCCAGGCAAATCTTGCAGTGAGCATGGAAAGTCTCCTGAATTAAAATGGCTATTGTGTATAAAAACTATATAATTAAGGATGGAGGTGGACTAAGAAACAAAGAAAAACAAGTTTATGCAAACAAGGTAGAGATCTTGGAGTATTAATTTGGATGTTAAAAAGAGGTGTTTATATCTTATTCCTACTATGGCAGAATCAGGATGCCAGTGATGATACTCAGGGCAACATTTATTATTTTTTATGGCTCAGGCATTGTGCTGAATGCTTTACATCCTTCATCAGATTTATCCTCAAATAAGTATCACCACCATCATTTTACAGAAGAGGAAATAAATGATTGAGGGGTTTAAAAGACCTGGTTCACCCTGCAGTAGGTGGAAAAACTTAGACTCAAACCTTAGACCAATCTGACTCCAGAACCTGTGATTTTAATACTAAAAATAAAGAGAATGGCTCAGAAAATAACACCATTGTACCATTGTGAGGGAATTCCCTGATGGCTCAGACAGTAAAGCATCTGTCTGCAGTGCAGGAGACACAGGTTCGATCCCTGGGTTGGAAATATCCCCTGGAGAAGGAAATGGCAGCCCACTCCAGTACTCTTGCCTAGAAAATCCCATGGATGGAGGAGCCTGGTAGGCTACGGTCCATGGGGTCGCAAAGAGTCAGACACAACTGAGCGACTTCACTCACTCACACCATTGTGAGATTAGGTAGTAAGATGAAATTTTATGAAATATGAAAAATAATTTAAATTGAGTCCTGAAGGATGGGAGAAGCTGAGTAGGGATACAGCTTATTATGTGAAAATGACCTGCATGAATAAAATTATATAGGCAAATAGAGAAGGAGTGTTTGGAATCAGTGAGTCACTAGCCTGGATTTTCTCAAAAGATTTGTGTATTGATGACATCTATTATTTATGGATATCATTTATCTACAAAAATTTACTACTTCAACATTTCCCTAAAATACCACCTAATTTTAGATATTTGTAATAGAAAAATATCTTTTGAATCTATTAAATTGAAGGTGGAAAGATAGAAAAAAAATTGCCGATTTATTAGAAATTTCTCATTGGGGAGCTTGATTATGTCAATAAGCAAATATAAATTTCAGATAAATGTGAAGTATGTATGTTGGTATTATTACTATTATTATCAGAATTTTTTAAGAATAAATAAAATCCCTATAACTTACCCCAAAATAAAACCAAGTCTCTATTTACAAATATTTACAAGGCCATTTTGGAATGTCAAAGTTCAAAATAGATTTAAAACCAAATTATGTTCTACTTCTTGGCTTATCTGGTTTAAAAAACAACAACAACAACAACAGTTCTCTCCAGAAGAAACTCAGGGAAAGCCTAGAAACAAAAAGAAGCTCTTAACGACGTTTTGTATTTTGACAGCAGTTCTATTGTGGTGAGGCACTCACAATGGAAAAAGAGAAGCAAAACATAATAATTTAAATACTCTTATTAATTATACCTAGCAACATGTATGGGGCGTCCCAGGTGGTGCTAGTGGCAAAGAACCCATTCGCCAATGCAGGAACTGTAAGAGATGTTGGTTCCATCCCTGGGTGGGGAAGATTCTCTGCAGGAAGCCATGGCAACCCATTCCAGTGGGTTCTCTTGCCTAGAGAATCCTATGCACAATGGAGCCTAGTGGGCTATATATATAGGCCATAGAGTCACAAAGAGTCGGGTACGACTGAAGCGACTTCGCACAGCAACCTGTATAGAGCTGCTGTAAACAAAGTGGATCTGAAATAGGCCAAAGGTCTGGAGGTCGCTGCTGCAAGGGCTCCATGTATCAGAACCTCAATGCTCCTGATTCAACATGGCTGTCAGCATTGCTCATTAACATCAAGTAGAGCGTGGAATAAGAATGATGTCATGGTAGCATTTCTACTGGAACTTTGGATCTTTGCGCTAACCTTACATACTATGAGTCAAACTGCAGAAAACCTTTTGTTTCTTCATATAAATCTAGTTTTGTCCATATTCATAAGAATTTGTAGTACTCACTTGACCCAAAAGAACATTAGCAGGATCTTTACCAGTGATTAAGGAGTTGTTCATGAATAAATTTCCCCAATAAAAAGTACATTTATAAATAAATTTCCCCAATAAAAAATGCAATTATAAATAAAGCTGCATTTTGTTTGTTTGGAAAGAGTAATTTTCTACTCTATGACTTAGAAGTGAAGACAGTTTCATAGCATTAAAAACAAAGCATGGTGTCCTGGATTGAGTTCCTGATGTGTTGGGTTAGTATGTTTTTTCTTCAAAAGAATGTCAAATTAAAAAAACATATCTGTTTATCTGGCACTACAGCAGGTACTGAAGTCCTCAATTAAAAAAACAATAGCTCACAATGGATTTAATTTGTTCACAAGAGTACAGGCTAGCGAATCAATCAGTACATTTAAGGAAAATTTCAGTGCCTGTAATCAGAATCAATGGAGTTCTTTTAATTGATCTGGGAATGTTAATTAAGGTCCTCATTAAGATACATCTGGAGAAATGATCAACTTTCTAAATTCTAAAAAAGGGGATCCATGGGATTCTTTAGTTAATATCAACAAATATGGAAATTTAGGGGAGATGGTCATTTTTATTTTACTTCAGGTTAAATAGTACTTACTCAGAAAGACAAACAAGGAACTACAGCCTAGTAATGTCAGGTCATTTTCTAATTCTCAAAAACCAGATTCCCACACAGAGTCACAAGTCTGGCTAGGCCTGGGAGCAGTGGGGGAACCAGCCATAGGGTTACTAGAGAGCAGGGGCCAAGAGCAAGCCTGGCAGAGACAGCAGGTTACAGAAGGCTGGCACTGGGTTGGAGAGAATTTAAATCAAGAGGAGATTTTTATACTAAAGCCTAGATATACTCCTTTGTTTCCAAATATTTTAGGTCTTAAAAAAGCCTTATCCTCTTTTATTTTAGTTATAGAGTTTTGACACTCTGATATCACCTTTATTTTACTGATCTTTCTGGCTGGAACAAAGAAATAGAGAAAACAACAGAATGGGAAAGACTAGAGATCTCTTCAAGAAAATCAGAGATAGCAAGGGAACATTTCATGCAAAGACGGATTGATAAAGGACAGAAATGGTATGGACCTAACAGAAGCAGAAGATATTAAGAAAAGGTGGTAAGAATACACAAAACTGTACAAAAAAGATCTTCATGACCAAGATAATCACGATGGTGGAATCACTCACCTAGAGCCAGACATCCTGGAATGTGAAGTCAAGTGGGCCTTAGAAAGCATCACTACGAACAAAGCTAGCAGAGGTGATGGCATTCCAGTTGAGCTATTTCAAATCCTGAAATATGATACTCTGAAAGTGCTGCACTCAATATGCCAGCAAATTTGGAAAACTCAGCAGTGGCCACAGGATTGGAAAAGGTCAGTTTTCATTCCAATCCCAAAGAAAGGCAATGTCAAAGAATGCTCAAACTACTGCACAATTGTACTCATCTCACATGCTAGTAAAGTACTGCTCAAAATTCTCCAAGCCAGGCTTCAGCAATACGTGAACCGTGAACTTCCTGATGTTCAAGCTGGTTTTAGAAAAGGCAGAGGAACCAGAGATCAAATTGCCAACATCCGCTGGATCATGGAAAAAGCAAGAGAGTTCCAGAAAAACATCTATTTCTGCTTTATTAACTGTGCCAAAGCCTTTGACTGTGTGGATCACAATAAACTGTGGAAAATTCTGAAAGAGATGGGAATACCAGACCGCCTGACCTGCTTCTTGAGAAATCTGTATGCAGGTCAGGAAGCAACAGTTAGAACTGGACATGGAACAACAGACTGGTTCCAAATAGGGAAAGGAGTACATCAAGGCTGTATATTGTCACCCTGCTTATTTAACTTATATGCAGGGTACATCATGAGAAACGATGGACTGGAGGAAGCACAAGCTGGAATCAAGATTGCCGGGAGAAATATCAGTCACCTCAGATATGCAGATGACACCACCCTTATGGCAGAAAGTGAAGAGGAACTAAAGAGCCTCTTGATGAAAGTGAAAAGGAGAATGAAAAACTTGGCTTAAAGCTCAACATTCAGAAAACTAAGATCATGGCATCGGGTCCCATCACTTCATGGGAAATAGATGGGGAAACAGTGGAAAGAAACAGTGTCCGACTTTATTATTTTGGGCTCCAAAATCACTACAGAGTGGTGATTGCAGCCATGAAATTAAAAGATGCTTACTCCTTGGCAAGAAAGTTATGACCAACCTAGATAGCATATTGAAAAGCAGAGACATTACTTTGCCAACGAAGGTCTGTCTAGTCAAGGCTATGGTTTTTCCAGTGGTCATATAAGAGTTGGACTGTGAAGAAAGCTGAGTGCCGAATAATTGATGCTTTTGAACTGTGGTGTTGAGGAAGACTCTTGAGAGTCCCTTGGACTGCAAGGAGATCCAACCACTTCATTCTAAAGGAGATCAGTCCTCGGTGTTCTTTGGAAGGAATTATGTTAAAGCTGAAACTCCAGTACTTTAGCCACCTCATGCAAAGAGTTGACTCATTGGAAAAGACTCTGATGCTAGGAGGGATTGGGGGCAGGAGGAGAAGGGGACGGCAGAGGATGACATGGCTGGATGGCATCATCAACTCGATAGATGTGAGTTTGAGTGAACTCCAGGAGTTGGTGATGGACAGAGAGGCCTGGCATGCTGCAATTCATGGTGTCGCAAAGAGTTGGATATGACTTAGCAACTGAACTGAACTGAACTGGCTGGACCAGAGTTCCCACAAAAGACTCATGCTATAAGAAGAATGCACAGCTACTCTCTCCTTGGCAGTAAAAGAGTATCTTTAGAACAATAGACCTTATCCTTTCTCCTCATCTTCCCCAGCATTCACAGAGCTGAGAAATTGCTTTTAAACTTATTGGTAATGGTACCTCAAAAGTTGCAGTTCATCTTAAAAGAGCATAAACAGAGGGTAGGGTTTACTCATTCTGATATGAAGGGCTTGGGGTCTCAGCTATGTATGGGTAAGCACCACTTCAGATGATTACGATACATCTTAAGGAAATAAGCATCTTCCTTCCTTCCCCAGTTCCCCTGTTGAGTATCTCCTATAAGGGAGCTGTGTGTTCTCAAGTTGATATGGTGTTATCTTATGAACAGGCAGAAGAACTATAAGTTAAAGCCAATGACAAGCATAGGCACAAGTGAGAAGAAAATAAATGAACTATTCTGGCCTTCCCTTTGCTTGCCTATGCAGGAGACACAGGTTTGATCCCTGGTCCGGGAAGATTCCACATGCCTTGGAGCAAATAAGCCCATGCACTGCAACTACTGAGCCCACAGACAGAAATAAGTGAATAAATAGTTTTTTTAATTGTCACATATAAAAAAGAACTATTCCATGTTTGATAACTTTAAACACAACCATAGTACTGACATAATCATCATTGAAAAATAGAACTCTGTTTGACTTTATACTTATTTTACAGCATAGCTTTGTCTTGCTTTGGAAATGTACTGTATGTGGCTAAGATGGCAGGGGTAATTTTATGGCTTTAATATTTAGAGTGGTAAAGTTCTTAATCTTGTCTTGTTGTAGCGTCAAAAGCAGTCTAGGCAAGTGCCCAACAGACTCTATTTAGGTGGTCTTGGGGTACTAGAAGTGTGGTAATGCTGAGGCTTCCTCAAAAGCAGACAGCCCCCCAGATACATAGTCTTCTAAACACGTTGGCATACTTAGCTTCAAATAGAAAGCCGTGACTCAACCTTTCCCAGTTTGCACTATGTAATTATAAAAGAGTGGCTCCCAAGAGACAGCATATAGATAAAGTGTATGGTAAAATGCCATATGATTTGACTGGACAACATCGCAGTCTTCCTCTGGTAACATACCTTCCAACTCTGTCATGACCCATGGGCTGCCTTGAAGTGTAGGCTGCTGTACAATCAATTCTTAGATCCATTCTGGTTTTAATAGGCCTTTATCTGAGAGGAGATTCTCTCTCATGCTGTCCTATATAAATAGCATCTGAAGAAAGGCTGTTATTAAGAGGCTGGGCAATGAGCTCACCCTTCCCATCACACCAGACATTGTTGTTTTTTTCCTTTCACTTCTGGGGTACCTTATTTCAGTATTTGCAGATGCTCAGCGAGGCTAAAACCCAGCTTTCAGGAACCTGAAGGAAGAGAAGAATATTCTTTTCTGGAAGACTTCAATATCATCTTAATCTGTTCTTGCCATTGTTACTGTAACTTTTTGCTTTCAAATACTCTGTCTTACAGAAAAGTTGTAGGAGTAGTACAAAAAAACCATAGGGTACTCTCACCCAGAATCCACAGTTGGAAATATTTTTTAATTCTTACTTTATCATACTATGCATGTGCATGTTTGTCCTATAATAATTTTTCTGAATAATTTGGCAAAATATTGCAGTCATAATGCTGCTTTACTGTTTAATGTTTAGCATGCATTTTTGAAGAAGAATATTATCTTATTTAGCCACAGCATAGTTATTAAACTAATGTAACCAATAATAGCACAATATATTATCAAATCTATAGATCCTAAACACATGCTATCAGTCTTCAGAAATAATTTCCTTTGCTGCTAGTCCCAGGTCCAATCCAGGATCAACTATTGTTTGTCAGATTTTCTTTGTCTTCCATGATACTAACATTTGACAAAAGTACAGGACAGCTTTTTTTTTTTAATGTCTCTCATTTGGGGCTTGGTTGATGTCTCCTTGTGATAAGATTTAGGTGGCTTGGTTTAAGAAGGAATATTACAAAAGTGAAGTGACCTTATTAGCATTATGTAAGGAGGCACATGACGTTTGTTTGTCCCATTAATGGTGGTAAATATAATTGCTTCCTTAAGGTCTCCATGGCAAAGTTACTGGATTTCCCCCTTATAATTAATAAAACTTTGAAAAGATACTTTGAGACTATGTAAATGCTCTGTTTCTCAAAAAATTTTACCCAGCAGTTTGATGATTTTTGCCTAATTCAATTGTTACTCTGATGGTTGCCAAATTATAATTCTCAAACTCAATTATTATTCTATATTAGTTTTTTTCCTTTTTTTACTTCTTTTTCCCATATATGTTTATTATGAAAAAACTAGCCCTGGGTTCAAGGTATGCTCATTATTATTGAGGTGTCATAATTCTAGAATTTGGGTGGGAAAATAAATGCAATGTGTACATATGCAAATATATACATACTATTATTGCTTATTTATATCTATATAGCCTTGAAATGGCAGCCCGCTCCAGTGTTCTTGCCTGGGGAATCCCAGGGACGGGGGAGTCTGGTAGCCTGCCGTCTCTCGGGTCGCACAGAGTCGGACACGACTAAAGCGACTTAGCAGCAGCAGCAGCCTTTCTTTAAAACCAAGAATTCATACTGACACCTCCAATTCAAATCCAACAACCATCATATGCTTAATTTTCATTTTCTCTCTTTTCATATGCTAATATTCCTTTTTATTTATTCGATCAATCCTAGAATATAGAAAGGGCTTCCCTGGGAGGTGGCTCAGTGGTAAAGAATCCACCTGCTAATACAGGAGCTGGGGTTTTACTTCCTGGGTTGAGAAGATCCCCTAGAGAAGAAAATGGCAACCCACTCTAGTATTCTTGCCTGGGACATCCCTGGCAGACTACAGTCCGAGAGATCGCAAAACAGTCAGACATGACTTAATGACTAAACAAAAATGCTGGTCTAGAGTTTCCTTGTTTTGTTCAGCCTTTATCTGATCGTTAAAGATTTGGTAGAATTTCCTTATATATTCACTTCAGTCTCATTAACTTTCTTTACTTCTTTTAGACAAATTAATAAGTTCAGGAAAATAAACATTTCTAGTGTATTATTCATTTAGTTTATAAAAAAAATAAAAAGGCAGTTCAGCCCCTGTGATCTGTAAGGGCCAGGGTAAGAACATAAATGGAGACCTACAGAATAGAGATCTAAATATTTCTAAATACTTCAGAGCTTTAAACCAGCAAAACAAACTGTGAAAAGAAATGCATTTTAATTTTTCTGCTTTGACAAAAATATATCTATAAGGACCTATGAAATCAAATTTGAGTTTAGAATTACTGTATGCCTCACCATTCTATTCTGGATCATAATAGAAAGAGAGCTTTTCTTTTCTTCTAACCACACTCGGCACACATATGCATACACATACACCTAAGACCGCAGGATCAAGCTTTGTCCAGATTCTTCTATACCTCACTGTCTGCACAAAGAGCTATCTCTTGCCCACTCCTTGAACAGTTTGTTTTTAGGAATACTGGCCTGGTAATAAGGTCCCCAAAACCTTTGGAAATGAACGTAGGTTCTATTGAACATGATATTTTAGAGTTCAGTGTAATGACAGCATTGTCAAAAATGGGTCACGAGTTTGGTGTTCTATGTCTACCTGGACCTGTGAAATCTTTGTCTCTTGGAGACTGGAATGGCTAGAGGAAGGCCAATGTGGTCCTATACAGTCCAAGGGCTATCCTTGCTAAGTCCAAAGGCAGTAATGCAGTGATATTAAATATTGAATTTGTGTGTTTTGCATACATGTGTGTATGTGTGTTCTATGAGAACACAGAGAATGCAGACATTGAGATTTTCATTTCATTACTAGTAGTAAATTTCTTTGAAGAGCAATTTGACTATACATAATATTAACCTAGTAATTACATGTTTGGGAATCTAATTTAGGAAATAATGTTAAGAAACTAAAAGCTTTAGTTTTGAATATTAATATTATAGAATTATGTATGATGACCTAAATGGAAAGGAGTAGAAATGTCCAAATACTGAGATTAGCTAAGTAAATTATGATGTTTTCACAAAGTATAATATTATTTAGACATTAACACTAAAATTTTCATTTGAAAAACTGTATAATCCCATAGAATAATGCCTATTTTGTAATGTTAAGTAAAAATAATATACATATCAGTTCAGTTCAGTCACTAGGTCATGTCCAACTCTTTGCAACCCCATGAATTGCAGCACGCCAGACCTCTGTGTCCATTAACAACTCCCTGTCCATCACTAACTCAAACCCATGTCCATCAAGTTGGTGATGCCTTCCAGCCATCTCATCCTCTGTCATCCCCTTCTCCTCCTGCCCCCAATCCCTCCCAGCATCAGGGTCTTTTCCAATGAGTCAGCT
>SJXQ01006947.1:50637-160595 GCA_006408695.1 Aepyceros melampus | reverse complement strand
AATTGTATATATAATTTGTTTAAACTGAGTTAAAAATCATCTTTTCATAGAAATAAAGGAAAGGATACAGATTCTGCAGCATATTACTGTTTGTGTTTGGATGCTAATATCAAGGGTAAATTAGTTTTCCTGATTTGCTTTTCTGAGTTTTCAGATTTTCTTTCCTAAGAATGTATTATTATTATAATGAATAGAAATATGATAAGAAGTTCAGACCCACTTATCTCTAAGGTCCTTTCCACCTCTAGCATGGAAATATTTTTATAGCTGAATAACGAAGCTCTTGCTGTGTTCTTTACTCTTGTTCCTATCTCTGCTCCATGTGTATTAATCCAGGATTTATAGCTGATGCTTGTCTTGAAATACATAAACATTAACTAAGCTCTCAAATGGATCCTGAAATTTTGAGGCAGAATCCTGTGCTGGGAAGCCAGTTTCCTCAAAGTCAGGATTCATTAAATATGTCTGTGATAAATTTGGAGAATAAGTAGATTGGTCTGAGACCCTGATCATAAATGTAAATTTGCATTTCCCACATTGCCAGAGATTTTGTTCCAGCTCAAAAACATACTGGATGCAGTAAGGTTATCTAGAAGGAGTTTAGAAATAGCCTTGGCAGGCAAATTTTTTGTTTGCACCAGTTCTTCCAGGACTACATCTTGCTCCTGATGAAAAATTGAATCAATCTATCAAAAATAATTTAATATTAGAAAGTAGATATATGATATATCTTTTTGGATTTTAAAACCTCTGCAGAGCTAACATTCTGCCTGTAGTTTAGGTCTATTTCTAAAACAAAGAAGGCAGTGACAAATCCTTGCAGGAAAATATTGCTTGATTCTCAGAACTGAAGGTATCACTGAACCCAGAATGGACTTTAAAATCAGATAGAACTGTATTGAATAGAAGCTTCATTATTTATTATCTGCCCAACTTTATACTGGTTATGGATTCTACTTCTGAAAAATGCAAATAATCTTTTCTTCTCTTGTAGGCTTGTCGATAATGTTAAATGATGTAATTTTAGAAAATATATAGTAGGAGTTCAATAAATTTAAATTTTAGTAATCATTTTCATTGTCTAGTGATGTGATTCCCACTATTATAACATGAAAAGTCAATATTAAAATGTTAACATATACAGAACCCAGTATTGGAAGTGTTCTCCTAACAGAGTACCAATAACAAAACCATTGTTCAACTCTGGATTTTTACACTGAAGCATTGGCTGAAAGCTCAAACATTAAGAAATGATAAACTAGAGAAAAGATGGTGACATTATTGGTAGCAATGGATTTGGGGGCCTCAATATTATAACACTAGCTTTGAGGCTGAGATAAGAAGGAAAAAAGATGTTTTATAGAAAAAAAATAATAGGTAATTTTATATATATATATATGTGTAGGAAAGGAAAAGGAGTACGTCAAGGCTGTATATTGCCACCCTGCTTATTTAAGTTATATGCAGAGTACATCATGAAAAAAGCTGGGCTGGAAGAAGTACAAGCTGGAATCAAGATTGCCAGGAGAAACATCAGTTACCTCAGATACGCAGATGACACCACCCTTATGGCAGGAGGTGAAGAGAAACTAAAAAGCCTCTTGATCAAAGTGGAGAGTGAAAAAGTTGGCTTAAAGCTCAACATTCAGAAAACAAAGGTCATGGCATCTGGTTCCATCACTTCATGGGAAATAGATGGGGAAACAGTGCAAACAGTGTCAGACTTTATTTTTGGGGCTCCAAAATCACTGCAGATGGTGGTTGCAGCCATGAAATTAAAAGACGCTTACTCCTTGGCAAGAAAGTTATGACCAACCTAGATAGCATATTAAAAAGCAGAGACATTACTTTGCCAACAAAGGTCCATCTAGTCAAGGCTATGGTTTTTCCAGTGGTCATGTATGGATGTGAGAGTTGGACTGTGAAGAAAGCTGAGCACCAAAGAACTGATGCTTTTGAACTGTGGTGTTGGAGAAGACTCTTGAGAGTCCCTTGGACTGCAAAGAGATCCAACCAGTCCAGTCCATAAAGGAGATCAGTCCTGGGTGTTCATTGGAAGGACTGATGCCGAAGCTGAAGCTCCAGTACTTTGGCCACCTCATGTGAAGAGTTGATCACTGGAAAAGACCCTGATGCTGGGAGGGATTGGGGGCAGGAGGAGAAGGGGACAACCGAGGATGAGATGGCTGGATGGCATCACTGACTTGACGGATGTGAGTTTGAGTGAACTCCAGGAGTTGATAATAAACAAGGAGACCTGGCGTGCTGCGATTCATGGGATCACAAAGAGTCGGACATGACCTAGTGACTGAACTGAACTGATATATACATGAATAAAGTTATATTTTAAAATGATTTAGGGCTTCTCTGGTGGTTCAGTGGTTGAGAATCCACCTGCTAATGAAGGAACACAGGTTTGATCTCTGATCCCGGAAGAGTCCTTGTGCTGTGGGACAGCTAAACTCACGCACCACAACTACTGAGCCTGTGCTCGAGAGCCCCTGAGCCACAGCTACTGAAGCCCACGTGCCTACAGCCAGTGCCCTGCAACCAGAGAGGAGCCCTGTTCACCACAACTAGAAAAAGCCCACACAGCAACGAAGATCCAGTGCAGCCTAAACTGCTGCTGCTGCTGTGTCACTTCAGTCATGTCCGACTCTGTGCGACCCCAGAGACAGCAGCCCACCAGGCTCCCCCGTCCCTGGGATTCTCCAGGCAAGAACACTGGAGTGGGTTGCCATTTCCTTCTCCAATGCATGAAAGTGAAAAGTGAAAATGAAAGTATTCTGTCGTGTCCGACTCCTAGAGAACCCATGGACTGCAGCCTACCAGGCTCCTCTGTCCATGGGATTTTCCAGGCAAGAATACTGGAGTGGGTTGCCATTGCCTTCTTCCACAGCCAAAAGTAAGTGAATAAAATAAAAATTTACAAAAGTTCCAATACAGTTAGAACAATAAATAAAAGAATCATTTGATTAATAAACCATTATTGGTTAATAGGAGACAAGCCCTATAATTTAGGTTTTGGAAGAATTTTGTCCTGACTAATCCTAAAACTTGATTCACTTATGTAAAAGAGATAGTCACCTTCTTTAGTATAATTTTCACATGATAAGCTAGGTAAAACATAACTTCTCATAGTTGTATTATTGACATTGCACAAAATATGATTTTAATGTGCCCAGTGCTTGGCACCCATAGGTGCTCAATTATATCCCCTCTAAAACGTTGATAGCAACTCTAGAATAAAATTCTCTCCATGAAGATAGATATTGAATCTTAAAACAAATGACTCAGCATGCTGCTGCTGCTAAGTCACTTCAGTCGTGTCCGACTCTGTGTGACCCCATCGACCACAGCCCACCAGGCTCCACTGTCCCTGGGATTCTCCAGGCAAGAACACTGGAGTGGGTTGCCATAGCTAGGCAGTGAGAAAAATCTAAAACAGGAGAGATGATTTCTGACACCAGTCTTTTTTGCTGTACTGGCCTGGACACCTCTTCATAAAGTTCTGATGTACATCACACAGGACTGTGATGATGAATCATCCTCCAGGCTGTAATTTTACCCTGGGGTTGCTTTTGATGCAGACAGTATCTGGGGTATTACACAGATAAGAAGATGCAGGCAGAAGTAGGGCTCCCATGCTCTCACCAAAGCATATCAGACTCTTCCAGACACTCCGGTATGGAAACTCAGGCCAGTCTATGAGACCATGGCTCCCTAGATGCTTATGTGAACATCAGCTTTTAGGAGCTTTTTAAACACCACCTTGGGTGTCCTTAGAACATACAGTTCTAAACTGAAACAAAGCACAGCTGTGACACTTATTAGGTTATTAGCCTCTGTTAATAAGGCCCTTATTAGCTCTGTGGCCTTACCTACATCACTTCTACAAGTCTCATTTGGAAGATTGAAACAAAATTTCCCATCATGCCTACTGTAAAGGGTCAACAAATGGGAAAATGAAATGCAATATTCTTTATAACATATACTAAGAATTTTACTTTCAGAGGCAAAGACATTATCTTTTAAGAATTGTTAAATAATGTTAAGAAATGTGGCCTTACAGACAGACATAGCCAATAGCTAACTAGTACATGTGTGTGAAGTCACTTCAGTCTTGTTTAACTCTTTGTGACCCTATGGACCATATCTACCAGGCTCCTCTGTCCATGAGATTTTCCAGGCATGAATACTGGAATGGGTTGCCATGTCCTCTTCCTGGGGATCTTTCCGACCCAGGGATCAAACCCACATTTCTTACATCTCCTGCATTGGCAGGCAGCTTTTTTACCACTAGCACCATTTGGGAAGCCTAACTAACTAGTAGGAACAATGAATGAAGTTGCTAAAACTTGGTGGAATATAATGAAAGCCTTTGGAAATCATGAGCTCTTCTGGGACTCTTCCTTTCCTGGCATCTTTCTTTGTTTTTTGTGTTGTTTGGATTTAGCTACTGGAGACTTGAATTTATTTTCCTGATATTTTATCTTAAGAGTGCCTCCAACTATACCTAGCCAGAAAAAAAAAAAGGCAATAGATAGTGAAGATGAAAAAGAAAGGAGAGAAAGAAAAAGGAGTAATAGAGAGTTTCTCAAGAGTGCTCCAAGGCCCCAGCCTAGGAGGGTGCTTGTCACTTTACCTATTATATTTTATATCTTAGGACCCAGTGAGCACTTAATCAAACATAATGGCTCCCACAGTGAATGAACCGATATTGTCTTTTGCCCAGTAGTATATGTGCATGTTTATTGGTTATTCTAGGAAGATATTTCTCATTCACTAAAAGTTTTAAGGGCAATAGGTACACTAGAAATATGGAAAATACTCAAGAAGCTATAAAATATTACTTCTTGACAGCAAGATATTTTATAAAGCTATTGAGTCTGGTGGGCAGGGCTGTCAGTTAAACATGAAGATTAAATCCTCAACTGGAAATGGATTTTTATGCATTGCCAAGGACAGAAGCATTAAGAGGTCATGTTAAGATAAGTTGTGTCTGCAGAAAGTGGTGCAGCAAAATACTTATGAATGGCTAGCTGAAGTGGGAAGTGAAAACAGCCAAGAATAAAGGGACTACTGCAAGGTAAAAGGTCACAGCTGCTTTTATAGGAATGGTCAACAGAAGACAGCAGGCTATATTCACAAGAAGCTATCCATATTCGAAGAAAGTGAATCTTAGCAATTGCTATGAGATCTCTTGCCCATGATTGTCATGTAGTTGGCACAGTTCTCAGATCACTACTGACTTATTATCAGTACAGGGAAGCAAATTGACATCGCAGAAGTTTAACATCCTTTTATAAGCACATGATATCAATATGCTAAGACCCACCACAACAGGCCATGATTAAATCACTATTTCTCTAACACATCAGCTCAGTTCAGTCGCTCAGTCGTGTCCGACTCTTTCCAACCCCATGAATCACTGCACGCCAGGCTTCCCTGTCCAACACATAGATGAAGAAAATAAGGTTCAGAGAAGTCATAGAGCAAGCAAAAGCTGATGCCAGTTAGAATGCAAATCCAAGTCAATTAAACTCCAACAACAATTCCCTTCATCAGCTTATTATATGTGTATAGGTTCCTATTCATAACAAAATGTGAGCCGGTAGATAGGAAGAGAAGGTTGTGGAACATTAGAAAAGTTACTCAACTTTTCTTAATTTTAGGGTTTTGGTTTTTTTTTAATGTTTTCAAATGAATTAATGATAACATTTAAGGTATGCTAACATTAAATAATTAAGGCAAAAGAAATTTTCCACATTTTTTTAGCATTATTTTAATATTAATAGATAATTATTTCCAATTCCTGGAACAAATGTAGAAATTCAGTACATTTCAATCACTTATCAAATATCTCCAAATACTTATGCTCAGGTATAAATGGATTGATCCTAAATAGGACGGGTATGAGCCTAAGAACTGGGAAAAGAAAAAAAAAAACAGAACACAGTATATTGGAAGATAAAATACGATGGGGATGGTTGTAGAGGCAGAGGACATTTTCCCAAAATTGTATCATCACTGTTACTACTAAATTCAGAATCTAAGAGTGAGATAAAACTGTCAGAAATGTTTTAGTGCCTAGGGACTTTCCTGGTAGTCCAGCTGTTAGGACTTTACTTTCTAATGCAGAGGGTGTGGGTTTGATGTCTGGTCAGGGATCTAAGATTGCATACATCTCATGGCCAAAATATAACACAAAAAAACACAAACAATACTGTAACAAATTAAATAAAAACTCAAAAAAATGGTCCATATTAAAAACTTTTAAAAAGAAATATTTTAGTGTCTAAAGACTGTCAAAAATAAGTGAATTATCTATGTAAAGCACAAATAAAACAGTATTGTATTGTCCAACAAGTGTAAAAAGGTTACACTGCTTTGTTTATTTCTTCAGCTGACTTTGTATTTATTTGTTAGAAATTATGCTTGGAAAGAAGCGTAAATAAGACAAATGAAATTTCTGTCCTAATTGAGCACAGATTCTAAAGGAAAATATAGAAAATCAATACAATTTTTATAATTTATGATCTTGCATAGTGCTATGAAGTAAATAGAATTTGGAAAGTTTTGGTATTTCAGATAGGAGGCTTATGGGATGATTTTTCAGAAATGAGATTAGATGGCTGACATGTTAAGAGGAACATAATTGATTGATGGATACATTGATTCCTGCTGTAAAGGGGCAACTCAACATCCTTAACTTCTTTTGAGAAAAGTTCAACATTTGTGCTTAAGAGAATATAAAGGATTTATTTTCTCAAGAGTCAGTTATTTTTAGCACTTAAGAGTTCAAGTGAAGTTCAAAATGCCAACCTGATACATTCTGCTGGGAAAATATGGCAAAGCATAATTTCTAAGAATTAATTATATCATTTAAGATATGTGACAGCAGGCTCTGCTGGTCTAAGAATTGAAACTGATAGAATCCATAGCACAGGTGTACAATCAAGAGACCAGATTATGCTTAATGTGGTTGTTCAGTAGCTAAATGGTGTCCAACTCTTTGCCACCCTATGGATCGTGGCCCAGTATCTTCTGTCTTTTGGATTTCCCAGGCAAGAACGCTGGAGTGGGTTGCCATCTCCTCTTCCAGGGGATCTTCCCAAACCAGGGATCAAATCTGCATCGCCTGCATTGGCAGGAAGATTCTTTACCACTGAGCCACCAGGAAAGCCCATGTTTTATAAGTATACTCATTACAAAGAGAGGACACTGTGATGAATGGAAAGAGGTACAAACATTGAAAACAAACAGGAAAAAAAAAACTTAATAAATCACCTTATCACGTGGAGCCTCACTTTTCTTATCTGAAAAAAAGTATGGGTAATAAATTTTGTGAGTAAATGTCTCTTTGCTTCTTCTGATGTTTCCTTCCAGGTGAAGGGAATACAATCAAGGTAGCAATTCTGGCTTCTCTGTCCCTTTGTTCCAAAAAAAATTGGAATGATTTCATTGGGATGGTAAATTTATGGAGAATAATCTAGATGTGTCCTTGTAGCTCTTCTCTTTTCTCTTTCGGGAAGGAGCTATGAAAGGGACAGGTATTCCCATGGGGAGGAACCACTGATGAGTTGATTGACAGGTGGGTGAAGCAGTCAGTGTTAAGAAGCTTGATGAGATTCTTCAAGGTCAAGAATTAAGATGATAAGGAGATAATGTGCAGATCTGCTTAGAATTTTCATTTTTCAATGTCTCCTGTTGTGGAAGACAAGTTCTTGAGTTTAAATAACTTAACAATAATAATTCGTGAATTACAGCTTTGTTCTGAGAATCAAATGTGATGATGAATATGAAACTGTTGTGCAAATTCAAATCTGTATATAAATGTGTACATTTTTATTCTGGCAAAATACTTTATTCTTAAAACTCAACTGTCAAAAATAGAAATAAGAGTGGAAACATGGGATTGAGGCTCAGGGATGTTTACCGAATCCTGGGGCACTTCCAGGATGCCTCAACTTCAGGTAAAGTGTCCTGTGTTCTGTGATCTGTGTCTCAGGTAATGGTCTTTGTTATGAGTTGGATTGTGCCCACCTAGAAAAGCCATATTGAAATCCTAAAACCTAGGCCTTGAACGTGATCTGTTTTTGGAAATATAGCTTTGCAGATGAAATCAAATTATAATGAAGTCATGCTGTAGTATCATGGACCTTTAATACAAAATAAGCAATGCCCTTAAAAGAAAGAGGAGCAGACACAGAGACAGGTACACAGAGGAAGGAAAAACCCACGTGCAGTGGAGGCAGCAATCGGAGTGATACATCTGCTAGCCAAGGGTGGCTGGCAAACATTTGAGGTGAGAAGAGGCCAGTTGGGATTCACCCCTATAGATCTCAGGAAAAGCATGGCCCTGTTGATACCTTGATCTCAGACTTGTTTGCTCCAGGACTGTGAGAAAATAAATTGCTGCTGTTTTAAGCCACCCAATTGTTATATTTGGTCATGGAAACCCTAGAAAACTAATGCTATTTTTTTTAAATGTCCATATTTTAATTGGATATATTTTATTGCTGAAAAATGTTAACCATCATCTCAGCCTTGAGTGAGTCATAATCTTTTTCAATAGTAATTTCCAAGACCACTGATCACAGATCACCACAAAAAATAAAATAATAATGGGAAAGTTTGAAATATTGAGATCATTATGAAACTATGACACAGAGACACAAAGTGAGCAAATCCTGTTGCAAAAATGCATTAGACTTGCTTGGTACAGGGTTGCCACAAACCTTAAATTTGTAAAATATGCACTTATCTGCAAAAAGCAATAAAATGAAGTACAATAAAGCACAGTATGCTTTACAAATATTGACTCTTAAATTTAGGAGAAAGTAAAAAAGAAAAATCCTAAAAATCAGGTCATCATTTAATGTAAAACTTTCTTGATTTCTGGTTACCAAATTAGTCCTGTGTATTCGAGTCCAAATTTGAGAGCCCAATGTCTGGAAAAAACAGAGTGTATAATAGTAGCTGAGAAATCTAACATCTCTCCCAGTAGATGTTCTTTAAACTTGTCAACTTATTAATAGTACTCAAGGTCAGATCTCTAATACCTATCCCTCTCAGTCATGAATCTTTGCCCCTTTCATTCTGTTCACTCTTGACCATATAATATCCTGCATTTTTTGTCTCCAACCTCAAAGCGTCCCCTGCTCCTCTTTGCCCATCCAAATTCAACCTTCAAGGTTCAAGTTACAATCTATTTTCTTCATGAAAACTCTGCCAGTTTTTGTCATTAAGATCAAATACTTTATATATCTGATTGTTCCTAAATCATCTTGTATTTTATTTGGTGCTTTGATGTTTATGGGTGTGTGTGTGTAAGTGGAAAGTGAGGAGTGAAGAGAAGATGGTAACCTTGTTCTTTCAATGCAGTTCTTAGCTCCTTTATAGTAGGTATTCATTACATGATTTTGCAATCTTAATATTTTTATTAGCACAGAGTGAAGAATATAGTAGGTGGGCAACAAAACCTGACTTGATAATATAGAAATCTAATGATATTGTAAATGGAAACA
Organism: Aepyceros melampus; assembly: GCA_006408695.1. Classification (NCBI taxonomy): domain Eukaryota; kingdom Metazoa; phylum Chordata; class Mammalia; order Artiodactyla; family Bovidae; genus Aepyceros; species Aepyceros melampus. The sequence continues at coordinate 151,065 of SJXQ01006947.1, read as the reverse complement.
AAATGCAGCTAAATTGTAGATATACAGAATATGGGCTAATCATAGGATTCCAATTGTATTAAAGAATGCATGCAAATCTTGATTGGTCCCACATCATAGTGGATAATAGAGAGAAATTATTATTTGTTGAACCACTGTACTGTGTTTCAGATACTTCATTCAGCAATTACATATGTAATCATTTCTAATACTCAGAGGAATTTTCTAAGTACAGAGTCATTATTCCCAATTTTAAAAAATCAGGAAATTGATTGAGAGTCAGAGGGCTTGTTGGAGAAATAGTACTGTTGTTCCCCTATTGTAGGCAGGTGATGTGTTCTAATACCCTGCATGGNAGGTCTAGCAATTTTCCCTACTTTCTTCAATTTAAGTCTGAATTTGGCAATAGCAAGTTCAACCCCATGTAAACTAAGTTTTTCTTCTATGTGTATATATCTAGGATAAAGTTTAATTTATGAATTAGGCACAATGGGAGATTAACAACAATAACTATTAATAAAAGTTATGTTAGTATGGTCCTTCTATCTTCGGAATATCTTACTGTGCAAATTTAATGCCTTTTCCATCTTAACTAAGCATTTTATCATACTTCATCATCTTAACTTCTGTTCTGTGAAGTGCAAGAGCATAGCTAATATAAATCTCTTTTCATACTTCACAATTTCACCAATAGAAAATTTGTTCTTACCATTGACAATTTTTTGGATACAATTTTTTCTTTCCTTATTAAATGAGGAACTTTCATCTTTTTAGTTAAAGGAAACACTTTAAGGCTTCTCTTTGACATATCTGCACAACTAGCATCGGTATTCTTACATTTTGGGGCCACTATTAAGTAAAATAAAGGCTATTTGAACACAAGTACTCCAATACTCTGACACGAGATCCCATAACCAATATGATGACTGAGTGACTAACAGGTGAGATACATTAGGCAAAGGAAGGGTTCACGTCCCGGGAGGGTGGAGTGGGGCAGCATGAGATTTCATCATGCAATTTAAAACCTAAGTGCCAAAGAATTGATGCTTTTGAACTGTGGTGTTGGAGAAGACTCTTGAGAGTCCCTTGGACTGCAAGGAGATCCAACCAATCCATTCTGAAGGAGATCAGCCCTGGCATTTCTTTGGAAGGAATGATGCTGAAGCTGAAACTCCAGTACTTTGGCCACCTCACATGAAAAGTTGACTCATTGGAAAAGACCCAGATGCTGGGAGGGATTGGGGGCAGGAGGAGAAGGGGATGCCAGAGGATGAGATGGCTGGATGGCATCACTGACTCCGTGGGCGTGGGTCTGGATGAACTCTGGGAGATGGTGATGGACAGGGAGGCCTGGCGTGCTGCGATTCATGGGGTCGCAAAGAGTCGGACATGACTGAGCAACTGAACTGAACTGAACTGAATTGTTGCTGAAATTTTCCATTTCATATTTTTAGACGATGGCTGACCATGTGTAACAAACTATCAATAACCTCAGATGACATATGCAGATGACACCAGCCTTATGACAGAAGGTGAATGGGATGCCAGAGGATGAGATGGCTGGATGGCATCACTGACTCCGTGGGCGTGGGTCTGGATGAACTCTGGGAGATGGTGATGGACAGGGAGGCCTGGTGTGCTGCGATTCATGGGGTCGCAAAGAGTCGGACACGACTGAGCAACTGAACTGAACTGAACTGAATTGTTGCTGAAATTTTCCATTTCATATTTTTAGACGATGGCTGACCATGTGTAACAAACTATCAATAACCTCAGATGACATATGCAGATGACACCAGCCTTATGACAGAAGGTGAAGAGAAACTAAAGAGCCTCTTGATGAAAATGAAAGAGGGAGTGAAAAAGTTGGCTTAAAACTCAACATTAAAAAACGAAGATCATGACATCTGGTCCCATAACTTCATGGCAAGTAGATGGGGAAACAATAGAAACAGTGACAGGCTTTGTTTTCTTGAGCTCCAAAATCACTGCAGATAATGACTGCAGCCATAAAATTAAATGACGTTTTCTCCTTGGAAGAAAAGCTACGACCAACATCAGTTCAGTTCAGTCGCTCAGTCGTGTCTAACTCTTTGCGAGCCCATGAATCGTAGCACGCCAGTCCTCCCTGTCCATCACCAACTCCCAGAGTTCACCCAGACCCACGCCCATGGAGTCAGTGATGCCGACCAACCATCTCATCCTCGGTCATCCCCTTCTCCTCCTGCCAGCATCAGAGTCTTTTCCAATGAGTCAACTCTTCACATGAGGTAGCCAAAGTACTGGATTTTCAGCTTTAGCATCATTCCTTCCAAAGAAATCCCAGGGCCGATCTCCTTCATACATAGACAGCATATTAAAAAACAGAGACATTACTTTGCTGACAAAGGTTTGTATCATCAAAGCTATGGTTTTTCCAGTAGTCATGTATGGATGTGAGAGTTGGGCCATAAAGAAAACTGAATGCTTAAGAATTGATGCTTTCAAGTTGTGGTGTTGGAGAAGACTCTTGAGAGTCCCTTGGACTGCAAGGAGATCAAACGAGTCAATCATAAAGGAAATCAGCCCTGAAACTGAAACTCCAACACTTTGGCCACCTGATGCGAAGAACTGACTCATTGGAAAAGACCCTGATGCTGGGAAAAATTGAAGGCAAGAGAAGGAGATGACAGAGGATGAGATTGTTGGGTGGCATCACCGATTCGATGGACATGAGTTTGAGCAAGCTCCGGGAGTTGGTGATGGACAGGGAAGCCTGGTGTGCTGCAGTCCACGGGTCACAGAGTTGGACATGATTGAGTGACTGAACTAAACTGAACTGAAGCTATGAAAAATAAAATGGTGCCTATGGGAGACCACTGTATATAGTAAAAAGTCTTGCATAATACTATGATCTCTCGTGTCTTCATTACATTTTAAAATATTTTGAGAAGCAGAGTCAGAAAGAACAACTTTGGATTCTATTAATATATGGGCTTCACTGGTGGCTCAGACGGTAAAGAATCTGCTTGTAGTGCAGATTGCCTGCAATGCAGGATTGCAGGGTTTGATCCCTTGGTGGGGAAGTTCCTCTGGAGAAGGAAATGGCAACCTACTCTAGTACTTTTACCTGGAAAATTCTATGAAAGGAGCTTGGCAGGCTACAGTCCAAAGGGTCGTAACGAGTCGGACATGACTGAGAGATTAAACCACCACTATAGGAATTCAAGGGTCACATTAAAATAAATAATTGACTTGCAGTCACTATGTGTCTGTGATCCAATCCTGGGTTTGGTGGCATGTGGGGCAGTGTCCTCCCAAGAGAAAAAAGCCAAGCAGTAGGTTTGCTTCATGGAAACCATTAGAAAAGAGCTTCTTTAAAAAAAAAAAAAGAAACCTGCAAGTTTTCAGAGACATTTTAAAAATATGCTTCAATCTCTAAGGCTGTGGTGCAAAAAGCATTTAATGATCAGCCTTCAGACTGGTCTTTGCGATCTTGGAAAACTCAGGGTAACTATTTTAAAAGGTTATACCTCCTCCCACTTTTCAGAAAATAAGACTAAGTCTCAGCGACATGGACTGAGCAAGACAGCGGAAGAATTGTCAGTGTTCCTCTTCAGACTTGGTAATGACCTAGAGTCAGGGGCAACTCCAGGACATGAGCACAGTTAGGTAGGTGACAGAATTTTTTCAAATTGTGTTCTCTTTCAGTCTAGTATAGCATAATGGTTAGGATGAACATCTAAATATATAGAAAAGAATATATGAATATTTTATTTGTAAGTACAGCCAAGTATATTGGTTAATTACAGAGTGTTAGAGACAGTTTGGTGTTTCCAAATCCTGGCTCCATATCTTAAAAGCTGTGTGACTTAGGTCAAATCACTATACTTCTTTGAGCTTCAGTTTCCTCATGCATATGTGAAGATATTTACAGTGTTAACTTTATAGACTATTGTGAAGATTAAATAAATTTACATTTGTAAAGTGTTTAGAACAGTGGCAAGTGCTATAGATATGATTTTAGATAAAATAAATTAATCCCTGACAACAGTATTGATGGAATCATATAACTATAAATTGCTTTCTTAGGAATCCTTGAACTCAAATACATTTTTCTTTTTTTTAAAAAAACTGTCCTATTCAGGTCACACAATGAAATATGAACAGAGTGAGGGCTAGAACTTCCAACTCTTAATGGTTATTCTAGAATTATTCCCAATCTACATTGCACCTTCAATATTTGTCAGCCATGGAAAGATGCCATTAGCTCTTCTCTTTCCTTCCGCTTAGGCTGGGAGTTTTCCACTCTTGGCACCCAATTTGGGAATTTGCCAGCTGTCTCCTAGGACTTCAAAGCCTTCCCAGTCCAGGAAGCTAAAAACGTTGAGGAGAGTATCCCTCAGAGCTTTTGAGTTAAGGAATTATTTCCTCGAGGCCACCGTCAAAATGCCAATTGCTTATTATACTGGGCATTAAATAATTTATCTGAAAAGAAGTAATAGAAAATGAGACCAAGACAAGTAGATTATCATGAGATGAGGTTTTGGAAAATGTTATGGGTAGCAATGGACAGAACTGGAGGACGGGAGTGTGAACAGAGTTCACTAAGAGAGAAAGAACTAGGAGCCAAACCATAGAGCAAAAGAAAGAGTAACACTGAATTTGGTGCTTTCCTATCATTTGAATATAATTTTTTCTCTCTTCAGGAATAGAATTAATTAGAGAAAGAAGGATAAGGATAGATGTGCAAGAAAGATGAAGATGGAAACCAGTGCTAATTGGTAGGTGCTGTGTGCAGGTACTATTTGGCATTTTCTTCGTAGAAACCCTGTGAGGTAGACATTTGTAACCTCATTTCCAATGGGGAAACTGAGGCTAAAGCAGGTTTAAAAACTTGCTCATTCAGCTCACCAGAGGCAGAGCCAGCTTTTCTCTAAGGGTCCAAAATTCTTCCGCCACAGTGCTTGACTCTTTCTCTACTGTCATAGCTCTTTACTTTTCTTGCTTTTTTCTAAGGCCAATTAAGCTCACTACTGAGCACTTTTATCTTACCACAGTCCTGCCAAAACCCCATCACCCTGTATTAGAAGGTACTTGACTGCATGTCAAAGAGAAAAGAGTAATTGCTCTTCTTTTGTTAACTATTTTTAGCACAAATTAACTGACTAGCAGATTTATCTTAAGCGATGCTGGCACTATTCACGGAGCCTGCACTACTACTGAAAATACAAATGCTAATTGTGCTGACAGCACTCAGCACAGCTTTTGACTTAGCTCATTCTAATTGAAAGGTGGACCACCGGGGCCTTGTTTCATGTATATTTGCATGAATTGGATGATTGTCTTAAATCCTCTTGCTTATCATCATACTATTTGCTCTATTTAACATGTTTGCTTCTCTGAATAACTTGGTTGCTTAAAAATTCATTTCACCCATGTTTATTAAAAAGAGAGAAAGAGGTCACTAAGGATAATATTAGAAGGGATTCTGGAGGCTCACTTACACTGAAAAAAAAAATTCTATGGAATCCAGTTTAGAATTACACAAAAAAAGATCATGAATGAAAGAAAATGTTATTCTTTCTACTTTGCACTTTCCAAATGACTTAACCCCTATCTGAAGGCAATGGTGGATTTATGGTTGATGGTGAGGACATTCACGTTTACAATTAAAATTTTTATGACCCACACGAGCATTATTTTTAGAACATGACTGCCTGAGTAGGTTCATAGATCTTAACATAAATAAAATGTTTTATTTGGCATGTCTGTAAATAACATTGTATTTCACTTTTGTTCATTTTTAAAATTATCTTCTCCTATCCTTCTGTAAGTGTTATCTCTTCTCTGAGACACAAAAAGTTAACACTTATTAACTGATAGTAACTAGGGCTGAATATGTACACAGTACATAGAAGGATTCAAGGGAAAAACAGCAACAGCAACAACAAGAAAACATTTAAAAGTTATTTCACATGAGCTAGCACATCCGTTCTGCTTCTGTCACTTGTTAGTGAATGAATGACTTTCAGCAAGTAATTTATATTTGTAAGCAACAGCTTCTTGAACCCATAAGGAGATAAATAAAAAAGAGGAGACTAATAGCAGTCTTACTTGCTCCTACTTATTAGGAGGTCTGTCAGGGAGTATATGAAAAATAATGTTGGTAGTTTTCCATACGGTGGCAGCCACATGAAAAATACTTATTTTCAATACTAAAAATAAGTATTGCAGCCATAGTAAAAAGAGCATCTCCTCATTTCTCATCTCACTTTATCATTTTTCATAAAATAGTTGACTAGAGGCACAATTAAACATTTTTCTTGTATTTATTTGCAGATAATGATGCTCCCTCCAGGTAGGAAAAGTTAATGATCAATGGTTATATTCTGTCCACAAGCATGTAGATTTCAGAGCAGTTGGATCGGAAGGTTGTTGATGCTGACTCCTACTTACTTCACATCAACTCACCAGAAGAATATCCACAAGGTGGTCACACACTCTTTGAATAACTACTATAAAACTTCTCACTATTTTTTCCAAGTTGGGACACATGGTTTTGAGGACATTAGCCTGCTATGACCCCCCTTGCCTGGCAAAGTGATAAAGCTATTTTTTTGCTACTTCACTCAAAATTCTGTCGCTCAGATTCAGTTTGGTGCTGGTGTACAGAGAAGCTGAGCTTTTAGCATCAAAGATAATAATAGCTATTTCACCTAGATTTCTTGTGTCAGATCTTGCCTCCTTTATTTCAATCACCCCTCAACCTCTAAACAAAGTGGTGTCTCTAAATTTTAAGAGACATCAAAATTAAAATTTTAATTTTATATTTCTTCTGTTTCTCAGTTTTTTATTTCAGATCTCAAGAAATGCACTTAAACTCACTGATTTCAAGAAAAAGAAATCCAAATTCCTTGAAGATTTTATAAAGCCCTTTAAAATCTACCTGTCTTCTATATGCATTATTTCTAAATATAAATGAAGCAGTTCTGCACAAAATTCAATTTTTTAAAGAAAAATGAGTTAAAATAATTTAAAGTTAACATGGAAAGGTAAACATATTCAAATATCTAATAATATTTTAAAAAATAAAGAATACAAAGGAGGATGTGTTTTTTGATACTCCATGAACTAGATGATAGCCTTACACTCAAAACCATGTGATGCCAGCTCAGAAATAGGTTAATAGGTCATCGCAACAGAATCAGAATCAATAAACAGAATAAAGTAGATATGAAAACTTAACATTGGACACAGATGGTCATTTAACTCACTGGAAGATTTATTTAATATATTTTTCTAGCATAAATAAATTATCACTAGAAAAAGATCAAAATTCTTGATTTTCTTCCTTACATCATAAAATATAACTGTATATATTCATTATAAGAAGTGAACATATATATTAATATTTTAAATATTTTAAGCCAAAGTAGAACTTCATTATCTATAGAATATAGACTTTTTGTATAACTTACAGGTTGAAGACCTTTTTGAGTGTAATAGTACCTCTAGAATTTGGACATATGTAGATATTTATGCCTTTAGTATGAAAAAGACATCTTATAAAAGCTGTAAGATAGTAGATTGGGGAAATCTTTATAATAAAAATATGACAAATTTTTTAATACTTATTACTAGAAAATCTTCCTCCAATAATTAAAAAAAGAGACAACCTTATAATAAAGTTATCATTGGACACAAATAGGCAATTCACATAAGAGGAAATCAAAATGTCCAAAAGATATATGCCAAAGTGTTCAATCTTATTTGTGGTGAAATTTAAAGTTATACAATAATTAACTACATTTTTATAGGGTGGTGATAATTATAAAGGGTACTACCACCCACCACTGGCAATGATGTGGATAGATGTGTTCACAATTCCTTAATGCTGCGAATGTGAATTGATACAATATTTTGTCGAAGTAGTCTGTTTATGGCTGGTCATGTTAAAATTACAGAAGACAAATATATAATAAAACAGCTTCATTTATGAGATGCTTTCAATAGTGCATAGATAGAAACAATGAGAGATTTTATATGTTTGTAAATCATGTGTATATTATATACATGTATATTTGCATACATATACATATGTATATTTGACAAATTATACACATGCATGCTTGTAGTTTTAAAATGTGGAGAAAATCTGGAGAATCTATATTATATATTTGTAGCAGAAAGTAGTTGAATATAATTTTTAAATATCCATTCTATGGAATATGAGACAAATATTGAAATGAATAAACTAAGCTTTTGCACAAGATGGTTAATTTACTGTATGTGTGTTTTCCTGTTCTTATAAAGTCTCAACTAAATGATAATAAAGGGATAAAACAGATATAAGCCAAAATAGAGACGAGGCTACTGAAAGATGAAATACTTTAACAAATTTTGACAAGACAGAAAGTGGATGCAAGACAGGAATCTGACACAGGAGATAAGAGAAGCTGTAGCAAAAAGTAGAGGCACAAGGATCTTTATAACCAAGGAGAAAGAAAAGTTGCCTCAAGAAATGCTAGAAAAGTATAGGAGTTAGGAACTGTAGGTACGATGATGGGTAGGATTGATGCTAAAAATAGATAGGTTACTTTAAAAGCTATATATAGAATAGACAACCATGCTGTCTTTGCACAAAGAATACAGATGTTGAATGTCCTATTTTGAGGCAGGAGAGAGAAAAAAATTTTTTGAGAAAGCAACTGAAAAAATCAACATAAAGCGCACTCTGTATCAATGAAAATGTATGTTTGCCCATGATTTAGGCATTTACTTGTGTTTTTACTTTTTCTTAGTATTATACCTAGATATTATCCTATTTCAGTTCTCAAAAGCGTGAAGTATGGGTTGATGTATTCAGGCTTCAGTCTAGATGCTTGAGCCTGATATTCAGTCACTGATTCATTCATTCATCAAAAAGTTATTAAGCACCCACTATCCTGAGCCCCATCACTTCATGGGAAATAGATGGGGAAACAGTAGAAACAGTGTCAGACTTTATTTTTTTGGGCTCCAAAATCACTGCAGATGGTGACTGCAGCCATGAAATTAAAAGACGCTTACTCCTTGGAAGAAAAGTTATGACCAACCTAGATAGTATATTCGAAAGCAGAGACATTACTTTGCCGACTAAGGTCCATCTAGTCAAGGCTATGGTTTTTCCAGTGGTCATGTATGGATGTGAGAGTTGGACTGTGAAGAAGGCTGAGCGCCGAAGAATTGATGCTTTTGAACTGTGGTGTTGGAGAAGACTCTTGAGAGTCCCTTGGACTGCAAGAAGATCCAACCAGTCCATTCTGAAGGAGATCAACCCTGGGATTTCTTTGGAAGGAATGAAGCTAAAGCTGAAGCTCCAGTACTTTGGCCACCTCATGCAAAGAGTTGACTCATTGGAAAAGACTCTGATGCTGGGAGGGATTGGGGGCAGGAGGAGAAGGGGACGACCAAGGATGAGATGGCTGGGTGGCATCACTGACTCTATGGATGTGAATCTGAGTGAACTCCGGGAGATGGTGATGGACAGGGAGGCCTGGTGTGCTGCGACTCATGGGGTTGCAAAGAGTCGGACACGACTGAGCGACTGAACTGAACTGAATATAGTAGATACCAACTTGATGGGCTTCCCCAGTGTCTCAGCAGTAAAGTACCCACTGCAGTGGAGGACATGCAAGTTCTTTTCCTGGGTCAGGAGGAACTCCTGGAGAAGGAAATGGCAACCTAGTCCATTATTCTTGACAAGAAAATCCCATGAACAGAAGAACCAAGACAGAGTCCATAGGAGCACAAAGAGTTAAACAAGACAGCATCTGAGCACAAGTGCCAACTTGATACAAATATCCCATTTGAAATGAGTAATCTCAAGACCAGAGGGAAGAAATGTTACTTTTCACAGATACTCATGAAGTTTTAATACAACAAACCACTATGTCATATAACTTCATTCCTCATAAAAGATAAAACTTGTTATAAATTAGCTTTACAAATAGAAATTGTTTAGATAATTAATCAACCCACAAAATGTTGCAACTCCATATAGGCAAGGTCCAATAAAGGAGAGGGAGAAAGCAACATACACACACACACACACACACACACACACACACACATGCTACTGAAAATGTAGTAAACAGTACCACACAATGAATTATGTAAATAACAATCAGTTCAGTTCAGTCACTCAGTCGTGTCTGACTCTTTGCGACTCCATGAATCACAGCACACCAGGCCTCCCTGTTCATTCCCAACTCCCAGAGTTCACTTAAACTCATGTCCATCGAGTCAGTGATACCATCCAGCCATCTCATCCTCTGTCATCCCCTTCTCTTCCTGCCCTCAATCCCTCCCAGCATCAGAGTCATCGCATGAGGTGACCAGAGTATTGGAGTTTCAGTTTCAGCATCAGTCCTTCCAATGAACACCCAGGACTGATCTCCTTTAGGATGGACTGGTTGGATCTCTTTGCAGTCCAAGGGACTCTCAAGAGTCTTCTCCAACACCACAGTTCAAAAATGTGAATTCTTCGGCACTCAGCTTTCTTCACAGTCCAACTCTCACATCCATACATGACCTTAGGAAAAACCATAGCCTTGACTAGACAGACCTTAGTCACAGGGTAATGTCTCTGCTTTTGAATATGCTATTCAGGTTGGTCATAACTTTCCTGCCAAGGAGTAAGCGCCTTTTAATTTCATGGCTGCAGTCACCATCTGCAGTGATTTGAAGCCTTAAAACATAAAGTCTGACACTGTTTCCACTCTTTCCCCATCTATTTTCCATGAAGTGATGGGACCAGATGCCATGATCTTCGTTTTCTGAATGTTGAGCTTTAAGCCAACTTTTTCACCCTCTTCTTTCACTTTATTCAAGAGGCTTTTTAGTTCCTCTTCACTTTCTGCCATAATGGTGGTGTCATCTGCATATCTGATTGATATTTCTCCTGGCAATCTTGACTCCAGCTTGTGCTTCTTCCAGTCCAGCCTTTCTCACAATGTACTCTGCATATAAATTAAATAAACAGGGTGACAATATACAGCCCTGACATACTCCTTTTCCTATTTGGAACCAGTCTGTTGTTCCATGTCCAGTTCTTAGTGTTGCTTCCTGATCTGCATTAGGTTTCTCAAGAGGCAGGTCAGGTGGTCTGGGATTCCCATCTCTTTCAGAATTTTCCACAGTTTATTGTGATCCATACAGTCAAAGGCTTTGGCATAGTCAATAAAGCAGAAATAGATGTTTTTGGGGAACTCTCTTGCTTTTTCCATGATCCAGAAGATGTTGGCAATTTAATCTCTGGTTCCTCTGCCTTTTCTAAAACCAGCTTGAACATCTGGAAGTTCATGTTTCAGTACTGCTGAAGCCTGAGTTGTAGAATTTAGAGCATCAATTTACTAGTGTATGAGATGAGTGCAATTGTGCGGTAGTTTGAGCATTCTTTGGTATTGCCTTTCTTTGGGATTGAAATGAAAACTGACCTTTTCCAGTCCTGTGGCCACTGCTGAGTTTTCCAGATTTGCTGGCATATTGAGTGCAGCACTTTCACAGCAACATATTCCAGGATTTGAAATAGCTCGACTTGAATTCCACCACCTCCACTAGCTTTGTTCGTTCCTAAGGCCCACTTGATTTCACATTCCAGGATGTCTGGCTCTCGGTGAGTGGCCACACCATCATGATTATCTTGGTCATGAAGATCTTTTTTGTACAGTTCTTCTGTGTATTCTTGCCACCTCTTCTTAATTCTTCTGCTTCTGCTAGGTCCATACCATTTCTGTCCTTTATTGGGCCCATCTTTGCATGAAATGTTCCCTTGATATCTCCAATTTTCTTGAAGAGATCTCTAGTCCTTCCCATTCTGTTGTTTTCCTCTATTTCTTTGAGACTGTGTGGGCACAGGAGGGTCGAGAGGAGCTACTCCATGTCCAAGGTCAGGAGGGGCAGCCATGAGGAGATATCCTTAGTCCGTGGTAGGGAGGAGCAGCTGTGCTTTGCTGGGGCAGCGGTGAAGAGATACCTCATGTCCAAGGTAAGAGAAACCCAAGTAAGATGGTAAGTGTTGGGAGAGGGCATCAGAAGGCAGACACACTGAAACCATAATCACAGGAAACCAGCCAATCTGATCACACGGACCACAGCCTTGTCTAACTCAATGAAACTAAGCCATGCCATGTGGGGCCACCCAAGATGGGAGGGTCATGGTGGAGAGGTCTGACAGAATATGGTCTTCTGGAGAAGGGAATGGCAAACCACTTCAGTATTATTGCCTTGAGAACCCCATGAACAGAAAAGGCAAAACGATAGGATACTGAAAGGGGAACTCCCTGGGTCAATAGGTTCCAAATATGCTACTGGAGATCAGTGGAGAAATAACTCCAGAAAGAATGAAGGGATGGGGCCAAAGCAAAAACAATACCCAGTTGTGGATGTGACTGGTGATAGAAGTAAGATCTAGTGCTATAAAGAACAATATTGCATAGGAACCTGCAATGTCAGGTCCATAAATCAAGGCAAATTGGAAGTGGTCAAACAGGAGAAGGCAAGAGTGAACATTGACATTCTAGGAATCAGCAAACTAAAATGGACTGGAATGGGTGAATTTAACTCAGATGACCATTATATCTACTACTGTGGGCAAGAATCCCTTAGAAGAAATGGAGTAGCCATCATGGTCAACAAAAGAGTCCAAAATGCAGTACTTGGTTGCAATCTCAAAAACGAAAGAATGATCTCTGTTCATCTCCAAGGCAAACCATTCAATATCAANTTAACTCAGATGACCATTATATCTACTACTGTGGGCAAGAATCCCTTAGAAGAAATGGAGTAGCCATCATGGTCAACAAAAGAGTCCAAAATGCAGTACTGGTTGCAATCTCAAAAACGAAAGAATGATCTCTGTTCATCTCCAAGGCAAACCATTCAATATCAAGGTAATCCAAGCCTATGGTCCAACCAGTAATGCTGAAGAAGCTGAAGTTGAACGGTTCTATGAAGATCTACAAGACTTGGTAGAACTAACACCCCCAAAAGATGTGCTTTTCATTATAGGGGACTGGAATGCAAAAGTAGGAAGTCAAGAAACACCTGGAGTAACAGGCAAATTTGGCCTTGGGGTACCAAATGAAACATGGCAAAGGCTGATAGGGTTTTGCCAAGAGAACGCACTGGTCATAACAAAGACTCTCTTCCAACAACACAAGAGAAGACTCTATACATAGACATCACCAGATGGTCAACACTGAAATCAGATTGATTATATTGTTTGCAGCCAAAGATAGAGAAGCTCTATACAGTCAGCAAAAACAAGACCGGGAGCTGACTGTGGCTCAGATCATGAACTCCTTATTGCCAAATTCAGAAACTGAATTTGAATTGAAGAAACTGAACTTAAATTGAAGAAAGTGAGGGAAACCACTAGACCATTCAGGTATGACCTAAATCAAATCCCTTATGATTATACAGTGGAAGTGAGAAATAGATTTAAGGGACTAGATCTGATAGACAGAGTGCCTGATGAACTATGGATGGAGGTTCTTGACATTGTACAGGAGACAGGGATCAAGACCATTCCCATGGAAAACAAATGCCCTTACAAATAGCTGTGAAAAGAAGTGAAAAACAAAGGAGAAAAGGAAAGATATAAGCATCTGAATGCAGAGTTCCAAAGAATAACAAGGAGAGTAGATAACAATGGTCAAGGGGAATTCAGGTGAGGAAAAACTCCTGTAGGCTGGCTGAGACAATTTAGTCTTCAAGGAAGAATTTGGTAGTTGAGCAAAGTTTACACAGATGATATGGAAAATGAATTAGAAGATCAACCTAATTACTCAAGTTGCTATTCACGGTATTCACTTTTTTCTTTCTTAAAACATTTTTTAGAAGAACGTAAATGTAAGATTTATCCCTATAAGTGCATGACCCAGTATTGTTATTTATAGGCACAATGTTGTACAGCCAATCTCCAAAAGTTATTCATCTTGCACAACTGAGATTTCATACCTGTTGAATAGAAACTCGTTATTTCTTCCACTATCCAGTCCCTGGGAACCCCTATTCTACTCCCTGTTTCTATGAGTTTAACTATTTTTTGATACCTCATATGAGTGGAATTGGGCTTCTCTGGTGGCTCATGGTAAAATCTCCTGCATGCCAGTGCAGGAGACCAGAGTTCAATCCCAGGGCAGGGAAGATCCCCTGGAGAAGGAAATGGCAACCCACTCCAATGCTCTCGCCTGGGAAATCACAGGGACTGAGGAGCCTGGTGGCTGTAGTTCATGAGGTTGCAAAAGAGTCAGACTCAAACTAACAACTGAAACAACAACATGAGTGGAATCATGTAGTCATTTGTCTTTCTGTGACTGGCTTATTTCATTTAGCCTTCTGTCCTCAAGGTTCACATGTGTCAAATATGACAGAATTGCCTTCATTTTTGAAGGTGAATAATATTTTATCATTTGTATATATCATATTGTCTTTATTCACGTGTTGATGGACAAGGTTGTTTATATATCTTGGTTCTTGTAAATAATATTGCAATGAACATGAGAACGCAAATTGCTCTTTGCAATCCTGATTTCAGTTCTTTTAGAGAAATGCCCAAAAGTGGGACTGTTGGATCACAGTGTTTCCATTTTAATTTTTTTGAGGAACCTCTATATTGATTTCCATGGTACCTATATTGTTTTACTGGAGAAGGAAATGGCAACCCATTCCAATATTCTTGGCTGGAAAATTCCACGGGCACAGGAGACTAGTGGGCTACAGTCCATGGAGTCACAGAATCAAACAAGACTAAGTGACTAAAACACACACACACACATACACACATATTATTTTACATTTTTACCAACAATGTGCAAGGGTTCTAATGTCTACATGTCATCTACAATGCTGGCTATGTTTTGTGTTTGTTTGTTTTATAACGGCCATCCTAATATATGTGAGATGTTTTGATCTGCATTTCCTTGATGATGAGTGATGTTGATCTTCTTTCTATACAGATAATAGCTTTGTATGTTTTCTTTGGAGAAATGTCTATTCAAGTCTTTTCCTCATTTTTAACTGAGCCTTTTGTTATGAAATTACAGGAGTTTCTATATATTTTGCATGCTTGTTGTTATTTAGTCACTCAGTAGTGTCTGACTCTTCTGTGACCCCATGGACTGTAAGCTGCCAGGCTCCTCAATCCATGGCTTTCCTAGACAAGAATACTGGAGTGGGTTGCCATTTCCTTCTCCAGGGGATGAGGGATCGAACCTGAATTTCCTGCATTCTGTGTCTCCTACATTGCAGGCAGATTCTTTACCACTGAACCACTGGAGAAGCCCTATATTTTTCATTTTGTTGTTGTTCAGGCACTAAGAGGTGTCCAACTCTTTGTGACCCCATGGACTGCAGGACGCCAGGCTCCTCTGTCCTCCATTATCTCCCAAAGTTTGCTGAAATTCATATTCATTGTCAGTGATGCTATCTAACTATCTCATCATCTGCCTCCTTCTCCTTTTGCCTTCCATCTTTCCCAGTGTCAGAGCCTTTTTCAATGAGGCAGCTCTTCACATCAGGTGGCCAAAGTGTTGGAGTTTCAGCTCCAGCATCAGTCCTTCCAATGAATACTCAGTACTGATTTTCTTTAGGATTGACTGGTTTGATCTCCTAGCACACCAAAGGACTTTCAAGAGTCTTCCCCAACACCACAGCTGGAAGCATCAATTCTTTGGCACTCAGCCTTCTTTATGGTCCAACTCTCCCATTCATACATGACTACTGGAAAAACCATACCTTTGACTATACAGACATTTGTCGGCAAAATTATATCTCTGCTTTTTAATATACTGTCTAGGTTTGTCACAACTTTCTTTCCAAGGAAAGCATAGTAACCTCCTGTAAGATATATGACTTGCAAGTATTTTCTCCCATGCAATATGACCTTCAAAAGGCCACTTCTTAATTTGTTGATTGTTTCCTAGGTAGAAAGAAGCTTTTCAGTTTGATGCAGTCCCACTTATGTATTTTTAATTTTGTTTTCTGTGGTTTCAGTGTCACATCCCAGAAATCATTGCTAAAACCAATATTGTGAAAATTTCCCCATGTTTTCTTTCAGAAGCTTTCCAGTTTCAGGTTATCTTTCTGCTGCTGCTGCTGCTAAGTCACTTCAGACATGTCCGACTCTGTGTGATCACATAGACGGCAGCCCACCAGGCTCCACCATCCCTGGGATTTTCCAGGCAAGAACACTGGAGTGGGTTGCCATTTCCTTCTCCAATGCATGAAAGTGAAAAGTGAAAGTGAAGTCGTTCAGTAATGTCTGACTCTTCGCAACCCCATGGACTGCAGCCTACCAGGCTCCTCTGTCCATGAGATTTTCCAGGCAAGAGTACTGGAGTGGGGTGCCATTGCCTTCTCCAATGCATGAAAGTGAAAAGTGAAAGTGAAGTCGTTCAGTAATGTCTGACTCTTCGCAACCCCATGGACTGCAGCCTACCAGGCTCCTCTGTCCATGAGATTTTCCAGGCAAGAGTACTGGAGTGGGGTGCCATTGCCTTCTCCACAGGTTATGTTATCCATTGCTAAATAAACACATTCAAACATTTTATCATAGAAAGCACTGTGTACATCTAGTTATCCTTAGTGGTTTATTATTCAATTTTAAGACCTTAGAACTTTTTAAGAAGGATGAGGATTTCAAAATGCTTACAGAAATATTACAGAAATAAAAGTACAACTGAAGATTAAGTCAGAGATAAATATTAAACTCAAAGAAATTTTCCAAGAAACTGAAAGCTGAGAAATTAGCATGTCATAGAGACAAAACTTATAGCCATAAAATTAGTTTTTTGGAAAAATGTAATTTTTCATTAGGCATTTATAACATTTTCTTGATATCTTATTTTCTGTTTATCTTAAGTATAAATGTGCACAAATACTTATGTTGCTTTATTTTTCTAAATGTAAACTATGTTTCCAAATGTAGCTCTGTGTCTGTGCTTACAAAAGTTAACAAGTCATTCATACTAGTCATTCTTGGTGAACACTTCTTTCTTTCTAGGATTGTTTAAGCATCTTGGGGCTTATTTTGTCAGAACATCTGCAGGTAGACTTCTCATCTTCAGTGAGTCATTCTTACTGCTGATGTGCCTGTGATTGCATGGACCATTCTAATATCTGATACCCAACTCCCTACCTGACCATCTTGAGAATTGAGAACTTTACTCCCCAACTCCAATCTGCCTGTAAAGAATCTGCCTGCAATACAGCAGACTCAGGTTTGATCCCTGGGTTGGGAAGATCCCTTGGAAAAGGAAATGGCAACTCCCTCCAGTATTCTTGCCTGGAGAATTTCATGGACAGAGGAGCCTGGCAGGCTACAGTCCATGGGATCCCAAAGAGTGGGACACATCTGAGTTTTCACTTTCACAATTCCAAGCACCAGCCTTCATCCACTTTCTTTCTGATCGGTTGAACTTAAATTCTTTCTTTCAACCTGAAACACAAAACATTTTGCTCCCCTCTCCATTGTACGCACGCTTGCTCAGGCTTTAGAAATATACCATTGTCTTTCCCTTCGCAGAATGCTCAGTCATGTCTGACTCTTTGTGGACCCATATGCTGTAGCCCACCAGGCTCCTCTGCTCACAGAATTTTCCAGGCAAAATACTGGGGTTGGTTGCCATTTTCTACTCTAAAGGATCCCCAGACCCAGGGTTGGAACTCGTGTCTCGTATGTCTCCTGCATTGGCAGGTAGATTCTTTATACTAGCGCCACCTGGGAAGCCCTTCTCAGAATTTGGGAATTTAAAAGTTTATTTTTCCCTGGTAACAACACAAGAAATTGGAAAAAAAAAAGTATTTTTTCCTTAAATTTCAGCTTCTGACATATTTTAACAATCTATGTTTCCAATTAATTATTTGAACATCATCTTACAAAAATGAAAATGTAGGATGACTCAAGATTTAAAAAATCTTACTGAGCTCCTTAGTCTCCCCCTTGTTTATTGGTTTGTTAAATTATAATTGTCAAATAAGTACAAAATATCTGTGAGGCTCCTTACAGAGATCAGTTTTATTTTTATTTTAGGCAAACTTGCACATAGTCAGAAAGGATTCTGGATTTAGGCTGAAAGAGGTGAGTGGAAAGCTATATCAAGCCTAATGTCAGCATAATCACTGCGGCCTTTTTATTAAAATTATTTGAAAAAGGCATCCCTGGAAATCAGCCCCTTGAAGATTCATGCTGCTTCTGCTGCTGCTGCTGCTAAGTCGCTTCAGTCGTGTCCGATTCTGTGAGGCCCCATAGAGAGCAACACACCAGGCTCCTCTGTCCATGGAATTCTCTAGGCAAGAGTACTAGAGTGGGTTGCCATTTCCTTCTCCTGAAGTTTTCATAGTGGGCACCTTTTGTTTATATATAGAGTGATGAAAATATTTAGAAGAGGGGGTCCCAAGTATACCCCATCTGCAGCTTTCAGGGATAAAGTGCTGCTTTTGTGCGTGCTTGTGCTTAGCTGCTTCAGTCATGTCTGACTCTCTGCAACCCCATGGACCATGGCTTGCCAGGTTTCTCTGTCCATAGGATTCTCCAAGCAAGGATACAGGAGGGGTGCAAAAATTGTCCTATAAATTGATTATTCTCCTTAACACCACCTCAAAACAGATGGTGAAAGAATGGCTAACCTGAAGGAAACCTCTGTTTTCTTGGAAAAGAAGATGCAAAGAAAAAAAAAAAGTTCCTCACAGCAACAAAAAGGGACCTCATCAGGAACACATAGCTTGAATGTCTGCCTTTGCTGCCACTCTGGAATCTCAGCCAGTCAGAGGACCGGAGACATTCTTATCAAAGCTTAAGCCAGAGCAATAACCGCTAATAGATGGTGCCAGACTCCATGCAGGACAGAGAGGAGCTTGAATGGCATGGCTGGACCTGGAGCACTCTTATTTGGTTAGCCTGAGGGGCTTCCCTGTTCATTTCACTAACCTCGTAGTAACATGCTGCTGCTGCTCTAAGTCATGTCAGTCGTGTCCGACTCTGTGCGACCCCATAGACAGCAGCCCACCAGGCTCCCCCGTCCCTGGGATTCTCCAGGCAAGAACATTTCCTTCTCCAATGCATAAAAGTGAAAAGTGAAAGTGAAGTCATTCAGTCATGTCTGAATCTTAGCAACCCCATGGACTGCAGCCCACCAGGCTCCTCCGTCCATGTGAGTTTCCAGGCAAGAGTACTGGAGTGGGGTGCCATCGCCAACATAGCAACATATTTTACCAGGCTGAATTACTTATATTGGAATCTGATATGAATCAAGACAGATAATTTTTTTCTGTAATCCTACATAATTTCTATTTTAAACTCACAATTTGCCAGAACAGGAAAATTAATGTCAATCAAATGGGAATATTCCTTTTGTATGGGATTGTGTCTAAGGGGCTCTCGTAGGTCAGATGTAAAGCATGTGGAAGGATGGGGAGGTGATGGCTCATCAGTATCCCTTGAATGTCATCATCCCACACAACCATCTCTCACTGACCTCAAGGTCACTTTTGTCTTTGTGGCCTCTGTGAGTCTGGAAAATCTCTGCTGTGTCCACAACACAGACTGAGGCTTGGATGTTTCTATAGCCTTTCAAAAAACTCATTTATGTGGCCCTTGATGAGCTGCATAGCTATTTCCTGGATTCTGCCTGGGGCAAAGGCATAAACCTTACTCTCTGGAACAAGCCTCCTTCCATCCCTCTTACCTCAATATGGGAGAATCTGTTTTGGTTGCCAAAGAAATCCTATTTTTCAGAGATGTAATCTGGTTCCCAAGAATATTCTTGCTCAGGACCAATTTTTATAAAGGTTCAAGGTTCCAGTTCTCTCATTAACCTGGGTCTATCTCAAAATCAGTCACTAAATGCACAGTGACTTACTTTCCAATTGTGTTATAAGAATTTGTCTGAATCGCTCAACACTGTAGCTAGGCACATGTACAGAAGCTGTAGTCCCAGGCAGTAGCCACAATTTTCTTTTGACCATATTTCATAGGTAGTGGGCGCTGCACCTGCCCCAGTTTCATGCAATTAACTTGACTCTGCTCTCCTGCCATGCACATGGAGCTCTGGCTCCCATTGCTCTGCAGGAGGCAAAGCCTAGCTTCATCCAGACTCAGAGCACAGCAGGCCCTGGCTCTAGTCCCTAACTACTGACTTACTACTCTGAACTTCTGTTCCTTTTCTGGTCCACGGAGATAATTTTGTTTCAAGTTTAGCATGCTTAATGATTTTCTTTGATTCATGTTGATGTATGGCAAAACCAATACAATATTGTAAAGTAATTAACCTCCAATTAAAATAAATAAATTTATATTAAAAAAAAATTGCTTTTCCTTACTGCATCTAGAGATGATGGAGAAGTTCAAGCTTAATCTCATAATGTCATCCGGACTCTTCCACCCAAATCTTAAGTTTCTGTTTATCCAGTTCTCAGAGTGAATTCAGATATTGTGCACATGAGGAGTCAAAGTCGCTCCACATCCGACTCTTTGTGACCTCATAGACTACACAGTCCATGAAATTCTCCAGACCAGATACTGGAGTGGGTAACCTTTCCCTTCTCCAAGGGATCTTCCCAACCCAGGGATCAAAGCCAGGTTTCCCACATTGTAGGTGGATTCTTTACCAGTTGAGCCACAAAGGAAGCCCAAGAATACTGGAATGGGTAGCCTGTCCCTTCTCCAGGGGATCTTCCTGATCCAGGACCTGGGAATCAAACTGGGATCTCCTGCATTGTGGGCAGTTTCTATACCAGCTGAGCTACCAGGGAAATCCTGTGCACATGACGACTCAAGAAGACCCAAGTCAGGACTCCATCTTGTTCATAGCTAACCTGATACAAGAAGGAAAATCAAATTGTGTCCTATAACATACCGCATATGAGATACAAAGATAGAATAAACACTGAAGGATGTTTTTTCATAATAAAGTCCTTGTTCATAACCAAATCCCAAGAAGGACTGGGATTAAATTATCTTAAAGAGCATTTCCATGCATGGACTTGCCTTGGAGATTTGCTGTTGTGTCTAGTTGCACTTTCAATACATACTCATATTCAGAGCACTGATCAGACAGCCAGTGAGTCAGTAATTATAGAACACTTTTTCCAGCTTGAAAATTCACAAATGTGTGAATAATAAAAGAGAAGCGCTGAACCTTTCACAACATGTCTGCCAGTTAAAAACGGGAGTATTTGTCCTTGCCAATGCCATAGTATGGCTATGAAATGGCTAAATGGTATTGTATACATATCTATGTTTTGAGGTTGTCCTTAGCACACTCAAAGACAAGTTAAATTTTCACCTTAATTGCATTCATTTAAAAAGAGAGTTTTAAAAAAAAGCTATGCATTAAATTCAAGAATCTAGGAAAAACCTGTTAGTAGAATAAATTCAAGAATCTAGGAAAATAATTGCTAATAGAATAAATGACATAGTAAGCAAATATTAAAATTATTTAACCAAAAAAGCTGTTCTGTTGAAAAGGTTTAAGACAGATTTTAAATATTTCATTTTATTGAAGTTAATTCTAAAAAATGATAATATCTTTATGCTTTCTTTTGCCTTTACAAGATGATTTTAGGGACAATTTTATGATCAAAAATCTTGAAAATATAGATAAAATGAACTTTCTTTCTAAAGGAAATCTAATTATCAAAGTGATATCAGAAAAAATATACAACTTAAATCAAATGCTATAATCTTTAATCAAAGTCATTAATTCTCAATGTTCCAATATTCACCTGGTGAAGCTAAATGTGATTTTGGCCAAATCACCAAGGAATAGATAATCCTCATATAATGTCATCTTTCCAGATTATTAAAAAAAAATTAACAAGCTTTATTTTGGTTTTAATTTTTGGATATAAGATTGTCTATTTGCTGATTAATTATTGGAGTCATTATTAGAGTTCATTGTTTCACTGGGAAGCTAGATTAATAAACAGAGGCCAGTGAAATAGTCAGCAGCAATAATAATAAACAAAGGTAGAGTTAGAAGGTAAATATCCATTATACCAGAAAAATCTTTCAGAAACTGCCAGGAATCTAACAGGAGGAAAGCAAATAATTATGGAAAAATTATCATAAAATATTAGTGAACAATATGCTTGAAAATCAAAATAATTTGATAGGAAAATTATTATTATGGAGAGGAATATTATTGACAGTAAGGCTGTCAGTTATTCTAAAATTAAAAGTAGAACCTACCTCAAGAACTTTTATGGGATATAACAACCTAATGTACTTTATCTGAATGTGTAACATCCAGAAATATCCAAAATGTCTGGTAAATGGTCTGCTCTAACAATTATGTATTTTTTTTATAAACTTATAATAAATAAGGCAGGATAATATTGGTTCAGAAAGTGATAAATATTTTGAGAACTGAGAGCTGAGGTAGAGACTCAAGCTAAGGAAGACAGTTTTTTTCATTAAATAGCTTTATGTTTTTATATATGTGTATTTTACATACAAAATTGCATATTTAAAGCAATAACTTGATGTGACATTTTTATAAACCTATGTAATCAACACAACTGTAAACTTTTGTTATAACCCCAAAAAGTTTCTTCTTCCTTTTTAATCCACTCTCAAGGAGCCCCCATTCTCTATCAAATCATCTCCTTTCTGTCATTGTTGATTAGTTTGCATTTTATACATAAATGGAGCAATATAGCATGTATTCTCTTTTTGTCTTTTTCACTCAGGATAAGAGATTCATCAACATTGTTAGGTATATCAGTAGTCAATCATCTTTATTACTGAGCACTATTCCATTGTATGGATGTACCATAACTTTTCTGTTTATGCATTGATGGATATTTGGGTAACACTCAGGTTTTAACTACTACAATAAAAATCTTTATATAGATATAGGCTTTCATTTCTCTAGGGTGCAAACTTAGGAGTGGAGTGGTAGGTCACATGGTAAGTGAATGTTTAAATTTTTAAGAAGCAACCAAATCATTTTCCAAATTAGAATAGGTTAGAGTGGATTTTTCTTCACACTCTCTTGAAGTAGATCGGCATTATCAACCTATTTCATTATGGTTATTATAGGGATATGCAGTGTACCTCATTTTGGCTTTAATTTATATCTCCCTAATGGCTAAGAATGTTGATCATCTCTTTCTGGGATTATTTATCATTCATACATATTTTTCTGTGGAAAGTATCAGTTCAAAAATTTGTCCACCTTTGTTTTGTTTCCTTATGTGAGTTTTAAGAGGTCATCCTATATTCTGGATAGAAGTCCTTTGCAGCTATGTGACTTATAACTGCCTTTTCATACATGTTTTTCAAAAAGCAGATGAAAGTTTCTAACACGTAAAATAAAAACTAAGACATACAGATATAAAGTGACTTGAAAGAACAGGAATCAATGCAGGGAGAACAATTTTATAAAAATCTTATAAAGTATTTATATTCACAAAGAGACAAGAGAAGATATTACACTTGCAGGAAAAAAAATGAATAGGATATTAGAAAAAAAGTGAATATTCAAAAAACAAAAAGGAACTCTTGGAGTTTAAAAACATGACAGCTGAAAATAAAGTACTTTTTAAATAGTAGAAGAATTGGAAAATAAATTAGGAAAACATCCCAGAATCAACAGAGAAATGGAAAATAGTAGTGAAAAAGAAAGAAAATTAGAGCATCAGTAGAGAAGACCCATGGTCTGTATATAACAGGAGCTCCAGAAATAGAGAACAGGAAAAAAAAAAAAAGAGGATAAAAAATAAAATAATTTAAGGAACATTCTCAGAACTGAAAGATTAAAAGGACACAGCAAGTGCCCGTCTCAATGGATATAAATAGGTCCATCCCAAGGCCTATCACTGTGAAATCTCAAAACACTGATACAAAGAGGAAATTCTATAAGCTTTCAGAAAAGAGAGACTTTAAAATTCTGAAGTAAAATTATTTCCAACTCAGAATTCTATAACCAGGCAAAAAACAATGAAGGACAGAAAAAAAATGCATTTTCAGAAATACAAAAGCTCAAAAAATGTATCATTGATACACTTATCACAATAAGTTATTAAAGATTTTGTTCTAAGAGAAAGATAAACCAATAAAGAAGGTTTACATGAGAAAAGATAACTGGAGATCCAGCAAGGGAGAGCTTGATGAGACATCCAAGCATGACAGTGGCATCATCTGAGCAGAGACTGGAGATGGACAGGCACACACTAAGGGCCATCATCCCCCCCTTTCTAAGACTTCCTTTTGGGGGAACAGTTTTAGGTTTATAACAAAATTGAGAGGAAAGTACCAAGGTTCCCCACATAATCCCTGCCCTAGTACATGTATAGCCTCCCTCATTATCAATGTCACTCACCAGAAAGGTACCTTTGTTCCTAAAGATGAGGCTACATCCATACATAATTATCTCCCAAAGTCCACAGTTTACCTTAGGCTTCACTCTTGATGTTACACATTCTATGGGCATGGACAAAAGTATTATGGTATCTATCTACGTTTCACTTCCAGAAAAATCCTCTGTGCTCCACTTATTGATCACACCTTCCTCTCCCATCCTTCAGAAAACTCTGATCTTTTTACTGTCTCTACAGTTTTGCTTTTGCCAGAATGTAATATACGTGGAATCATATGGCATGTAGCCTTATCAGATTGGCTTCTTTCCCTGATTAACATGCACTTGTTTCCTCCATGTCTTTTCATGGCTTGATAGCTCATTTCTTTTTATCATTGAATAATATTGCATTGTCTGGATGTACCACAGTTTACTTATCCATTCACTGAAGGACATCATGATAGCTTCCAAGTTTGGACAATTAATAAAGCTGCTATCATACATCCATGTGCTGCACTTTGTATGGTCTCTTATAATGTTTTTCCAACTTAGAGGTAGAATATTAAAGTAATTCTTACCCAGATCCTTATCTATACTCTGCTTGTCTTCACCATGTACAGATGGGATTCTGGCTCTCTGCTGCCCTTTGGCCTGAATCAGTCATGGACACTCCTTTCACCCAATAAAACTGTTTCATATTTATCTTCCCACTGATTTTTGAAGGTAGGCAAAGCAAAGACTAGAAATCAAAAACACTGACTCGTCTCCCCCTTCTTATCATATTCCTCTCAGTGTCCGGTACCTGGCCCACACCACTGACCTGATTCTAAATATTTCTTTGTTATTGTTTAGTTGCCAAGTTGTGTCTGACTCTCTTGTAACCCCGTGGACTATAGTCTGCCAGGCTCTTCTGTCCAGGGGATTACCCAGGCAAGAACACCAGAGTGGGTTGCCATTTCTTTCTCCAGGGGATCTTCCTGACCCTGGGAGTGAACCCATGTCTCCTGCATTGCAGATGGATTCTTTATCAATGAGCCATTGGGAAGCCACATAGAAATTTGTATTCTCTAGTGTATATCCTTTGTGATCTCTGCAGGACTTACTTTTATAAGAAGTGTTTCTGGGCAAATGAATTAACAGATGTTCAACTATTCTGATGTGACATTTGAAAATACAAATGCTGTTTCAAGACAAAAAGTACATACCCTAGTCAATAAGTCAATGAAATTTTAATTCTACCTTTTGAATTACCCTCTTTTAATTAAGGCTCCCCCCTCTAAACAGACTGTCACTATTAAAATCGAGCATATCAGGAAAAGAAATAATTGACTTAGGGACAAGGCAGGTAACTAATGTGTTACACTCCGAGAGAAATATTACAGAATCATGGGAAACGTTGTGAACTTGAGACTGTATTCTCTGCCTATCAAATTCATTCATTTTTTTAAATCTTACAGAGTCAAACTGGTTTCCCTGGTGCTCAGATGGTAAAAATCTGTCTGCAATGCAGGAGATTTGGATCTGATCTCTGGGTCAGGAAGATCCCTTGGTCAGGAGAAGGAAATGGCTACCCACTCCAGTAAGCTTGCCTAGAGAATTCCATGAACAGAGTCAAATCAAAGAAGTCTTTGCTTAAAGAGTAACCATTTTGGAATCTGTTTCAGTTGAATCATTAATCTATCTTTGAATAGCATCCTGTGAGGAAAAAAGATTAGTAAAGGAAGTTTTGATGAAGGACAGTCTAGGAAGAAAAGTAGATTCTTCTCCAGAGTGTGGAGCTCAGTATTGCCTGGTGTCCACCAAGGCCACATAGCATCTTTACTTTCAGAGACAGTCAATTTCTCTGAGAGTGTCTAATGGGCAGGGCTGGGATCATCATCCTGAACAAGAAAGGAGTTTCTACCTCCCTCATGGCTATTTCTGTACTACTTTTTATAAAGAAATCATTTTCAAAGTAATATCTGCTGTACATTTTTACTATCTTGTTAATTATCTCATACAGAGCTATGCATAAGGCAATAGCAAAGAATTGCTGCTGAAATAAATAGAATTCACCATTTTATCTCAGGTAAAAAATCCAACTTTATCTCTGGTCTTGAAAACTGGCATCGTGCACAGCAAGCTGGGAGGAGAAGCCCAGAAACCTAAATGATAGCAGTACTCTTTCTGAAATGCTGTTAAGTGCAATGTGAAGCTATTGTGAACTTGAAGTTTCTATAACTATTATTATTATTATTATTATTATGCTCTTTCAAGCATTTTAATATTCAAGATAGCAAAATTTCATCATTTTTCTTCTATATTATATATATATATATATATATATAAATTATAAAACTTTCTTCTATATGTTATATATATAACCTTTGGGGGATATTAAGAAACCTTTGCAAACTGTGAAGGTCACTGGCTGCATGGACAATATTATACTATTATAATATATCATATACTTTTTTTTTTCATTGTAAAGAAACCTTGTCTACATTTTAGGATATCTGATTAGCTTTTAGAAGCAGGAGATCTGTGTGAAGAAAGTGTCTTCTCATTACATTTGAAGCTAACCCTTAGAATGTTTTTCCTGGCACATAGCTAAAAGTAAACAGAGACAGCACTTGAACCCAAAGTTCCAACTCAAAATCAGTTACTTTTTTTTTTTTTTTTTTGCTATACTCTGCTTCCATTTACTGTAATAGCTCGTTGGTCAAAGAGCAAGTTTCCTGCCTGTCACTGAACTGGTAAGTGTCATTTAATTATTTATGTATTCAAGGAGATCAGTCCTGGGTGTTCATTGGAGGGACTGATGCTGAAGCTGAAACTCCAATACTTTGCCACCTGATGGGAAGAGCTGACTCACTGGAAAAGACCCTGATGCTGGGAAAGATTGAGGGCAGGAGGAGAAAGGGACGACAGAGGATGAGATGGTTGGATGGTATCACCGACTCGATGGACATGGGTTTGGGTGGACTCTGGGACTTGGTGATGGACAGGGAGGCCTGGCATGCTGTGGTTCATGGGGTCACAAAGAGTAGGACACGACTGAGCAACTGAACTGAACTGAACTGACATTCAGAAATACTTTTGTGGAGTTTCTCTTGTAGATAAGGTGTTAAATAAGACCATGCAAGCACAAAATACCTGAAATCAAAAGTTACTTGAAGAATCAGTTAGTTACAATTTTAATAAATTATTTGAAACAGAAATGTATATTGCATGAGTATATGAAAAAGGGAAGTTAACTCTGTTTAGGATAAGATGCCTCAAGGAAAACTTAAGTTAAAACTCTAGTGATAAGTGATACTTTTAGAAAATTGATTGTTTGGAGCCACTGTCCATCTGTTGTAATCCTACTCTCCAATGTGATAGTATTAGGAGGTGGTTCCTCTGGGAGATTTTAGACCATGAGGGTGGGGTTTTCATGAATGGGATTAGTGACTTTATGAAAAGACCCAGGGAACTCTGTCACCTCTTCTGTCATGTGGGGACACAGCAAGAAAATGGCTGTGAAGCAGGAAACTGGCCTACACCAGACACTGAATCAGCTAGCACATCAATTTTAGACTTACCAACCTCTAGAACACTGAGAAATGAACTTCTTTTGTTTACTAGCCACTCACTCTACTGTATTCTGCTATAGTAGCCCCAAAGGAGCCTGGATAAGGATGGACAGAATCTTCTCATGAAGAGCAAATAACCATACAAAATGCTCATATCTAAAAAACAAACAAAAAAAAACACACCTCATATCTTAGAGGAGATGTTTGTACATTAAGAAAAAAATGGAGTCAAATATCGATGGACTATAGTGAGTGAGGTGATAGGACCTCCCTAATGGTCTAGTGGTTAAGACTTTGTTTCTAGTGCAAAGGGTGCAGGTTCCATCCTTAGTCATGGAGATAAGATCACACATGTTTTGTGGACAAAAAAAATCAAAAAATAAAATAGAAAGCAATATTGTAACATATTCAATAAAGACTATACAAATGATCCACATTCAAAAAAACATTAGGGAGAAAATAATTTTCCCCATTCTTATAGATGGAGAAAAGCTCAGCTCCACATTCAACTTCCAAAGAGCCATCTTTTATCTACTTCCCCATGATACTGATCTGCTTTTCTGTAATCAGGAGCAGTGATTATTGGAACAGCTATTTCTCCTCAAAGCAGAGAAGCACTTCAAATTTCATATATTATTCACAATACCATTGCAACCATTCCTGTATGGATGTTTATTGCAGTGCCTAGAGATGGAGAAATGGGAAGAGATAAATAACCTAGCTGCAGAATTTTGGAACACTGTGTAAAGACTTAATTTCCTCTGGATTTCCACAGAGAAAAAATTCAAAAAGGAGTGAAAATGAAGCTACCAGCCCAAAAGAAGTAGAACAAATACACACACATTAAATTAGAATGTTTTTAAACTATCCATTCTGTAACCTGTCCAGGCACTAAAATCCCAGCAATTCTAATAATCAGGGACTTGCAAAGGTGCCAACTAGTGAAATGGAAATTTTTTCCCCGTTTTTTTCTCTTGCAGTAAAACCATGGACCACAGTTTTTATGCCTCTTTCACCTTTTTAGTTTATTCTCTATTAGGGGCCCAGACTTTTGCTATCCTAAGTTACTTTTTATCAACACTACCTGTTCTCTGAAGTCTAAAGTCTACGATTTTCTATGTCTGTATTCGTTTTCTTCACTGTTAAGAATTTTAGGAAAAGATGATAACTTTCTTCCAAAGATCACATTTCTCATTACCTTTCTAACCAGTCATCTTTCTTCCTTTTAGTTTAGGACTAATCATTATGGCAGAAAGTGAAGAGGAACTAAAAAGCCTCTTGATGAAAGTAAAAGAGGAGAGTGAAAAAGTTGGCTTAAAGCTCAGCATTCAGAAAATGAAGATTATGGCATCCTGTCTCATCACTTCATGGGAAATAGATGGGGAAACAGTAGAAACAGTGTCAGATTTTATTTTTTGGGGCTCCAAAATCACTGCAGATGGTGACTGCAGCCATGAAATTAAAAGATGCTTACTCCTTGGAAGAAAAGTTATGACCAACCTAGACAGCATATTCAAAAGCAGAGACATTGCTTTGCCAACTAAGGTCCGTCTAGTCGAGGCTATGATTTTTCCTGTGGTCATGTATGGATGTGAGAGTTGGACTGTGAAGAAGGCTGAGCACTGAAGAATTGATGCTCTTGTTTTTTGTTTGTTTGTTTTTTTTGAAAAAATTTTTTTTGAATTGATGCTTTTGAACTGTGGTGTTGGAGAAGACTCTTGAGGGTCCCTTGGACTGCAAGGAGATCCAACCAGTCCATTCTGAAGGAGATCAACTCTGGGATTTCTTTGGAAGGAATGATGCTAAAGCTGAAGCTCCAGTACTTTGGCCACCTCATGTGAAGAGTTGACTCATTGGAAAAGACTCTGATGCTGAAAGGGATTGGGGGCAGGAGGAGAAGGGGATGACAGAGGATGAGATGGTTGGATGGCATCAGTTCAGTTCAGTTCAGTTGCGCAGTCGTGTCCGACTCTTTGCGACCCCATGAATGGCAGCACGCCAGGCCTCCCTGTCCATCACCAACTCCCGGAGTTCATTCAGACTCACGTCCATTGAGTCTATTGATGGCATCACTGACTCAATGGATGTGAGTCTGAGTGAACTCTGGGAGTTGGTGATGGACAGGGAGGCCTGGCATGCTGCCATTCATGGGGTCGCAAAGAGNCGCGCAGTCGTGTCCGACTCTTTGCGACCCCATGAATGGCAGCACGCCAGGCCTCCCTGTCCATCACCAACTCCCGGAGTTCATTCAGACTCACGTCCA
The DNA here is from genome assembly GCA_006408695.1 of Aepyceros melampus. Classification (NCBI taxonomy): domain Eukaryota; kingdom Metazoa; phylum Chordata; class Mammalia; order Artiodactyla; family Bovidae; genus Aepyceros; species Aepyceros melampus. Next base: position 120,943 of record SJXQ01006947.1, on the reverse strand, counting down.
TTGAGTCTATTGATGGCATCACTGACTCAATGGATGTGAGTCTGAGTGAACTCTGGGAGTTGGTGATGGACAGGGAGGCCTGGCATGCTGCCATTCATGGGGTCGCAAAGAGTCGGACACGACTGAGCGACTGAACTGAACTGAACTGAGTGTCAATGAAATGATTATACATATTAATACGTATTCATATACTTTTAAGCTTTACTCACTGCCCTAATTCCTCGTAAGACTATTTATAATCCAATTTTGCAAAATTATTGGTATTGCAAATGTCAGTTTGGCAAAAGATTAGCTGGCTGAAAGAGTGGTATATGCTGGCACCTATTAACAGCAACATCCTCATCCCTATTGGTATCAAATACATAATAACATATTCTAAAATTGAAAAAAACTCAAATAATTTGAGTATTGCATATATCTGTCTGGCACATTGAAAACTGACACAAAGCTAGAGAGAACTGATGATGCCAGACTTCAGCATACACCACTCATCTTCACTAAACAATATTAGAGGCCAAGCTAAGAGCTACAATATTAGCATCTTCTTTCAACAATAAATGCAGGAAAACACAATTATACCCACAAAACTCATCTGCATAGACTCATCCCTTCCTCCTTATGGTAACATATGTTCTTCTGAATGTTTTAGCTTAGTATTTATGACTGAATTGGACGTTACAATGTCAGGAATAATGCTGAACATACCTATTTATAACTACTCCCTAATCTCTGTCAAAATAATTGACATTGATTGAACTTTTACTATCTGCTAGACAAGTCTTTTCCAAAGTGTGGTACTCTTATTTCATTGTGTACTATTTGATTTTAAGTAGCCCATATCTATACATACAGAAAAATATATGCTTTACTTTAAGTAAGCCATGTGTTGAATCTTCCTTGTGTATCTTCAATACTTATCATTTTCTCTTTTTATCTTTGTTTATTACTTTTCATTTTATTTGTTTGCCTCTCAATTGTTGTAAGGTAGTATGATGTCACTTCCACTGATCCCCACCTCTGTATATTCACATGCTTCTTGGGAGTGTGGGCTGCATCTGGGAAATCACTCTTAATGAATGGAATATACCCAAACCAATAGGATGCCATTCTGAGGTTAGGTCACAAAAAGGCTGTGACATCTACATTCCTTACTTCCTTTCATACCCTCATTTGTTTAGTTCGAGAGGCCCACCTAGCAAGGAATTTACGTCCAGCCAACAGCCAGAAAGGAAGGCTTGAAACCTGAAATAGAGACATGAATAAGCTTGAAAGTTGATTCTCTTTTGCTGAGCCTTGGGATGACTTCACTAAATCTGACAGGTTGATTTCACTTTGAGACCCTGACCTAGAGGCATCCAGTTAAACTATGCCCATTTTCCAACTTACAGGCCTGTGAAACAAACTTTTTTTTGTTTGAAATTGCTACAATTGCGGATGATTTACTATGCATCGATAAGTTATACAAGCATTATTTTTGTCTTTATTCAATCTTATGTTTCTTCTACATTAGTATTCATTTCTGAAATTATGTTTTCTTTTATTTCTAGTTCATTCCCCATGTTTGAGTATCTCATATCAGAATTTTTGTAACTATGGCTTATATTGTGACTACTTGTCTATCGTTTTCTTAATGTCTTTTAGTAATTTTGGAACAGGTTACAGTTTTAATCTGGTTTGTAGTCATGACTATTTCACACTGTCTGCAAAGGCATTTTTGCTCTTTAGTCTCTTTTTCAGTAAACTTACAAAGAATTTGACCTTGATACTCACTGAATGCTCATCTTTATGAGAAATTAGTTCTCCTGAACTTTTTGAAAACATATTCAAGATAGTTTTTCTAACTTCACATAGATCCATCTTCTTTTATTTTCACGCAGAGTAAAAGAATATAACAGCTTTGCTTTCTGAACTTTCCTGTCTCTATTCTTCATCCATCTGCAACTTCTCTTTCCTCCATTTCTGTTCTCCTCCATCCTGCTCATATTTTCAACTTTTAACAGTTTCTTCTCAGTGTGGGGTCATGTCCTACAAGAGAGCCTTGTTTGGAGTTTTGACAGTTCACAGACCTTAGACTGATTCATTCTCTTCAAGCCTTGCTGAGGATCCTATCTGCTCACTCGCTATCAGAGTGAGCAAAATTTCTTCAATTTCAGCTATCATTCTCAAATCAGTCCACCACTCTTCCTGTAAACTCTGTTTGGCTATTTTAGGGGTTATCTTGTTTTTAGGTTTATTATAGTCCCTATTGCACTGCTTTGCTGTCTGATACCAAAGAAAATTTGTAACTATTGGTGGTTTTCCCTTACCATCAATTTTGAGGGTTTTGAGGATAACTTATACCTAGATTTATTGTAAATGTTCATGGATTTTTTATTTTGCTGTCTAGACCCTTTTTATGTTTCTGTCTGGGATCTAAGAAGTTCAAAATTGTCGCCCCACCACTGCTACCATCAATCTGTATAGGCTGTGTGTTCAAGCCCTATCTGCTACCTCTTTTCAGGATCAAGGGCATAAATTGCAAGGAGGTGAGTTAGGAAAGTAGGTTTGTTACAGTGGGAAAATACATCTTATTTTTTAATTCTATAAAATATTCTTTCTAACAATTGATAACAATTAGCTGTGAAATGCCTCTTTTCTGAAATCCTCAGTTTATATTCCCCATGGCTTTCTTGATGCTCAGTGAATGGGATCTATCTTCCAAATGAGTCTGTGAGAGTAGAGTGTTAATTTGTTTAGCCCACACAGGTTTCAATAATGCCATGAAAGGGAAATATATATATCAGCATTTTTTTAATTGCAGAGAATGAATCAATTATGTCCTTGATAGAAATACCCAGGTCCCCACATTACACTTCCACTAATAATAAATGGAACATGGCTAAAATATAGAAATTACCATTTCAGAAATAAAAACACAATGAAGAGCAAAATCGGGATCCCTAGTTTTATTTTTCTCTGATACATTTATTCCTTGGTATGAGATTATTTAAAAGACTTAGCAGTTTCATCCAATGAATGTTTGGCTGTGATGCTACATTTTTTAATGTAGTGAAATGGATATAGCATTCAATTACCAAAGTCAAAATGCATGACTGAGTGCCCTTCTGGGCTGTAGGTCACGCCCCTGGAAGAGACCTGCTATCTTCTGACTTCCGTTTTGCCCTATATTTATGAGTCACTGGTAAGAATATGAAACATACTTTATGAATACTCTATGAGCTGGGAGGAATGAGGAGATAATTTGCTGCAACAGAAATAGAATGAACTTGCTCCCAGGCCAGGTCTGCTGTTTTGGTTGTATATAAAAAATAAGATTATGAGCAGCGCAACGGTGAGAGTTCAAATAAAAATAATAGTCTAGATTGGCAGCATTTTCACTCAAAATGTTCCTTGACAGTCAGTCACAGCCATGCTACAAACAAATTTTATTTCCAAACCAATAGGCTTAAAAGCAAGTCAGAGATGTTTTAGTACATTATTCCATGTGTATATTATGTGAGTGTATATTATGTGAGTCCATGTTTGTGCACACATACACTAAGAGGAAATGAAATAAAGAAATTATGTAGCATTATTTGATATTCAGCTTCTGGGAAATTTGCTTTGATATCTTAAAAGGAAATGAAAGATATTAAACCTACTTTTCATTTGAGTAAATGTTAGTCTGCAAATTTTGAGGAATAGCTGACATCCATAAGGATACTGGAGGATTTTTATCTTGTTTTTCTTTTTAACAGAATTCAGAAAGAGAACAAGAGAACCAGAGTATTATATAATTAAACAACTTCTGCTAGTAGCAACATTAATAGTTAAATATATTTGTATTTTGCTATAAATTTAAGCAAAAAAAAAGAAGAATTAAGGCTAAGTATTATCCAATGTCAACATTAATGAACATTACAATCAATGTACTTGCAAAAGCAATAGAAATAGCTATAAAAATAGAGAATGTTTACTCATTAACTATACTGAGGGATAGAAACACAGTGATAAAATACAAATAGACATTGCTACATATTGAGAACAATTTTAAAAATTCATGTTTGATCCTCAAATATATAAAATTACCTGAAGTTTCTATTTTTAATAGACATTTTGATTTATAAAGACCTCCATTTCAAACATGCATATGAATACACGTTAAGTGCTGTGGTATAAATAGTAAGCACACAATATTTTAAAAATGATCTAATTTATAGGACACATACTCTTAAAGGCATCTTTATTATCCAATAAAACATTTTCAAGTCCTTACAGAGACAAACTCACATGAAGAAACAAATATATATGTTATTCACAATAGCCAAGACATGGAAGCAACCTAATGTCCATCAGTGGATGGATGGGTAAGGAAAATGTGATACACATAATGGAAAATCACTCAGCCTTAAAAAAGAAAGCTATACTGCCGTTTGTGAAAACATGGATGAAGCTGGAGGACATTAGTTCATTAAATAAATAAGCCAGACACAGAAGGACAAACCGATATGGTACTGCTTACATGAGGAATCTAAATTAGTCAAACACATAGAAACAAAGAGTAGAATGGTGGTGGCCAGGGGCTGAAGTGAAGGAGAAAAGAAATATCATTTAAAGGGTACGAGAACTCAGCTTTTCAACATAAATACGTCCTAGAGATCTACTGTATAATACAGTCTATAGTTAACAACATTATATTGCATACTTAAAATTTACTAGAAGAGGAGATCTTATGTTAAACTTTCTTATCACAAACAACATGTTAAAGAACAGGGAAGGAAACTTCTGAATAGGAGGAATATGTTTATGGTATAAGTTGTAGTCATGGAGGGCACAGCAACACACTCCAGTGTTCCTGTATAGAAAATCCCTTGGACAGAGTAGCTTGGTGGGCTACAGCCCACAGGGTCACAAAGAGTCAGACATGACTAAAGCAACTTAGCACACATGCATGCATGCACTTATCTCCAAACTTGATAAGCTGTATACATTAAATATGCACAGCTTTTTGAATGTTAACCATTTTTCAATAAAGGAGTTTAAATATTATAAATAAATATATACATCACTGACTAGCCACTTTAAAATTAGCTTCTGTTTACACACCCCTCCACATATAATAATAGATTCTATCTCTATATCCCATATTATGGCATAATATCTGTAGGTAGGTATCTTCTGTATTTACCAATATATTTAAAATATAATTCAAATTAATAACAAAGTAAAATATCAAATCTTGCAAAGATGCAATATTTTTTGAAGTCTCAAAATGGGATTTGGGATGTGATTGCTGTTTCTTGAATTCTAGATTAATGAAAAACTCAGGTTAGGTAGCACTCTATTATATAACAACTGAGAAAATAAATCCACATAAATAATAACAGAGTAGGTGCTTCAAAAGAGTAATAAATTTAATATTAAAAGAAAATTGATAAACACTTATATAAAACCATGCCATCAAATTTTATCAAAAAATAAATGTCTCATTTGCCTTTTCTAAAAGCTGGCTCACAGTTTTATTTAGAAACTAAATTGTATTAATTAAGAAAAAAATTAGAGAAGGATGCCCACTCACACTATTCCTATGCAATATAGTAAATCCTAGCTAGAGCAATTAGGCAAGAAAAAGAAAAATAAAGGAATCAGATTTGGAAAAAACAAAATAAAACTGTCTCTATTTGCACATAGCATTATTTTATGTTCAGAAAATCTTAAATACTCCATAAAAAAGGTGTTAGTTAAACACTTAAGCACAGCAAGAGAAATAAACAAAATGAAAAAAAAAAAAAAGACCCGCAGAGTGGGAAAAAATATTGCATAAGATATATCTGACTAACGGTTACTATTCAAAAAAAAAAAAAAATATATATATATATATATATATACACACACTCAATAGCAACAAATGAAGTAATTCAATTTAGAAATGGGCAAAGGACCTGAAAAGACATTTTTCAACAAAGTTATATGAATGGCCAACAGGTACACCAAAAGGTGCTAAACATCACTAATCATTATGGAAAGTGAAAGTGAGGTCGCTCAGTCGTGTCCGACTCTTTGCGACCCCATGGACTGTAGCCTATCAGGCTCCTCTGTCCATAGGATTTTCCAGGCAAGAGTGCTGAAGTGGATGGCCATTTCCTTCTCCAGGGGATCTTCCCTACCCAGGAATCGAACCCCGGTCTTCTGCATTGCAGGCAGACGCTGTACCGTCTGAGCCAATAATTGTGGAAATACACACTACCACCACAATGAGCTATCACTTTAGGTCTGTTAGAATGGCTCCCATAAAAAAGACAAGATGTAATAAATGCTGGTGAGGTTGTGGAGAAAGGGAAAACCTTTTGCCCTTATAGAGGTACTGCAATTGGTACAGGCACTATGGAAAATGGTGTGGATATTCATTAAAAAGATAAATAAATAAAACTACCATATGATCCAAGGCTTCTCTGGTAGCACCAGCGATGGAGACCCAGGTTCTATCCCTGGGCTGGGAAGATCTCCTGGAGAAGGAAATGCAACCCATTCCAGGATTCTTGTCTGGAAAACCCTGTGGACAGAGGAGCCTGGCAGTTTATAGTTCATAGGGTTGCAGAGTCAGCCATGACTTAGTGAATAAAACTACCACCACCATATGGTCCATCAGTCCCACTTTTGGATATTTATCCAAAGGAAACCAGGTCATGATGCCAGGTCTGCACCCCCGTGTTCATAACAGCATTATTTATATTAGCTAAGACATGGAAACAACAAATTAGCTAAGACATGGAAACAACAAGTCTATCAACAGATGCCATTTGTGACAGCATGGATGGACCTTGAGGGAGGGCATTATGCTAAATGAAATGAGTCAAAGAAAGAGAAATACTGTAAATAATTTCTACTTGAAATCTTAAAAAAAAAAAACTCTTTAAAAAGAGAAAAGATTTGTGGTTATCAGAGGAGGTGGGTGAGGGGAAGGGAAATTGGATGAAGATGGTCAAAGGTATACACTTCCAGTTATAAATCAGTACTAAGGATGTAACGTACCAATGGTGATTGCTGTATCATATATTTATAGAACGTTAAGACTGTAAATCTTAAGTTCTCATCATGAGAAAACAAACTTTTTTTTTTATTCTTTTCCTTTTTCTATACCTATACGAGATGACCGATATGAACTAACTTATTGTCATAATCAGCTCACAATTCATGTGAGTCAAATTATGCTGAACACCTTGACCGTATAGAGCACAGTACGTTAATTATAAAAGGGTAGAGGAAAATCAAAGATACTTATCTAGTGATAGTTACTCTCATTTGTTAAAATCACTTTCCTTTTAAGTTTATTAAAATAAATTGGTTTCTGTTTTAATAGAATCATTGCAGGAAGCCTTTTCTTACCAACTGTCCTCAGATATTTTCACAGTGCCCTTTGGGAGGCCACTGAACTATCTTAAGTTTCCATTTCATTATTATATAAAAGAAGGGATTGGACCAAACAATATCTAATTTCCCTTCTGAGTGTAGATTTTTAATTAAATAATCCATACAATTATTTATTATAATTCTCTTCACATGTGTCCTAACGTTCCCATAGCTGCCCCTTCAGTTTGTGCTGGGGCTCCATATTTTATATTTAGTAGGAATTGTAAAAGCATTTACTGAGCCAATTTAAGTGACAATGTCAAGAAATAAGCATATACTAATGCAATTACAAGTAATTCTTCCTACTTTAATTAATGATCATTAAAATTTTTTTGATCACTGTTGTACAAAAACATAAGAATTGCTTGAAGCTATAGAAAAGTTCAGGGAAGCGGTTTTTCATAATGGTTGAGAACTTAGGCTTTGAAACTGGAGAGTCCTCAGATCAAAGTCCAATTAGATGCCAATTAAATGCATGTTTGAGGGCAAGTTAAGCCTATCTAAACCCTATATTCTTTAACTGAAAAATTGGAATTTAATAGTATTCAGCATTTGTTGAGAAGGATTAAATAAGAGATTGTTCATGATGGATGCAAAGTGAGTGCCTTGTCCATAGAAATCTCTCTATAAGTGTTAAATATGGGAGTTTCATGATAAAGCTATGATTATGGCTTACTTTTGTTTTTTCAGTTCACATGTAATATATTTTGCAAGTGGATTTTTTCTTGCATATGGATGCTGAACCAAGATGGGTGTTATTGAAAGCTATACCTCCCTGAAGCTTAATTAAAAGCTCTTCTCTGTCAATCTTCAGATGAAAAAAAAAAAACAAAAAACCAGTATACCAAGTTATCAATTTACCTGCATGAATAATATTAATAAAAATATGTATCAGTGAAACTAGGGTGATATTCAAAACACTTTTCAATACTACAAATTCCTGGCAATTAAAGTGAAAGTCATTTATAAGCAGATATATGGTTGCATGAAAGCCTATCAACTGAATATCAATCATCCTTAAATATTACACATATTGACATTCTGGCCTCTCCTTATCACTCTCCACTCACTATTCATGTTAGTCACCATTTGTATTGCAAATCCATTTTTCTTAAAGGTTGGAAGTTGTATATGATTAATAGACCCCTCACCTTAGCTTAGAGATAAGACAAACAGAGATAAGATAAGCCCACCCACTAAAGCCTGTTAGTTAACTCTAGTGAATCATTCAAGGTCTCTACAGAAAATAGCACCTTCATATTTATAAGAAAATTACAAGGGATTGTACAGAACCATGAAACTAGTCACTTCACCTCTAAGGCAGAAGGAGAGGAAAAGAGGTCCCCAGCACTGGATGGGGAGAGTCCTGTAGGGAGGGCCATGAAAGGAACAAGGCCATTCCTTGAAAAAACACAGCTATCTCAGGGCCAGCCTGCCAGGAAGGCAGCCAGGGGCCATAAAAGTCTACCTTCTACCCTCTGATGTCTTGCCATGACATCTTATTGGTCAAACACTATCAAAAGCCAGAAAGCACAAAGCCTCCTTCATGATTTCCATAAAATTCAGACCCTTAAAACAAAATATGCAATCAAGGTGGTTGGAGCTTAGATCTGAAAGAACAGAAAATAAAAACCCAATAAAACTAGCTTTCTCTCTCATTCTCCTAGCAAATATTTAATTCTGAGACAAAACCAATCTACAAATCCATCTAACCTAGGCTGTACTGTGATTTAAACCCTTACAAAAGAGCAAATACACCAAAGATGAAATAAATATGTGACACCATCTGTCATTAGACCCTGCTATCTGAATTTTTCCAGTTATAAAAATTAAATGCCTACTATTTTTTAATATTTGGGCTTCCTTTGTGGCTCAGCTGGTAAAGAATCTGCCTGTAATGCAGGAGATCCTGATTCAGTCCCTGTGTTGGAAAGATCCCCTGGAGAAGCAAAAGGCTACCCACTCCAGTATTCTGGCCTGGAGAATTCCATAGACAGTCCAAGGGGTCGCAAAGAATTGAACACTACCGAGTGACTTTCACTTCACTTCATTTTTGATATTTAAACTGCTATTACATTTTATGGGCTTCCTTGGTGGCTCAGACAGTAAAGAATTCGCCTGCTGTGCGGGAGACCTGGGTTCAATACCCAGGTTGAGAAGATCCCTTGGAGGAGGGCTGGCAACGCACTCCAGTATTCTTGCCTAGGAGAATCTCAATGGACAGAGGAAGCTAGCAGGCTACAGAGTATGGGGTCACAAAGAGTCTGACACAACTGAACAACTAAGCACATTATATTTTATATCAATCCAGCCTTCAGACTGGCACAGAGAGAGTTAAAACTTAGATCCTCCAACTTACTACAAAAATGTCTTTTCCTTCATTCAAAAAGAGAGTTACTGCACACTTTGAATTGCGAAGGCCCATCCAAGGTGCACATGAGTAATTGGCTCTAATGCTACCAGCTGAGTGCTCTTACAAATTTTAATCAAATATTTTTAATTCTAAATGAGAGCAATTGCTTTGCTACCTTTTTTTTTTTTTTTTTTAATATCAGTCACTGACTCTCCATACTTTTCTCTGTGGGGAAACGGCAACAAGTTGCAGAGATGGGACACTAAAAAATAGAATTCTAAGATACAAATGGGGGGTTAATGGGACAGTAGAAATTTCCAGTACCTTGTGAACGCAGTAACCATCTCCCCAGAACAGTGGTAGCCAATTGCTTTGTGAGAGGCCAGGCATATCTGGGCTCAGATAAGACTGTTTATCAGGGAGTGAAATGAAGGAAATACATCTGGAATCTCCCAAACAAAAAGATTCTACTCTCCGTGAGTCCATGGGGTTCAAGAGTGATGCTATTAAAGATGTTGTAAGAATGAACAGGAAATTCTAGAAATTAGAAAAGGCAATGGGGTGTTACAGGACCATTCTGCTTGGAGTGAATAAAAGTGTATTTTATAATGACAACCAGAGAATTCTCCACAGGATGTAAAAATCTCACAGTAAACTTAAATGAAACAAGCATCTCTGGACTTCAGGAATCCACTCAAATAAATAGTGCAAGAAAGACTGAGTGATCAGACTAAAACAGTAAGGAACAACAAGATTAATGATCTGCTGTAAAAAAGATTATTCTGTACCATCTACCCCAGGAAACTGGTATTATAGTCATCTTTGAACAGTATGCATTTTATTTCCCATTGAATAAACTGCCTGGTTATAGAAAAATTCACATTAGAAAGTTTAGGTATCAAGATTTGGATTGCATAATATCTTTTTAAGGATACTATTAAAATATATGCAATTACATTTTCACTACCAAAATTAAACAAGCTGTTTTGGGTCTGCTATGCCTCAAGCCCTGAACTCTTCTAGAGAAACTCAGAGATGTATCACTGATACAGTAACATCACTCAGAATAAAGAAGCCATCGGGAAGGGATGGCTTTATTGAGAACCCTCTTAGGTTACAGGTAATCAAGGATTACCCCTAGAAAAGCGTAACCACCTCTTGGATCCCCCCAAGTGTTCAAAGCTTCCAATTTCCTCCTGTCTCTTCAACTTTTGAAAAATTATCAACAGAACGGAAACTATGAGGGAAAGCTGTTGACTAATTCTGTCCCCTTGATCTTGTGACAACTATAAAAAAGCCAAAGATTCTGTAAAAGAAAAACAACCATCTGCTTCCAACAACCTGAACTTTTCCAAAATTTGCAGCAAGGAGACTCAGCACTGAAAATTTAACTCTTGAGAAAAGACTGTTTCTAAACCGTTTATGTTACCAGTTTCTGACACAGAAATCTCAGGTAATCTAGGTATGTTTACTTTGTGTCCAAATCCTCCTTCAGGTCACATTAGCCACAAAGAAAACAACAGTCATGCCAGGAAGCAATCAGGAGGGTTTAGATATCCATTTCAATGAGAGCCCAAGTAAAAGCCTAACTACTCAGTGCCAAGTTCAAAGGAAAAATAGGAAACTCAGAAATACTGATGTTGCATAGAGTGTGGATACAGGGAGCAAACTGAAACCTTCACTTGTTTGAGTGAAAGGGATCTTTTTAAAAGGCATCAGCTGAAATCTACCTCAATTTTCGAGTCCTGTGCAATAAGACAAAAAGTAAAAGCTTGCTAAATCACAATTTCACCTTTTTTAACAAAGTCAATGGTAGATTTTCCTGAAGAAGAGAGGAACATGACTTACTTTGTGAAAAATGCTTTTGTAGTATCTAATACATTTGCTTCTCAGTCATCACTTGCATCAGAATCAACTTATCAGCTTAGAAGATGTAAAAAAATGGTACTCTGGCCTCATTCCTGGAGACTCTGCACTGAAGGGAATCTCACTGGTAATGTGGAGACCAGTCTGAGCAGCCTGAGGTTGTAAAAATTGTTTCTAGCCCTGATTTGTTCCCTAGCCTGTAATCAGTCTACCATGAGAGGCGCCACTAGGGACATAGGTATGAGAACAGTGTCTTCTGACTTCTTCGGGAGCATTCCAGGGAACAAGGAGAAAGGTTAAAAGTTTATTAGGGGCTCTAAAGAAACAGACCTGCACCCACGGGCTCTTTGTTAATCTTAAATCAGGGCTATTGTCTTAAGAGGAAAGAAAAACACGGAGGGGGATCATACTCGCATCTTAAGAATACAGCCCCCAGGAGTCAAGCTAAAAGTTGATTGCCTCGGGCCATTCAACTAAAGCAGCATAATTGTAGGTTAGTTAGCCTAATAACAAATGAACCTATCCCCAAAAAGGCCAAAGTTTGTGAACCAATCAAAACACTCCATCTCAACTGCACCTGTTTATGATTTTTTGCTTATAAACTGCTCTGTAACAATTGTTCGGGGTTCATCTCCTCGGGTGGGGATTGAACCCCGGCGCGTCAGCTTAATAAATCCTCTTGCTAATTGCATCAAGTCCGAGTCTCCGTGATCTTGGCGACGATGGGTCCTGGGCAAAGACCGCGAGGTCTAACAGTATGATTTCTTGTGCTCCCAGGGTAATTTGATTGCACAGTGAGGGTTGATAACCCCTGATCTAGTTGAACCTGGATCACCCATTTCATAAATAAGAGAAGGACTAGAGAAGTCATATTTTCCATGCAAAATCACTGCTAGTAGAAAGAACACTGTACTTGTGGCCAGGAGATATTAGTTTGAGTCACGGCTTTCTTGCTGAGTGATAATGCAAAACTGCAAATCACATCAACTTTTACTTTCAGGATATTCAAAAGGAAAATGAAAATAAATGCCTGCTTGACTTCATAGGGTTTTTAGAGGATCAAAATAAAACCATGTCATATACTAGGTAAAATTAATTTGCAAAATGCAAAGTACTACACATACATTAGGAATGTTTATTTGTAGTAGAGGCAAGATTAGACAGCCGTATTTTCTATCTCCTAGCTTTTTTACTTTTGAAACTATTCTCTCTTTATATCAATGACTATATCATAGCACTAGTTATCATATATTATATAAATCAGCACCCAGTATTAGCTAGCTTACCCCCATACAACGGTAACTGATTTTCGTAATCATGACCCAGATGCTCTAAGACTTCACTACTCAAAGTATGGTTGATTCAAGAACCAGCAGCATCTGCATCGAGAGGCAAGTTTCTAGAAATGTGAATCACATGCTTTACCTCAGATCCCTGAATCTGAATCTTCAGTTTAACAAGTTCCCCAGGTGATTGGATGGACATTAAAATTTGAAAAGTACTGTTCTACAAGATCTCAAAATGTCTCTGTCATGATAAAACTAGGTTCTGTGCCATTTGAGCAATTATTTTTCCATTTTAATGCTTCATAGACTAAAAATGCACATGGTCTATATGTGTGTATAGAAATGTAATCCTTTCTGAAACTATTGGATTAAATAAATATCTCCTTTCTCTGTTTGGGCTAAATAACACCATTCATTGCCTTAATTTGATAAAACTCTCTTTAGATTTCTCTTCATAATAATCGATTCTTAGCAACAGTTTAGATTCTTTTGAGCTAATCACTGTTAGGTCTTGTGGAAGCTTAGGAATTCAACATTCTTATTTTAAATGAGATTTTTTGAACAGCAGTTATTAGATGCTATATGATCAAAGCCTACCCCCCCGCCCATTGACTATTACATGTCTTTCTCATCCATTCTCCAAAGCCAGCAGCTCATTTTACCCAGCCCAAGTTGAAACTAATTTGTGATTCTTAGGGGTGACCAAAGTATGCAGCTTAATATTTGAATTACATTTTCTTAGTTAGGGAAGACATAGCCCGGTGATTTTAATTTAATAAGAATAAATTAATAAGAATTTGGGGGAAGTTAAACGATGATAATATATTCTCATTATTCAGGCATTTTTAAAAAGAAAAGGAGTAAACAATTTTGCTTTTTTTTCCTCAAAGATGCTATGTTCCAATTAATTACCCTGTCTTAAGTCATTCCCAAGGCTCTGCTCAAATTAAGAGTGTTTGAATGGAAATTAAATAAGAAAATCTTAGCAAATGGCAGCAACATCAGTCACTCAGCCATCACACAGACCCTGCATACTGAGTGAATGGAAATTTTCCTGCAACCCCACTTTCCCCTCCACATCTAATTGGGTGTAAATTGCTGCCTATTTATAGTCAATCTGTGAATAAATGTCAGTCCAAAACTGTCATGGCTGGAGGTATATTGCAAGAGGCTTATGATGAATTTGTCTCCACAGGAGGTAATGATTTTTGAAAAGTGTGGCCACAAAACAAGAGCAGGTCAACAAGATGTGGCGGGAAGGCTGTTTCCCAGGAAGCCCTTTGAAACCTTCTGTGAAATGAGCGAGCAGTAAGGAAATTCAAAGGGATCTACAAGGCTTGGACAGCGAAAGGGGATTAGGTGCCCTTACTTCATGTCAGTTTCACTTTGGAAAGTAGTATAAGGACAGAGAGAAAAATGAGGTTCAGACATAAGATTAAAGCTTATTGAGGAGGATGAATTTGCTTGACTAGGTCCCCATCCCCCACCTCACTGCAAAGAAAACTACTGATTTTCAGCTGATAAACATAGGCCACTAATCAAGATTTCTGGCATAGTTCTCTGGAATAAAGCTTAGAGTGAATGAATTAAATTGTACAAAATGTACAGCTTCAGGGCTACAGGTGACATAAAAAGTTATGTAGAATGCCAGTCTTGTTTCACATTTAATTCATGTAAGTTTATATCATGTCACATGTCCTCTGCAATTTAATACTACATAGAGCTTGATCATTTTGTCCCCACTATTCAGCAGGTGTATTTCATGTTAGGACGACAAGACAACTCGTTGGTATCTCCACCCATATTGATTGTCACCTTGGGTCTGTTTTCAACATCTCTCTCACTGGAAGCATTTCTCCTTGTCCCTCGTCAGCCTCACTCCAGTCGTAAGGACTCACCTCTGTGAGGAATTTATAGACACTCGGTACAGATACATTCCTTATAGCCATGTTCCTCTTCAGCAGATGATATATTAAGTGTAGTACCTGAGGATGATGCGGACCCTGATGCTGGGAAAGATTGAAGACAGGAGGAGAAGGGGACGTCAGAGGATGAGACGGTTGGATGGCGTCACCGACTCAATGGACATGAGTTTGAATTTATAGACACTGTGTACATATGCATTCAGTTTGTAGACCAACAGATGATTTATTAAGTGTACCACTTAATACACTGAATACACTGAGGATGATAGAATGGACATTTACAGTCAGCAATGAAGACTAACACTAAAATGCTCAGAAGTTTCCCTGAAGATTGAGAAGTTTCTAGAAGTTTCCACCTTTCAGAAAATGCTCTAGATTATAGAGCATTTGAAAGGTGCTAGGTCAAGATCACTCTAGGTTTCATGGGTCACAAAACATTGAAATAGTCTAGCTTCTGGCAGGGAGTAACAGAAAAACAATCAGACAAGCAGGTTTCCAACCCTGGTTCTTCCCCTTATTTACAAAACATCTTCAAATCCTTCAATATTCTTACCTGTAAAATGTCTACGTCAGTGTGTTATTCCAATGATAAAATGGGATGAGCTAAGAAAGTTTCAATAAGGGTCCTGAGTTTTCTTATTTTTAAAGTAGTTCATAGTGTTTTCAATAAGATCAAAGGCGATAAATTGTGTGGAAATACACGGCACGATATAAAGATAGGCTGGAAATTGTAGTAAAGGTCAAATATAAATACCCCCATGCTACTTGTGATCGGTCACTGAGACCCAAAGGGAGTTGACTTGAGTTTTTAAGTTGGTTTTGAGTATATTGTGTCATTGAAAAATGGAGTGTTGCACAAATGAAAGCATGTGTCCAGATTGTTTTAGAATTTCTTTTCTGTCAATTCATGTATCTTGTATCTCACACATTTTGGAATTGTGTGAGCTGTTACTCTTGAGAATAAAATTGTTTTAATCTGGAATGTTTTAATCAAACGGCTCATCTATCTCACCTGTAGCCAACATCTTCTGCAACATACAGATTTAACAATACCTTAACCCCTTTGTGGCATTGTATGCTCGAATTCACAGCACATGCCAGCACAGAAGAGCATGTGTATCTTCTGATACTCTGATAGTCTGCCTGAATGTATCAATAGAGCTATATTGGTGACCAAAACAATTACTGAAATACTACTATACATTTGGCAAAGAGCTAGCTATTGCCCTGAGCCTTTAAGGGTCCTTCCACTCTCACAAACTTACCCCTAGAATCCCCCACAGATCCTACACAAGTCCAGCAGCCAAACACATTTGTGCTTCCAGGGTTCTACTGGCCCGAGTGCTGCAGTCTGCCACTTTCCTTGATCAGTACCCGTACTGCGCCTGGGATTAAATAGTTTGTCGCTTCCACGTCTGTGTCTACGCTCTTGTCCTTATTCCTCCACAGCAGAGCATAGAAAGCCACCACCAGCTGTTCCTATAGTCTTGACTCCTCCTGGTCCCACACCCTCCACCAGTCCACTGACCCTTGATAACCATGGTCCTGAGACCCTGAGGATAAATCTCCTCTTTGCAGCCCTCAGTTTTATTTCTTCTGCATCCCTCCAGCTTCTCTTCTCACATAGACGTTTAGGACCTTTATCCCACTTTTGTTGTTTGTTGTTAAGTCACGAAGTTGTGTTCGACTCTTTTGCAACGCCAGGGCCTGTAGCCTGCCAGGTTCTTCGGTCCATGGAATTTCCCAAGCAAGAATACTGTAGTGGGTTGCCATTTCCTACTCCAGGGCATCTTCCTGACTCAGGGATCAAACCCATGTGTCCTACATTGGCAGACACATTCTTTACCACTGATCCACTATGGTATCCACCTGTACATCAAAGTCTTCTATGCTTTCTTTGATCTGACTACTCTAATTGCAATCTACCATAAGCATCACCATGTCCATTCATTTCTTTCTATTTAAAGAGATTTTCTTGATGTGGACCATTTTAAAAGTCTTTGTAGAATTTGTCATAATATTGTTTCTCTTTTAATATTAATATTTAATGTTATAATATTTAACATTAATAATTAATGTTTAATGTTACAATATTATTTTGCTCTTTCAGTCCTGGGGCATGTGGGATCTTAGCTGCCTGACCAGGGATCAAACCCATGACCCCCAGCATTAGAAGGTGAAGCTCTAACCACTAGACTACCAAGTAAGTCTCAACATCTCCACTTCTATGAAGAAGATTAGGGATGAGAGGTTGTTCTTTCTTCATGCTGTGGCAGAAGACTTGTCTGGAATTATACCTTCTAAGAAATGCTAGAGCCTTTTTAAAGAAAAGACAAGCAAGAATTTCTCTGACTCTAATTTATGTAACTCTTGAAATATAGCCTGATTCTTTTGATTTCCATTTTTGTACTGGTTTCTATATAATTGTAAACAAAAATATGCAATCTAAATTGCATGTAATTAAGAGAATTATCCAACATTGCATATGAAAATATTCTTATTTCAATATTTTTATATTTCCATTTTAATGGAAAATATTTCAAAAATTTCATGTTTTCCCTCTTAAAAATAAACCATTTATACATTCTTCCAGAGTATGAAAAAATGCTACAGAACCTTAATGTCTAGTCTAGGTGTGTCTCTAAATTGGTTCATTAAGCATCTTGGAGGAAGGATGATCTTTCTCCATCCCCAGCAATTAGACAGCCACTGCAGATAAATTCCTATATTGAGCCTTTAGCTAAAGCAATGTACATAAGTTTCAGCCAGAGACTTCAAGTTTTAGACAAGCAGAGGGATTCATGCACCCTGAAGCAGGAGTAAGGGACATTGAACTACAGAAGTACTGGGCTCTTAAGCCCTTTAGTGAGGAACTGCTTTCCTCTGATTGGTTCTGTTTTCATCCTTGTTATAACTTTACAAGAAAAGAACTTATCTTTATTTGTTGATTCTAAATATGGTTAGTGAACATGTTCACAATGACCCCTACCCATCTGGCACTGGTACAGATTAGGCATTCTTCATGTGTTGATGAAGATAAAAATATTTTGGCCAAAACTGAGACTGCTGCTGCTGCTACTGCTAAGTCGCTTCAGTCGTGTCCAACTCTGTGTGACCCCATAGACGGCAGCCCACCAGGCTCCGCCGTCCCTGGGATTCTCCAGGCAAGAACACTGGAGTGGGTTGCCATTTCCTTCTCCAATGCATGAAAGTGAAAAGTGAAAGTGAAGTAGCTCAGTCGTGTCCGAGGAGATATATATGTATGTATGTACCTATATATGCATATACTTACGGCTGATTTGCATTGTTGTACAGCAGAACACAACATTATAAAGCAATTATCCTCCAAGTAAAAATAAAAAATAAACTATTTTGTTACAGGAAAAAATATTATGAAAAATGACTGATAAAAATTATTGACATACAAAAAATGATAGACAAAATGGATTAAAATATTTGGATATTTGTCTTTGGGGAAAAAATTAAGTTCTTGTTATTTAAAAGATATGTGTTCCCCAACACCCTGTCCTGAAAGATTCTGATTTTCTTAGGAATCAGAGCCCAGTAATCTAAAGTTTTAACAAATATCCAGCATAATGTTGATATAAACTGGGCGCTGGGACTTAGTCCTCAAGGGATTCTGGGCCAGTTTGGAACAGATGCTGCTGACTTCTTCACTGTTTAGCAGATGCAAATTCCTTAAATATATATCAGTTATTGAATCAAAAAGAGATACTAAAGAAATACAACAAAAAATCATGAATAAACCAAAGTGTATGTGACCATTTGATATTATAAAGGTGGCATCTCAAATTAAGGGAGGAAATAGAACTTTAAAAAAAATTGTGTTAGGACAAATAGTCACTTGAGAAAAAAGATAAATCTAGATTCTTCTCTCATACTTTATACCACACACAAGGTAAAGGCAAACTGATCAAAAATCTAATATAAAACTATGTTGTATAAGAAGAAAAATCAATGCATTCCTTTACAATCTTTAAGTGAGAGAATCTTAAATATGATTTAATCTAGAAATAATTGTAAGAAACAGTAATATATTCAACTACATATTTTGTAACTTTGCTTAGGGAAATCAATATTATAGAAAAAAAAAAAAAAACAGAGGCGCTGACGTCCTTGTACTTAAAGAACTCCTAAAAATAAAAAAGAAGAAAATTTCAATTTGAACGTGAACATGAACATGAAGTTGCTCGGTCGTGTCCAACTCTTTGCAACCCCATGGACTGTAGCCTACCAGGCTCCTCTGTCCATAGGATTTTCCAGGCAATTGTACTGGAGTGGATTGCCATTTCCTTCTCCAAGCGATCTTCCCAACCCAGGGATCAAACTCGGGTTAAATAAATACAAAATATAGACATTCTCTATTTGGAAGTAAAGCTATGACAAACTTTGTGTATTAAAAAGCAGGGACATCCTTTGCTAACAAAAATCCATGTATCAAAGCTATGTTTTTTCCAGTAGTCATTTACAGATAATTGAGTTGGACCATAAAGAAGGGTGAATGATGAAGAACTGATGCCCTCGAATTGTGGTGCTGGAGAAGACTCTTGAGAGTCCCTTGCACTCAAGGAGATCAAACCAATCAATCCTAAAGGAAATCAACTTTTTGAATATTCACTGGAAGAACTGATGCTGAAGCTGAAGCTCCAATACTTTGGTCACCTGATGTGAAGAGCCGACTCATTGGGAAAAAATGTAATGCTGGGAAAGACTTAAGGCAGGAGGAGAAGGGGGTGGCAGAGGATGAGATGGTCGGATGGTATCACTAATTCAGTGGACATGAGCTTGAGCAAACTCTGGCAGATAGTGAAGGACAGGGAAGCCTGGCTGCTGCAGTCCATGGGGTCACAAAGAGCTGGACAAGACTTAGCAATTGAACAGCAGTTTTAAAAAGTGGGGAGACGCAAAGTATTTTTTTGCAGAAATTAAAAGCAAGAAGACATTGAAACAGTGAAAGTGAAAGTGTTAGTTGCTCAGTCATAAAGCCAGGCTCTACCATCCATGGGGTAGGGAACAGACTGATGGTGGACTGGCCTATTTGTCCCTCCTCTACTGTGACCACTAAATGCTCAAGGCATAAACACAGGACTATTACTACCATGCCCCACACTTTCCAGGACACACATGTACACACCTACTCAAAACACAGAGATAACTTCAGTGTCAGAAAGAATTAGACTAATATCCGATTGTGGTGTGTATTAGCTGTGGAGCCATGAGCAAAATGTAGGCCCTCCCCAAAACTCAACATCCTCATATGCTGCATAGGTTAGTAATAAATTCTTCTCAAGATTCACTGATAGAGCTAAATGAGGCGGTATGCATAGGCATCTAACTTTAGATGCCCCATAAATGGTTTCTTTCCTTCCCGGGTCTTTCCTTTCAGGCCAGTCTCTAAGGCTTAACTGTCTGCACATGGAGTTGTTTTAGGTAAGGTGGCAGAGTCAGGGATGCACAACCTGGTGAGAAATTGTTTTCTGCCAAGAGGTGGGAGTCCGCATTTGCCAAATCTTTGCTGTTCTCAACAATGTTCACGGTCCAGCTTTAAGCTTTTAAAACAGGATCTTCCATATTTGGTTAGGAAGGTTGACTTCTTTTGAGTTCCTCAAAATTAGAATTATTTTCTTCTCTCGTCTCATCAAGAATTGAGGGTAGAGCTCCCTGAACAAGATGGCCCTAAGTTTCCACCCAGTTTGACTAAAGTTTCATTTTCTTCCTGATATAGGTCCCTGACTTCCCCTTTCTTAGAGCATCTATTTCAGAAAACCTGTGATTGTAAATCCTTTCTCTGCCTGTTTGAGATATAAATCTTCACCCAACCCCTTGCCAGATTTACACCCAGAAATGTCTTGAGTCTCAAGGACCTGAAATGTAATCATCATGAAAGATAGTACCCTTGTTTTCCAGTGTCTGTGGGAGGATAAGAGCTTAATTTTGATACGTACTAAGTAACAAACACAGAGGCCTCGCATATTGACCAACCTCCTCACCAAAATCCTTCTTTACTTTCACAAGCTCACCCACATGCCTAAAACCTCTCCTACCTTCTGTTTCAGTAGAGTTGAATTCAATCTGTTTCTTCTATTGCAATAATCTTGAATAAAGCCTTTTTTGCTTGACCTGAGAACTTACTTAGGCCCATGACTGAAACTTAAAATCCAAGATTCCAAGGGAAAAAGTGCCTTGTTTCATTACTATTTTCAGTGCTACTTTAGCCAGACTAGATAGTTATTCATATAATGAAGATCTGCTTAAACAACTGAGCTCAGGAAGAATACAGCTTGCTAAAAGATCTTCCTTTCCAAGGACATTATTGATTAGCATTTTCAGTTATTCAACTGCGTCATGTGGGGAGAATTAATTGGCAGCCTTCCACATATAATGACACTCCTCCCATCTCCATGGAGGTTCAGTAAAATCAACTTCCTACATTTTCCATCTTTACCTGAAGCATCCGTCTAGTAACTTCAACAGGTGACCAGGTACCCCTGAGGGACCACTAGTTGTGGGGCTCTTGCTCCATGTATTTCTTTGATACTAAAGCTGAGAAAAAAGACCTCAGATGCCAGAAACGTTTATAGACAGAAGGCTGTCCCTAGTTTTCATTTGCATCTCTTTGTTCTCATCATCAAAGGGACTTGTGTAACCATCACCAAAAGAGATCCTTCTACTTGCTCATTATATGCTTCTTCCTGGGGTAGGAGCAAAGCTGACATTTCCCTTGGTAAATCGCAAAAACTCTGATTAAGGCACTGCCCTGGGCAAGTCGCTCATCCAGCCTCAGGTGAAACATGAGTCTCCACTTCTTAGAGCTTTCTTTGTGAGCTATGCATAAAGGAGCCTGGAAGAGTCTGCTCTGTGCAGACTCTAGCAAGGAAAGGCATATGGAATAATAATCTCTGCTTAATCAAGACTAGTGGGGGCTTTGATCACACCCACTTTCCCCAAAGAAAAAAGCACCTTAGCTATGTTTGTTTGAAAACTGAAAAAAGGGAGGCTATTTATTATTAAAACAGGTAATTGATAATTTCAAATCTAGCACTATACTCTTTTGAATTGGTAGAATTAGAAAATCTATGACAACTTCAGAAGGCAGAATGAAAGCTGGAAATCGGGAATCAACTAAAGGAAGAAAATTGTTTTTAAAGATTTTTTGATGTGAACAATTTTTTAAAAGACTTCATTGAATTTGTTAAAATACTGCTTCTGTTTTATGTTTTGGATTTTTGGCTCCAAAGCATGTGGGATCTTAGCTCAACCAGGGATTGAACTAGCCTGCTAAGCTGTCTAAGGCCTTCAGCCTGCTGGCCTAAACTAAGCTTGTAAGCCCCTGCCTTAGAACGCTAACTTTTAACCACTGTTTCACCAGAGAAGACCCAAGAAAGAGAATTTTAATAGTTAAAATGCACAGAACAAGCTACTTGGAGGAGGCAGTGAAGTTGTTTGGTAAAGTTGTTACAAAGAGAATTCATGTGTGAATCATATTTCTACCATTTCTGAAATGACTGGTTTCTTTATGTCAAATTTCCAACAAAAATAAATTAAAGGCATAAAGGAGGTGTAACAGGATTCTACATAGATTCTATTGGACTTTTGCAAGTCTTCATTTTGTAAACTTCAAAGTATGTATGAAGCAATGAACTTATTAGAGACTGACTTTCTTTTTATTTCTTCACATAAGTTAGACTAAATTACACTTCTGCTAGAGAATTGTGAGGTTTGTTTCCCTACACTCTGGCAAACACACAGTGTATAATCAAACTTTTTGACCTTTTCCAATCTGAGAGGTAAATATGAAGGCTAGGAGAGTTTTAGTTTATTCTTTTTTAGACGTGTAAGGTTGAACAGGCTTTTATATGTTTAAGAGCCATTTGTATTTCTTATTCTGTGAACTGCTTATTCATTTCCTTTGCTCATTAGTTATTGAACTTGTATACTATTTCTTACACATTTATAGAGCTCACAGCCATTTCTCTGTGATATGATTAACAAATGCTTTCCAGAGTTTCACATTTCCTTTACTGTGGTTTTCTAATAAATTTTTCAATAACATTTAGCAGAGTTTATTTTATCCCCTTCACTTTTGGACTTTGTATAATACTAAGAAATTAGTATTTAAATATTTTTAAAATTATTCTCCATTTATTTGATTAATATTTTTAGCAGTTTATACTTCAGTTTTAAATCTGGAGTTAATTAAGGAGTAAACTATGAATCCAATTCTATTGTTTTACAGGTGACTATTCCAACATTTATTGAATCAGTCCCTCATTAAGATGTAATGTCACATTAACCATATACTTGAAATTTCATATCTATTGGGTACTATTTCTGGAATTTCTGTGATACCACGTTGACTCATCTATAAGTATAACAGTACTACACTATTTTAATTATTCTAGTTTTCTAATGTTTAATATCTATTAAGACCATCCCTTCCTTCAAGCATTTAAACAATGTCATGGACATTTTATTCTTTTCATATGAAATTTATCCAGTTAAGAAAATAATGGATGAAATTTGAATATTAAATTTATAGAATGAATAAATGAATGAGTCATTAGCATGATTCTGTGAGTCCTTCCAAGAATATAGTATTTTATTTCATTTTCTTTGTATTTTGGGTACTGTGGTAGTATTTTAAGCTTTTTATGTAGATTTTGCATAGTATTTGTCAAATTTATTCTTTCATGTTCTTTCTTATTTCATGTTTTTTCTGTCTTGAAAATAGGGTATTTTCAATGTGGGAAGGAGATTTTAATTTTTAAAGGAGGACAGAGCTGACATGTTTATACTTAAAGGTGCATATAAGGAGTGGCTGAAATCAGTACTGGAGAAGAACATCAAAATCAGATTAATAAGGGTTTTGGGTGCTATGAATTTTGAAACTTATAATTTAAATGACAATTAATGCCTAGTAATTTTTTAAAGGTCATGTACTATTTTTGGAAGATGAGTGTTCTGGAAGCAGCATGGAGAATGGACTAAAATCAGATCAGCTAGGTATTAGGTATCTAATTTGGGAAAATGCTGTCTCTCCCTCATTCAGTAAGAATGAAGATAGAAAGCCAGCATTTACTTAGAACATAATATATGCACAGACATTGTGTAGTACTTGCAGATTTTCCCCCAAAGTAGAGACTCATACTGTACTCCTACCTCTGGCTCTTTAAAACAGGGCAGCATAATAATTTACTATCAATAGCTGGTTTACTAAAAGAGACTTAAGTAAAAACTGATTCATCCTTTGCAATTTATCAACATCCTTCCCATGATTGCCCTCTCCTTCCAAGACAATTGGTCTCTGCCTTCTTGCTATTCATCTTGTTTCCCTCATCTCTGTGACCCCTCTATCATGAATCCATGTCTTTGGCAGCTTCAGGTTAAACCTCATCCTCCATTATCATAACATCTGGGCCTCTATTCTTGCTTACTAATTCTGGCTTGGCCTTGTATATGGACCAGAATTTCTCAAAGTTTTAGATAATAATTGGACTTCCCTGGTGGCTCAGATGGTAAAGAATCTGCCTGCAATGTGGGAGACCTGAGTTTAATCCCTAGGTTGGGAAGATACCCTGGAGAAGGGAATGGCTACCACTCTAGTATTCTGGCCCGGAAAATTCTATGGACTGTAGAGTCCATGGGGTGACAAAGAATCAGACACTACTGAGTGACTTTCACTTTTAGATAATAATTGTATTAATCAGTTCTGACTACACCCTCAGTCCAGTCAGTGAACCAACTCTTTAGACTTGAGAAGAGGGAAGTTGAAGATGAACTAAATTATCCCAGATTTCATAAAACAGTATGGAAATGAGGTCACATTTCATATTCCCTGGCCTTCATCATCTTACTATCTTCCTTCAGCAAAACACTGGCTCTCTGGAACAACCCTGTCCCTCAATCATTGAGGTCATCTTTCTCCTTTAAAATCTTGGAAGGTTCCCATTAGTTCCGTTCCATTCCGTTCAGTTGCTCAGTTGTGTCCGACTCTTTGCGACCCCATGAATCGCAGCACGCCAGGCCTCCCTGTCCATCACCAACTCCTGGAGTTCATCAGACTCACGTCCATTGAGTCCGTGATGCCAGCCAGCCATCTCATCCTCAGTCGTCTGCCGGGGACCAGCCCCAGTGGATCCAGGGATATTCAAAGTGGGGACAGAGCGGGCGGATAGGACAGGATAGAAGAGAACAGGATAGCTCAGGATAGAATAGTATAGTAGGAAATTAGTGGAAGAAAGGAGGCTGAATAACTTGGTTTACGTGGAAAGCCAATAAAACCTCGAGACAAGAGGTTTGCACCATCTACGTTAGGCCACCGGCGTCCCTTTGAATATCGGAGAGTGCCCCGCCCTGGGCTCTCTCTCCTACAGATCTTAGCAGCCGGGACAGGTAAGTAGACATGGCGAGCCTCCGCGCCCCAGATGGGAATTCAGCCGAAAAAGGGGAGAAAAAGAAACGAACGACATGGGGAAGCCCAGTGTTAGTGTAAGGCTCCAAGAGGGAAAAAAGGGGAAAAAAAGGGAAAAAAGCGAAGGGGGGAAAAAGGGGGGAAAAAGGGGAAATCTAACGTTGGCGTAAGGCTCCAAGAGAGAGTTTATTGTTCAGAATCAACTTATATACCCCAAATTATACATAATAGAATATGCAGAGTTACGCAGAAGTAGCAGTCCCGACCCTCATTGAGACAAGGCTTTCTTTTTTGCATACTCTCCTGTTACAAAAGTCTCAGGTGGTTTACACTATCTTCTGGCCAAGAGGCCTATTAACATTTCTGTGGCTCTCTTCTGATGAAGTTTTTGTTAACCAGAAGACTCATTTGTGTTAATCTTTCCAAAGTCTGAATGCCACTCTCAGAAAACACTCAATAAGAATACAGCAGTTTGTAATAAAAGGAAGTACAGTGATTTATAGCAAAGGAAAAGTAATTTACTCAAAAGTTCAGTATTGCTAATATCAAAACTACTACATATCCCTTTTTCCATATCCCATTTATATAGATTACATCTTCCCGGGTGCCTGAGAGATACGAAATAAGGAGGTCTGGCAGCAATCATTGAGTCAACTGTGAAATCCTGCACCAATATGAATTTGAAAAGGCTCTGAAACTTTAAGATACTTTGACGTTATCAAAGGGGGGTTGGGCTGAAATGGGAAAACAGACAAATTCTTATTTTGGGGGGCACATGTTCAGGAAAAACCAGGGAGAAATCCAATGACTCAAATTGCCCTGCCATCTGAGTTTGCCACGTGACCCTGTCACGGGTGGGATTCCTCACGCTGGATCCCGACAGTCGTCCCCTTCTCCTCCTGCCCCCAATCCCTCCCAGCATCAGGGTCTTTTCCAATGAGTCAACTCTTCGCATGAGGTGGCCAAAGTACTGGAGCTTCAGCCTCAGCATCATTCCTTCCAAAGAAATTCCAGGGCTGATCTCCTTCAGAATGGACTGGTTGGATCTCCTTGCAGTTCAAGGGACTCTCAAGAGTCTTTTCCAACACCACAGTTCAAAAGCATCAATTCTTCAGTGCTCAGCCTTCTTCACAGTCCAACTCTCACATCCATACATGATCACAGGAAAAACCATAGCCTTGACTAGATGGACCTTAGTTGGTAAAGTAATGTCTCTGCTTTTGAATATACTATCTAGGTTGGTCATAACTTTTCTTCCAAGGAGTAAGCGTCTTTTAATTTCATGGCTGCAGTATTTACAAATCCTTCTGATTTATGTGATCAATCTGTCCCAGTTTGCCTAGGGCTTTCCCATTTTAGTGTGGAAAGTCCCCCTTTCTAAAACATTTCTCAGTCCTTGGGCAAAATATGATAAGGCTGGTCACCCTACCTCCAGTGCTCAGTCCAGGCTCCTTCTTGTGTCTTTTCCTGGAGCATCACTGTGTGCCTTCTTCTGGAATGAGATCTCTCATTACCATGGACCTCACTCATGCAGTTACCCATTTCCAGGACACTAACATACCCTTTTGCTGCTACTGGCACCACTAATCCTGACAACTTTGCTGCTCACATCTCTCCAATCTACCTGATTGCTCTTCCTTTTTTCCTGGATCTCATGGTTCTGCTCATTTACAGGGTTTCATAGTCAACGAATGGAACAGCTAGATGATGAAACTATTTTTAATATTTGTATATATAATACTTCTTTTCCTAAAATAGACTTTTCCTAAGAATAGACACTACTCAGGTGGCTGATTCTGGCTGGTTTCAAGTATAAAAGCAATGCACTTATTCCGAGAGCCACTTGTCCCATCTAATCCTCAGGCTCTATTATGGAGTCTGGCTCACTGAGGTAAATCTTCCCTTTCTCGAGTTGAATGAATCCTCTCCTAAGACTTATGTATTTGTATCCTCCTTTTATCATCCCCATAGACCTCCAAACATGTTCATATGTTGCTTAACCCCAAGTATGAATGGATGAATTTCTTAAGTCCATTGCCAGAAAGCTCCGGACTCCCATGTAAATCGCTGAATCAGTGGGTAAAGGACTAGAGATAGGGATGAATAATATATCTTTAGTGCAGCTCTGATCTGTAATGAGTTGATGTATCCAGTCTAGACTCAGCAAATTTTTACTCAACTGTGTTGTTAAATGTGGCTCCTTTTCTTCTGAATTTTCTCAACTGATGTTTGCACAACACTTTTTTCAGACTCTTTCGCTGCTGCTGCTGCTGCTTCTGCTGCTAAGTCGCTTTAGTCGTGTCTGGCTCTGTGCAACCCCATAGATGGCAGCCTACCAAGCTCCCCTGCCCCTGGGATTCTCCAGGCAAGAACACTGGAGTGGGTTGCCATTTCCTTCTCCAATGCATGAAAGTGAAAAGTGAAAGTGAAGTTGCTCAGTCGTGTCCAACTCTTGGACTGCAGCCTACCAGGCTCCTCTGTCCATGGGATTTTCCAGGCAAGAGTACTGGAGTGGGGTGCCATTGTCTTGGTGTGACTATTGGGAGACAAGAATATCTGGGGACTACCCTGGAGTCTGTATATTATACTGTTCTATATCTATTTCTCTTTTTTTATCAAATGTCAAATGCTACCTTCAAAGAAAACAGCCTTGGCAGTTAGACAGATCTGCTTCTTACAGTCTTCATTTTTGTCCTGAAGTGGAACACAGCTTGCATATGCCCTCATTGTCCTAATGCATAAAATTAGGATAAATTTCTATACTTTTATGAGTGGTGGTAAAAATCAATGAGGTAAACCCCAAAGTAGTGCAGTAGCATATAAAGTGATCCATGTACAGTGGATGACAGTCTTGCTTTTCTATTTTCCTATGTTCTCTCTTGGTTCCATTTTTCCTAATCTTCTCTGCTAGAGCTTAACACAGCCTGCCTTCTATTATAGTTGTTTATGTACATTTATCATCTTACCTAATAAGTTATAGAAACATTTTAGAAGTAGAAATTATAATCATCTTTACAATCTCTTTAATTTAGTATATAGTAGGTACTTAATAAATAGTCATCAATGAAATATTCACAACTTACTCTTTGTACTATTCACCTGACACTCTTTATTCATTGCCTTGTCTCCCAAGTTCTTAGTAGAAGTGACCATGCCTTACAACTCTCCATTGCCAGCCTCAGGCCTTGGGCCGTGTTCCCTAATTGAAATCTATGAAACAGGTTGAAATAGCCACTGTTTTCTTCACATATGCCTTTATGCCTTCCATTAGACCCTTCCTATCATGATAGGAAACAGCAGAGCAAAGCAGAAGAAGTTAGTAGAATGGAGAGGTTAGGTACTCATCCTCAGGAAATCTGGCTTTGAACCAGATTCGGGCGGTTACTACTCGTAAACATTAGAAATTATTTAATCTCTCTAAGCCTCCTTTGTCATTTGTAAAATGGGAAAAGCAATTTTTCCTCATAAGGTACTTGTGAGAATAAAATGGGATAATATATGTATAGCACTTAACACATTGCGTACACAAAGCCAATGCATAGTAAATTCTGACTTTTGTTGAATGTTACCTCTTCTAGGAAACCTTCTTAAATTGCACAAGCTGAAACTCTGCCCAGACTGCCTATGTAATTTTGTTTGATTCTTCCTTATGGAAAATGTCTTACTCAACCCTTTATAACAGTGAGCTATGTGGTTCATTTTATTATCAACCATATTAGATTTCAAATTCTTATCTATAGCATCTGGACAAGATTTTGCAAGAAGTCCTGAATATAGCGTAGGTAAAGGAATACTTTTGTAATCTTTCCCCACACTTCTACCTCTGTGTGTCCTCTTTGTAGTAATTATGTAGATAAAAAGAACTTGTTAATATTATTGATTAAAATCTGGTATGGTCCATTTTTTATTAGGCAGCACTTCTGATTAAGTCTGCATGCTACCATCTTTTTTTTTTTTTGATAAGCAAACTCAAGATTCCACTGTAACAGCATGTCTCTCTTTCTCACTGCTGTTCTCTCTTTGAAGCCACATTTAAGTATATCTTCCTCCCAATTTTTATTCTCCTTTCTCCCTCTTTTTGAAGATGAAGAAATGAAGAGTTTAGTTTGTAAAAACTTCCACAAGAGAGCCTTGCTTTGGGCATTATTAAGCACTAACTCAATATTCTTTAATCGTCTTTGGTTCTAAGTATATATTTGTCTTAGTCCAAAATTTGGCTGGGAGACAAGGTAAATGGAGGACAGGGTCTGACTCTACTTTTGTTCTTGGAAGTAATACTACTAAAACCCCATCCCCTGAATGTCTAGGGGCAAAATAACAGCAATACTCATAATAAAGAGAGTGACTAATATCCACTGAGCTCCTTGCAAGCCCTTCTAAATATTTTCTATGTGCCAACTCATGAAATCCTCAGAACAGCCCAATGAACTAAATATCAATGCACAAACATATCAACCACCTCTTCAGTGTCAACTGGCCAACAAGTAACAAAGATGAGATGCAAACATAGAACTTTTATCATTAGCAACAGATGACTCTTATCCTTTGGAATGTACTTCTTCTCACTGGGTACTTATAAATAAGGGGCAAATGTGAAAACTGAACTGCTTCAATCTACTCCACTATTATTCCTGAATTAGAAAGTTAAGAAAACCCTCCTACAAGTTAGATATGAATTAAATGAAAATCAATTATAAATCTGTGTACAGGCAGAAATAGAGAAAACTTAAAAACCTTTGAGGATATAACAGAAGATAGCAGGACAAGTATCTGACATTAATAGTAGGAAGGCAAGATTATAAAAGCTGAGGTTTAGCCAGTAGAAATAGCTTCTTTGCTCAAGTGGGTTGGCAATTCTTACCTTTTATCTTGGGATTCCATCCACATTTCCACTAACAAATTTTCATAGTAGCTGAGGTCCAGCCTGTCACTGATAAGAAGTTACATTTGTCCATACTTAGAACCTGTCACTCTTGCTTTTTTTTTTGTCTCTCTCGGTAGTTGTTCAGTCTCCAAGTTGCGTCCAGTTCTTTGTGACCCAATGAACTATAGCATGCCAGACTTCTCTCACCATCTCTTGGATGGATCTAAAGCCAATGAGCCTTCATATTGCCAATAAGCAGTATGGTGTTAGTGGGCTTATTCAACTAAATTATACCTTGTTAATTTATCTGCAAAGCTGTAGAGTCAAGAAAGCCAGCTTCCACTGCCTTTTAAGATTTGTAACCTTGAAAAATAGACTAATCAACAACAGCTACATGGATGGGGCTACAGTGATCCTGACCACTGAGCAATGTTCATTCACTTAATACACATAAACAGGAAGAAATGCATCAGCAAACCAATACATATTGTTTAAGCACATATTGGAACCAAAGTCTGTCTAGCAGAACAGTAATGAATCATGTATGGATCCTGCCTTCTTGTAGTCTAAGGGTCTGTTTAGGGAGCTAAGACTTAAATAAGTAAGATGGGGGTCAACACAAGACAGTATCAAAAGTATCAAGGAGATCAAAGACTGTAAGAGACTAGTGATGATAGGGGGCAAATGAGGATATTTCTCAGCAAGCAATGAAAAGACATATAGTTATATATTAGCTCCTGAACAATAGCATTGAACATACACACTATAATGCGCTTAGTACTAGCATCTTCAAGAAAGCTGAAAAATGCAGCTTTTCATGTTTTCCACATGTACTTGGTATAAAACAGTAAGTCAAACAACAGAATCCTAGCATGTATGTATGCTGGGAGATAGGAAAATGTTACTAATAGATGTGACAGCTAAAAACCTCGAACAAAAGAAGTAACCCGCGTTCTTCCTTTGTGATACATATGGCTATTATATTTATTAAATCATCGATTTGATTATTTGCTTGTCAGTCTATTCCTTTTCAAGAAAGACTTTTTTGGCTTTTTTGTTTTCTGCTTATCCCCAGGGTCCATTACAGCACCTGAGGAAGTGTAGGTGCTCAATAAATAATCACTGAGAAGAAATGAATAACTGAACATTGGATGAAAAAGCAATGGAACAATTAAGCACATGAATCAATCTCATTCAAGTTACATGAAATTGAGACCTGTAGACTGACATTAATCAAGTTATACACAAATTTTTTTAAGGGAAAATTCTGTGTGAGCACAAAATTTGGAATGCAAGTTCCAAAACACACACACATACTCAACGGTAATTTACCTAACGGGTTAGAGAATGACATTTTCCTGGACTCCAGAAATACACTGAGGGAACTTATTAAACGGTATCTTGTACAAATGCCAAACACCCCAAATAGTCAGTCTTCCCTAGCCATCTCATAAACAAACTTCAACAGTCAATTGGTTTAATTGAACTGTCAAAGTAGGTCAGACTGAAAGGGCAGCGAGTACATAAAAATAGTCCAGTGTCTCTCAGTCTCAAGCAGCTCGTCATTAGGCTCCAATCTTATCATAATTAATAGATTATTAAAATCTTCACAAAATAAATTGCCTTCATTTCGATCAGAGAATTGAAGTCACAGAAAAAAAATGAGGAGAGAGAATATTCAGGATAATTTCCTGGAATTTCAAATTTGGGCAAATCTATATGGGCTACCTGATTTTTCTTCTTGGTTGAAATAAGAGATCTTTTATTTTAGTAGTAATGTATTCATATTTTAAAGCTTTGAAAACTTAGAACAAACATCTCTAAATGTGTCCATATTAGGTCAGAATCATAATTCTCTTAATCCAATATTTTCTCTCCAGCAAAACAAACAAGTGGAATGGTCTGCCCACCTGCCTAACAGTAAGGCTGATATATTCCACAATATATACCTAGCATAGTACACAGAGCAATGCAGAAAAACAGGCATTTGTTGGAATAACTGAAATTCTAATTTCCAAGTATAACTAATTCCTGCATTTTCCCCAACATTTTTCTAAATTTAATCTATATTTTCTTACTGAATCTACCTTGGAATTATTCTGTATTATGTTCTGTTCAGTTCAGTTCAGTCTCTAGGTAGTGTCCGACTCTATGCAGCTGGGGTGCAACACGCTAGGGCTCCCTGTCCATCACCAACTCCCGGAGATCACTCAAACTCATGTCCATTGATTCAGTGATGCCATCCGGCCATCTCATCCTCTGTCATCCCCTTCTCCTCCTGCTTTCAATCTTTCCTAGCACCAGGGTCTTTTCAAATGAGTCAGTTATTTGCAAGTGGCCAAAGTATGGGAAGTTTCAGCTTCAACATCAGTCCTTCCAATGAACACCCAGGACTAATCTCCTTTAGGATGGACTGGTTGGATCTCCTTTCAGTCCAAGGGACTCTCAAGAGTCTTCTCCAACACCACCAAAGCATCAGTTCTTCAACACTCGGTTTTCTTTATAGTCTAACTCTCACATCCATACATGACCACTGGAAAAAACATAGCCTTGACTAGATGGACCTTTGTTGACAAAGTAATGTCTCTGCTGTTTAATATGCCATCTAGGTTGGTCATAGCTTTTCTTCCAAGGAACAAGCATCTTTTAATTTCATGGCTGCAGTCACCATCTGCAGCGATTTTGGAGCCCCCCAAAATAAAGTTCATCACTGCTTCCCCATCTATTTGCCATGAAGTGATGGGACTGGATGCCATGATCTTAGTTTTCTGATCTTAGTTTTCTGTATTATGTAGGAAGTACAATATTTGGAAGAAATTTTAAGAAAATTTTTATCAAATGCTTGCTATATGCCAAGTATAGTATCTCTCATTTTAAGCTCTCTGCAACCTTATGGAGATTCTGTTAGTGTATTCATTTTATAGATAAGAAAACTGACAATTTGAGAGATTGACGAGTTGTCCAAGTTTATGCACCCAAACCATGAGAGAGGCAGGATCTAAGCCAAATCCTTATGTCTTCCAAGCATCAGCTTTCCTTAACTTCTGATTTTAAGTTAAACACAGTGAAAGAAGCAGCACAACCCTTCTGCCCTTGGCATAGTCTTTCTCCATCTGTGTTCTGGGATCTC
The DNA here is from genome assembly GCA_006408695.1 of Aepyceros melampus. Lineage (NCBI taxonomy): Eukaryota > Metazoa > Chordata > Mammalia > Artiodactyla > Bovidae > Aepyceros > Aepyceros melampus. The sequence continues at coordinate 87,698 of SJXQ01006947.1, read as the reverse complement.
CTATGTCAGAATGTTTGGGGCTAGGGTAGGACTAACAGAGAGGTCTTGTCGAAATGCAAATTCATCAGCTTCACCCAGACTTTGTGAATATATCCAGACCTAAGAAGAAAGATGGAACCTGAAAAAATAATAATAAACACCTGCCACATTGGAAAAAAGGTGTGAGAAGTGAAATGAAATTTTGATTAAATATGACTGATATTTTTCAGAACTGGCTAATGAGAAAGGCAAATCTATTGTGTGTCTATGGCAGCTAAAACTAAGTTCAAAGCAGAATTTCTCATAGAGACATGGGAGCAATAGGTTAACACAGGAAATTCAGTATTGCTGAAAGGATGTGAAGAATTCTAAAACGGAAGATGACCAACTTCCATACTATACGGAGTGACCCTAAACATATTAGTTAAAGCTCTCTATGCCTCAGTTCACTCATGTGTAAAATGGGGGAAATAATACCTATGAGAGAACATCAACAAAAATATGCTAAGTAAAAATGTGTAGCTGAGTGTCCAGCATATAATAGGCATTTAGCTAGAAGCAGCTTCTTTTTTTCTTAAAATAGCTAGCTTCTCCTGTGTGGATAGTCCTACATTCTCTGTAGATTTGTACATCCCTCTGTTTAATTCTGGCTACATGCTAGACCAGAAGTCTGCATCTATAGTCCAATAGCTATACTGCAAAACCAGCCTCCAGGCCAAACCTGAAAAAAGAAGAAACATGACACTGTCTTGTCCCTCCCTGGAGGAGAAATGCATTCACTTTCTCCCAAACCAACTGCCCTTTCCAAACACTGACCAAGGCCAAGGTTGTTCTGCTCCAGATATTCTAAAACTGGCAAGAAGACATTTTGAGTTAACTGTCTTTATAGGGTTAGACTCATGACCTTGGAGCTAAGATAGCAGGAGTGATCTGAGAGAAATTCAGCAACCAGTCAGGTCTGCTGGGTAGACTTACTAATAAAAACCAGGTCGTAGGTTCAATTCCTGTGTGGACTTGTTATACACACCTTCTTCTAGGACCTCTGGTCAGTATGACTGGGGCCACCTGCACAGCAATGTCCACAGGAAAGATGGAGCAGAGGGCAAGGCTTTGGCAGAAAACGTCCAGGCACTAACTGGATGTGGGGCCTTATTTTCCCCTTAGGAGAGACACTGACCCTGGCTTTGATTTTCAAGCATATGAATCATGTGCTGAATCTGCTTTCATTTCAAGAGAAACTTTAAGACTCGCTCATTGGGGAGGTGGATAGAGGAAAGATATATGTGCACAATGTAAAGCTCAAGGACATGTGGGTATTGCAGTATTTTCAAAGAGATGCATTTTTGGTGTTAGAATAAAGGAACAGGGAGAGGGTAGAAACGGGAGGGAAGAGAAGTATTCACACTTTTTAAGGGCTGTGAGAGCGCTACACAAACCCTTTATGTATCTACCATTAACTATTTCCAGTGACAGGTACTATGATGGAGATTAGCACTGGGAAACAGAGGAATGAGGCAGACAGTGTTCCTTGTTTTTATAGAATTTACTCTCTGGTAAAGGAAATAAATGTTGAAAAATCAATTACAACTGTCACATGTGTTATAAAGACCAGAGTGAAGGGCATTATGGAGGCATCTGATAAGGGATAGATTTTGTTAAGATTTCTGAATGTCAAACACAGAAACCATTTCTGACAAACTGAAGCAAGGTTTCTGAAATGAATATCATGATAATTCACAGAATCCAAGACAGAACACAGTATTCAGGCTTCTTAAAGGACGGATTACATTGTAATCTTGGAATCTCATAAACAAGACATCAAGAATCCACCTGGGGATCCTACCAAGGCATGACTCTCCAACAACCATTGTCAGTTTTTATGCTTCTCCATAAATAGTAGTGGAAGAAAAAAATATCTGATGATTGGTTTATTTTAGGCCATGAGCCAATTTTTGTCAAGACTGAAGAACTTTTTACCAAAAAGAAGATGATATGGGATTGAAGCAGTTGTGGTTTTTTTTGTTTTTTGGCAGACAAAATATCCACAAAGATCTCACTGAGATGGTACAATCAGGAAGTGGCATTACAAATGAAACTTGAACCATAACACAGACATTACGTCCATTTTACAGAGAAGGAAAGAAAAGTCCAGGAAGGTTTAGTGACTTATCTAGGGTCATACAATCGTTAAATTAAGGGAATGAGAATAGAAATTCAAGGCTTCCTGATTATAAAACTCAAGGGTTTTCCATTATATCACATTTTCCCAATTTCTAAGTCATCTATATAATTAAACTTGGGCTTTTTAAGACACTATTGGCCAGATTTTAAATAACCAATTTTGATGCCACTGGCAATCCTCAAGAAAAGAAAGGAAAATTTTTTACTTGTCATCCTGATGTATTTTGTACAAAGTATGTGAAAGCTGTAGCAAAATCAACCTTATAAGACAATGGTTGCATTAAATGTATATTTAATAAAACTGCAAGTGAAACAGACTTATAGGAACTATTCAAGATAAAACTAGATTTCTGCTAATTACTGCCAGCATGGCCAAAATCAAGGGTTGCAGTTGGAATCAGAGTTAACAAATTGTGGAGGGTTGCAGGGGGGGTGTTTTTTCAGCTAATCTGCTTCTCAAGGTCTCAAAGTGTTGGTGAATTAATACTTTTCCAAACTTAGTACAGCTAAAGTGAATTAGCAAAAACTAGAATACCAATTATTTTAATTTTTCATCACCTTAACCATGGCAGACATAATAACTGATGGAATATTCTATGGGAAAATATAATAAATAAGATACAATGTTAGTTTTAAACTATTCCTAGGCTGTAACTTTATGACTATTCTACCCACTCAAGAAAACATTCCAGAATACTCATGAGAATGAGAGTGAGTTGGAAGTGACTCTACTTATGTAAACTTTAAACAACTCCATTCTGCAACTTTATCATACAACACAGTCATGAGTGATCATGATACAAAATATATTCTGAAGATTGTTGAGAAAATGAAGAACTACTTTAACACCCGGATCTGAACTCACCTGTTTCGTGGGTTATCATCTTTTACTTTGAACTAAACTTCCACTTTAAAAAGACCTACTTACATCCTGAATCACAGAATTTTCACTATAGTTATACACCATCCCTTCAGAATGGGCACCACTTCACAATTCTCTAACTATCTCATGTGTATCTCATACTGGATAACAAATGCTTTGAAGACACTAATCAGTTCATAATACACAGGTGGGCACAGCTATTAAAAATATATGGATCTCGTCTATAGTTTGGGGTCTTAAAGCTATGGTAATAACCTCATAAAGAATACATAGAACCTAGGGAAATTGTATTATCCCACTGAAGTTAACAAGTACCCACAGGAGCAAACTACAACTTGCCTTAAGCATATTCTCAGGGAATATACTTTTGACTAAAACTTAAAGCTAAGACTTAAGATAAATTTACTGAGTTATGATATATTTATTTACCACTAAATTTAATTTGCTAATATTGTGTTAATGATATCTATGTTTATGTTTACTAGGGTCATTGACTTCTAATGCTTTTTATTAGAAAGCCTTTGTCTGGTATTGGAATCAGGATAACTCTTGCCTCAGAAAATGAGATGGGAAGTGTTCCCCATCTTTGTTTTTGAAGGACTGTTATTATTGAATGTGCAGCAGGACTAACCTGTGAAACCACCTGTCCTGGAATTTCCTTTGTGTTACGTTTTGGATCATGGATTTCTATTTCCTCTGAAGTCAGTTTTAACAGCTGTGTTGTTCAAATATTGAGTTGGCCAAAAAGTTTTCTCAGGTGTTTGGCCAACCCAATACTTTGTTCATTTCATGTAACTTGTTGACTATATTAACATTAAGGTGCTCAGATTCTCTTTTTAATGTCAGTCGGATCTGTAATAATGCTCTTTCTCTATTCTTAGTATTGATGGTTTGTATCTTTTGGCCTTAATCAACCCAGCTAGAAATTTAGCAACTTAATCCCAAAGGTTAGGAACAAGTCATGGATACTCACTCTAACTACTTCTATTCAACACTGAATTGGAGTTCTGGGACAATATCATATCTGGGTCAGTCACAAAGAATATAAATTGTACACATAGATCCCCAGGTATTTGGTCAATAGATTTCCAAAAGGTGCCAAGATGATTAAATGAGATAGTCTTCTCAACAAGTGGTGCTGGAACAAGTAGATACACTAATACAGGGGAAAAAAATATCAACCTTTGCCTCACATAATAAATGCATAATCAATTTAAAGGATAATCAACATAAATGTAAAATCTAAAGCTAAAACTATAAAGCTTTTAAAAGAAAATGTCAAAGAAAATCTTCACACTCTTAATATAGACAAAGATTCCATAGAATGTGAAAAATGCAAACCATAAAAAGAAAGAAAAAAAAAATTCAAATTGGACTTCATAAAAGTTTAGTACTTCTGCTCACTGAAAGATACTGTTGAAACTAAAAAGGGAAGCTTTGGACTAGGAGAAAATATATCACAATACATATATTTGACAAAGCTCTTTTAGTTAAAGTACATAAAGAAATCTAATTCCATAAGTTGGAAAATAACCCAATAATAAATGGGCAAAATTTTTGAAAGGGAACCTCACATGAGATGATATATGATACACTGATAAGTCTATGAAAAGAACGGTCAAAATCACTACTTATCAGACAAATACAAACTAAAATTATAATGAGATACCACTACACATGGTCTTCCAAGTGGCCCTAAGTGGTAAAGAACTCGCCTGTAAATACAGGAGATGCAAGAGACGCTTTCAATCCCTGGGTCAGGAAGATGCCCTGGAGAAGGACATGGCAAACCACTCTAGATTCTTGCCTAGATACTCCCATGGACAGAGGAGCCTGGTGGGCTCTGGTCCATAGGGTTCCAAAGAGTTGGACAGGACTGAAACAACTTAACATGACACACCACTACATACACATTAGAAAGGATAGAATTAAAAAAATTAGCAATGCCAAGTGTTGATGAGAATGTGAAGAAAATGAATTTTTTATATATTGCTGATAGGAATGTAAAGTATTGCAATCACTTTTTTAATTAGTTTTTTTTTTTTTTATTGAAGGATAACTGCTTTACAGAATTTTACTGTTTTCTGTCAAAGCTCAACCTGAATCAGCCGTAGGTGTACATATATCCCCTCCCTTTTGAAACTCCCTCCCATCTCCCTCCCCATCCCACCACTCGAGGTTGATATGGAGCCCCTGTTTGAGTTTCCTGAGCCATACAGCAAATTCCCATTAAGTATCTATTTTACATGTGGTAAAGTTTCCACGTTACTCTCTCCATACATCTCACCCTCTCCTCTCCCCATGTCCATAAGTCTATTCTCTACATCTGTTTCTCCATTGCTGCCCTGTAAATAAGTTCTTCAGTACCATTTTTATGGATTCTGTATATATGTGTAATCACTTTTGAAAATGGCTTCAGTTTCCTACAAAGTCAAATGCACAATTAATATGCATTCCAGGAATTTCACCCCCATGAATCTACAAAAGAGAAATTTAAATGTATATTCATATGAACACTTGTATGTGAATGTTCACAGGAACTTTTAATTCAAAATTGGAAAGAATCCAAATGTTCATCAACTGATGGATAAACACATTATGATGTATTATATAATGAAATATTATTCAGCAATAAAAAATAACAAACCACTGATATGGACAAATCTCAAAAGCACTTTGAATGTATGGATCACAATAAACTGTGGAAAATTCTGAAAGAGATGGGAATACCAGACCACCTAACCTGCCTCTTGAGAAATCTGTAGGCAGGTCAGGAAGCAACAGTTAGAACTAGACATGGAATAACAGACTGATTCCAAATAGGAAAAGGAGTAGGTCAAGGCTGTATATTGTCACCCTGCTTATTTAACTTCTATGCAGAGTACATCATGAGAAACACTGGAGTGGAAGAAACACAGCTGGAATCAAGATTTCTGGGAGAAATATCAATAACCTCAGATATGCAGATGACACCACCCTTATGGCAGAAAGTGAAGACGAACTAAAAAGCCTCTTGAAAGTGAAAGAGGAGAGTGAAAAAGTTGACTTAAAGCTCAACATCCACAAAATGAAGATCATGGCATCCAGTCCCATCACTTCATGGGAAATAGATGGTGAAACAGTAGAAACAGTGTCAATCTTTATTTTTCTGGGCTCCAAAATCACTGCAGATGGTGACTACAGTCATGAAATTAAAAGACGCTTACTCCTTGGAAGAAAAGTAATGACCAACCTAGACAGCATATTCAAAAGCAGAGACATTACTTTGCCAACTAAGGTCCGTCTAGTCAAGGCTATGGTTTTTCCCATGGTCATGTATGGATGTGAGAGTTGGACTGTGAAGAAGGCTGAGCACCGAAGAATTGATACTTTTGAACTGTGGTGTTGGAGAAGACTCTTGAGAGTCCCTTGGACTGCAAGGAGATCCAACCAGTCCATTCTGAAGAAGATCAAGCCTGGGATTTCTTTGGAAGGAATGATGCTGAGGCTGAAGCTCCAGTACTTTGGCCACCTCATGTGAAGAGTTGGCTCATTGGAAAAGACTCTGATGCTGGGAGGGATTAGGGGCAGGAGGACAAGGGGACGACCAAGGATGAGATGGCTGGCTGGCATCACAGACTCGATGGACATGAGTCTGAGTGAACTCCGGGAGTTGGTGATGGATAGGGAGGCCTGGCGTGCTGCGATTCCTGGGGTCGCAAAGAGTCGGACACGACTGAGCAACTGAACTGAACTGAACTGAAAAAAGTCAGATGTAAAAATATATAGAGATTTACTCTATGATTTCATTTATATGCAAAATTAAAGTCACATCCAGTCTAAAATGACAGAAGCAGGCCAATGATTACCAGAGCCAGGTTGGAGGATAAACTGTGTTAGGACACAAATGCATATTTTGGAGTAATGCCTATATATGGATAGTAGTAGTGATTACCTGTCCTTTAAACTTGTCAATCTCATAGAAAGTTACAATTACAATAGTTGCATTTCATTACATTTAATCTATATTTCAATGAAGTTAATTTAAAATTAATTCAACTCACATTACAAGATTTTTCATGCTCTCCCAGTTTTCATTTATTTCCATATGCCATGACACATGCTAGAACATGGTTAGAGTGGAGGACACACACTGTCAAGAGACATTAGTGCTGTCAGTCTATCACTGGGATCTTCACCGTCCTTTCAATGGTCTCTTTTTTTCTGCTTGTTCTCTATTAGAACTGTGTGACCTCCAAAACCTGACAACAAACACTTAAGCTTCCAGCTTTAGTGAGTCTTTAATACTAAAACCTTTGCTTGAATTAACTTCAGTCCATGCCAGAGAAATAACTAAAGTTTATGGATATTTCTTATCAACTAGAGAAGAGGTGAAAAGCATTGTAAGAAAATAAGGAAATGCTGATTTCTTGTGTTCCTGTTTAATTGACATAGATAAAGAATGACAAAACATTGCAACATCACATAATCCAGGAGGGCAGTGATGAAGAAATCTAAGGCAGACACAGTTGAGCTCCACTGGTTAAGAAAAAGAGTCCAGAAAATTCATCAATTTCAATAAACTATCGATATTTGCATATTTACCAGACCCAATTAACACTAATATATTTGAGAAAAATGTATCCTCTTATTTCATAGACAGGAGAAAACTTTATTTTTGAAGCGAAGAAGGAAAGCAGAAAAACTGAATAGAGGGAAGGAAGATGGGCAGGTGACAAGAAGAGCATGAAATAAAATATATAATTAGTCTTGCTTGCTTGTTTAACCCTTGAATTTGAACATCCTTTGTTTTACAGAACCTTATAATAATGAACTAGAAAAGAAAAAACAAAAAAGTCAGAAAATCTCAATGAACTTGCAAAAAAAAAAAGATGAACTGCAGAAAAGATTAAGGAGAGAAACCAAGACATCAAGAGCCAAAATTAGCATCAATTTGGGGAGAGAGGCTGGAGAATGGAGGCAACATCATTAAAAAAAAAAAAAGTACAGAACACTTTGAGAACCACTGCAGTGTGTAAGAGAGACAGCACGACATTATTGGGAAGGAAGTTCTTAAAAGTTTTGCTTAAATATGAATTAAGATACCACTTGATATGCTTTGAAATTCTAATAATATCTGGATTGAAGTTTTAATTATTATAGATCATAGACTGGTATAACTGGAATGTGATTTCTTACAGATAGTATTTTCAAGGAATTTTGTGGTTTATATAGATTACAGAAGAAATTTTTAAAATCTCCATAAAGAAGCTGGGAGAGAAAAAGAAGGGAGGCAAGTAATATCTCTGGGGTGCCATATTGGACACTGAAATACTTTCACTGAAAAGTCCAGGATTTTATTTAAACCAATTTTGGATTTCCATCATCTTAATTTCCTTCCTGGATGAAGCCCTCAAGGCCATAGGAGGCTTGGAGCCCTTCTCAGGGCCTCAGTCATGGTTAAAATCAAGTTGTTTCCCCTTCAGTTCTCTTTATTTTGCTATCTTCTCAAAGATTTTGTTGCAGGGGGGTGGTAGCAAGATGGCACAATTACTTTTTCACATTTTTTGAGATCGTGAGGATAGGACACAAATAAATATATCCTGACCACCGGAATAGTGAGGGGGCTGGGTAAAAGATTATATATTATATTATGTATCTAAATGTTTTATTCTGGGATTTCTTTGGAAGGAATGATGCTAAAGCTGAAACTCCAGTACTTTGGCCACCTCATGTGAAGAGTTGACTCACTGGAAAAGACTCTGATGCTGGGAAGGATTGGGGGCAGGAGGAGAAGGGGATGACAGAGGATGAGATGGCTGGATGGCATCATGGACTCGATGGACTTGAGTCTGAGTGAACTCCGGGAGTTGGTGATGGACAGGGAGGCCTGGCGTGCTGCAATTCATGGGGTCGCAAAGAGTCGGACACGACTGAGCGACTGAAATGAACTGAACTGAACTGAAGCCATCAAGCCATCAAGTGAGGGACAGGGAGGCCTGGATGCTGCTGTCCATGGGATCACAAGAGTCAGACAAGACCTGGCAGCTCAACAACCAAGTCATCAAGCTCACAAGCATAATACTTTAAGCATACAGGTGGCGCTAATGGTAAAGAACCTGGCTGTCAATGCAGGAGACGCAGGTTCGATCCCTCGGTCAGGGAGACCCCCTGGAGAAGGAAATAGCAATCCACTCCAGTATTCTTGCCTGGAGGATCCTATGGGCAGAGCTGGCGAGCGACAGCACATAGGGTTACACAGAATCGGACATGATTGCAGAGACTTAGCATGAATGCATACATGGTTTAAGGATATGATACAGGAATATAATGAACCCACAAGAAGAGATGACTCAGCAACCAGATGAGTTGTTTTATATATTTTTTTTAATTTTTAATTTTGTATTGGAGTATAGCCAATTAGCAAACAATGTTGTGATAGCTTCAGGTGAACAGCAAAGGGACTTAGCCATATGTATACATGTATCCATTCTCCCAACCCCCCTCCCATTCAGGCTACCAAATATTGAGCAGAGTTCCATGTGCTACACAGTAGGACCTTACTGATTATCCATTTTAAATACAGCAGTGGGTACATGCCCATCCCAAACTCCCTGACTTTTCTTTCCCCACATCTTCCCTGCCAGCAATCAAAGTCCATTCTTCAAGTCTGTGAGGCTTCCCTGATAGCTCAGTTGGTAAAGCATCCACCTGCAACGAAGGAGACCTGGTTCAATTTCTGGGTGGGGAAGATCCACTGGAGAAAGGATAGGCAATCCACCCCAATATTCTTGGGCTTCCCTGGTGGCTCAGTTGGTAAAGAATCTGCCTGCAGTGTAGGAGACCTGGGTTCAATCCCTGGATTGGAAAGATTCCCCTCATGAAGGGAAAGGCTACCCACTCCAGTATTCTGGCCTGGCGAATTTCATGGACTGTATAGTCCATGGGGTTGCAAAGAGTCAGACACAACTGAGTGCTTTCACATTCCAAGTTTTTGAGCATGTTTCCATTTTGTAAGTAAGTTCTTTGTACCATTTCTTTTGATTTCACATATAAGGGATGCCATATGATATTTCTCCTTCTCAACCAGAGTTTTTAGAGGCTTCATTCCATCTCCTGTGGGTAACTAAGGAGTCCATGTTTAAGACATTTTATATTTGTAAATACATGTGAGAGACAGCCTGGGATCTTTAATTGGAGAAGACATTACAGGAGGTTGGCTATTTGGCATTAGAATTAACAAGAATTGACTAAATGTAAATGGTCAGTGTTAATATGATTTCACTTTTAAACCTGGATTTGGTGATCAGTGGATCAGACAGTAAAGAATCTGCCTTTGATGCAGGAGACCTGGGTTCAATCCTTGGGTCAGGAAGATCCCCTGGAGAAGGGAATGGCAACTCACTCCAGTATTCTTGCCTGGAGAATCCCATGGACAGAGGAGCTTGGTGAACTACAGTCTAGGGGGTCACAAAGAGTCAGACACGACTGAGCAACTAACACTTTGAAACTACACTTCACTTTTCAGTCTGTGAAAACTCAGCCTATGTAAGATTCTAAGTTACCTCTAACATTTTGGCAAGTAGAAACAATATGTAAAAAAGAGTAATGCATCCTAGGTAAAATTTAAATGTTTCCTCTGTTACACCCCCTTAATCCAGATGGTCTCTTTCAAAAATTATGTAAATGCTTATGTATATCCAGAAATTCTGGATAACTCAAAAGTTAACTTCACTGCTTCTGAAGAGGATTTCCAAACTTAATTTTTTTCTCTCTCTATAAAAAATTTAAGCTGAAATTTTCTTGAAAAATTGCAGAATTGCTATTCTATTAGATTATAGATGATACCTTTTCTCACTCACTCATGTAAATGAGAATATTTAAGATTAAAAAAAAAAATGAGAGCTGACTAAATCAGCAAAAGTCATTCACAGAACAACTGGCCCTGTGCTAACTCCCTTAGAGATGGATCATAAATCACATCAGGCCCTCTTTTCTCCCAATTTGCACACAGCATTGAATAATGGAATAGAATTTGAGTGTTCACATCAGAGAAGCTATCAAGGTCATCTATAGACTTCTATCCTGTCTTTCTTGCCATTCCCTTTCTGAAAATATCCAGCATTAAGAGCTAGAATTGTGTATATTTTTAGCCATAGCATAAAGGCTTTGAATCAGCTATAACAAAAATCATCTTTCTTAGAAATGTTCATTATTTATGATTTAGAATTAGAAATGACCCCAATACCTATATTCACTTTTACTCATATCATCTATCCAGAACTGGTATATTATCTAATAATTTTTATAACTATGTATGCTTCATTTATTGTGTGTGGTTCATTTATCCTTATGATAAATATTTGTTGAGAATCTATTATGTACCAGGTGCTCATTTTGGCATAGGGGATATATTAGTGAATAAAACAGAGGAAATATCTACCGTAATTGTTTATAATTTTAGTTGTTGAGGACCCTTCCTCAAAAACTATTTATTGAATATTCAAAAATTTTTGTGTAAACTCACTGCTGTTGAGGATGCAGAGATGAAGCTGAGTGTACCCAGAAAAGCAAGTGGACAAAAGAGGATGTTCTCTTTAGTTAGACTCTAGAGGGATCATGATGGAGACACTTGGCATTTTAAAGTAAAGGTGTTCTCTTCTTCACATTCAAAACCATTTTAAGAACAAATAAGTTATACTCTACATGCATCATTATACTAAGTTTGGGTATCAGTTTAGTTCAGTCACTCAGTTGTGTCCGACTCTGCGACGCCATGGACTGCAAACGCCAGGCTTCCCTGTCCATCACCGACTCCCAGAGCCTGCTCAAACTCATGTCCATTGAGTTGGTGATGCCATCCAACCTTCTCATCCTTTTTTGTCCCCTTCTCCTCTCACCTTCAATCTTTCCCAACATGAGTCTTTTCCAATAAGTCAGTTCTTTGCATCAAGTGGCCAAAGTACTGGAGTTTCAGCATCAGTCCTGAATATTCATTGGAATATTCAATATTCAGGACTGATTTCCTTTAGGATGGACTAGTTTGATCTCTTAGCAGTCCAAGGGACTTCAAGAGTATTCTTCAACACCACAGTTTAAAAGCATATTTTTGATGCTTAGCTTTCTTTATAGTCCAACTCTCATATCCTTACATGGCTACTGGAAAAACTGTAGCTTTGACTAGACAGACCTTTGGTAGCAAAGTAATATCTCTGCTTTTTAATATGCTGTCTAGGCTGGTCATGGATATAGCCCAGTTGAGTTCCTGGATATAGCCATACCTGAAGCCCTCAGTCTTGTCAGTATCACAAGCCAACTCCCGGAGTTCACTCAGACTCACGTCCATTGAGGCAGTGATGCCATCCAGCCATCTCATCCTCTTGTCGTCCCCTTCTCCTCCTGCCCCCAACCCCTCCCAGCATCAGAGTCTTTTCCAATGAGTCAACTCTTCCCATGAGGTGGCCAAAGTACTGGAGTTTCACCTTCAGTATCATTCCCTCCAAAGAAATCCCAGGGCTGATCTCCTTCAGAATGGACTGGTTGGATCTCCTTGCAGTCCAAGGGACTCTCAAGAGTCTTCTTCAATACCACAGTTCAAAAGCATCAATTCTTCAGCGCTCAGCTTTCTTCACAGTCCAACTCGCACATCCATACATGACCACTGGAAAAACCATAGCCTTGATGAGACAGACCTTTGTTGGCAAAGTAATGTCTCTGCTTTTGAATATGCTATCTAGGTTGGTCATAACTTTTCTTCCAAGGAGTAAGCGTCTTTTAATTTCATGGCTGTAGTCACCATCTGCAGTGATTCTGGAGCCCAAAAAAATAAAGTCTGACACTGTTTCCACTGTTTCCCCATCTATTTCCCATGAAATGATGGGACCAGATGCCATGATCTTCATTTTCTGAATGTTGAACTTTAAGCCAACTTTTTCCCTCTTCTCTTTCACTTTCATCAACAGGCTTTTTAGTTCCTCTTCACTTTCTGCCATAAGGGTGGTGTCATCTGCATATCTGAGGTTACTGATATTTCTCCTGGCAATCTTGATTCTTGCTTGTGCTTCTTCCAGCCCAGCGTTTCTCATCATGTACTCTGCATATAAGTTAAATAAGCAAAAACAAGACCAGGAGCTGACTGTGGCTCAGATCATGAACTCCTTATTGCCAAATTCAGACTTAAATTGAAGAAAGTAGGGAAAACCACTAGACCATTCAGGTATGACCTAAATCAAATCCCTTATGATTATACAGTAGACGTGAGAAGTAGTTGTACTCTGCATATAAGTTAAATAAGCAAAAACAAGACCAGGAGCTGACTGTGGCTCAGATCATGAACTCCTTATTGCCAAATTCAGACTTAAATTGAAGAAAGTAGGGAAAACCAGTAGACCATTCAGGTATGACCTAAATCAAATCCCTTATGATTATACAGTAGACGTGAGAAGTAGATTTAAGGGCCTAGATCTGATAGATAGAGTGCCTGATGAACTATGGAATGAGGTTCGTGACATTGTACAGGAGACAGGGGTCAGGACCATCCCCATGGCAAAGAAATGCAAAAAAGCAAAATGGCTCTCTGGGAAGGCCTTACAAATAGCTGTGAAAAGAAGAAAAGCAAAAAGCAAAGGAAAAAAAGAAAGATATAAGCATCTGAATGCAGAGTTCCAAAGAATAGCAAGAAGAGATAAGAAAGCCTTCCTCAGCGATCAATGCAAAGAAATAAAGGAAAACAACAGAAAGACTTTCTCTAGGAAAGACTAGAGATCTCTTCAAGAAAATTAGAGATACCAAGGGAACATTTCATGCAAAGATGGGCTCGATAAAGAACAGAAATGGTCTGGACCAAACAGAAGCAGAAGATATTAACAAGAGGTGGCAAGAATACACAAAAGAACTGTACAAAAACGATCTTCATGAACCAGATAATCATGATGGTGTGATCACTCATCTAGAGCCAGACATCTTGGAATGTGAAGTCAAGTGGGCCTTAGAAAGCATCACTACGAACAAAGCTAGCGGAGGTGATGGAATTCCAGTTGGAACTATTTCAAATCCTGAAAGATGATACTGTGAAAGTGCTGCACTCAATATGCCAGCAAATTTGGAAAACTCAGCAGTGGCCACAGGACTGGAAAAGGTCAGTTTTCATTCCAATTCCAAAGAAAGGCAATGCCAAAGAATGCTAAAACTCCTGACAATTGCACTCATTTCACCTCTAGTAAAGTCATGCTCAAAATTCTCCAAGCCAGGCTTCAGTAATATGTGAACGGTGAACTTCCAGATTTTCAAGCTGGTTTTAGAAAAGGCAGAGGAACCAGAGATCAAATTGCCAACATCTGCTGGATCATCGAAAAAGCAGGAAAGTTCCAGAAAAATATCTATTTCTGCTTTATTGACTATGCCTTTGACTGTGTGGATCACAATAAACTGTAGAAAATTCTTCAAGAGATGAGAATACCAGACCATCTCACCTGCCTGTTGAGAAACCTATATGCAGGTCAGGAAGCAACAGTTAGAACTGGACATGGAACAACAGACTGGTTCCAAATAGGAAAAGGAGTCCGTCAAGTTTGGGTATACAACATAGTGAAATAATCACCACAGTCACTATGAAATAATCACCACAGTAAGTCTGATTACCATCTGTCATCATGCAAAATTGTTTTAATATTATTGACTATCTTCCCCATATGTATATTACAAGTCTATGACATGTATTTTTTAGCTAGAAGTTTGTACTTTACTCTCTTTCACTTGTTTCTTCAGCCTTCCCACTCTCTTCCCTCTGGCAATTGCTAGTTTGTTTTCTTTATCTTTGACTATGTTTATTTTGTTTGTTCTTTTGTTTCTTTAGATTCTACATATAAGTGGAATTCCACATAAAAGTGAAATAAGAGGCTTCCCTCATAGCTCAGTTGGTAAAGTCCGCTTGCAATGCAGGAGACCCGGGTTCAATTCCTGGGTTGGGAAGGTCCCCTAGAGAAGGGTTAGGCTACCCACTCCCATATTATTGGGCTTCCCTTGTGGCTCAGTTGGTGAAGAATCTACCTGCAATGCGGCAGACCTGGACTCAATCCCTGGGTTTGGAAGACCCCCTGGAGAAGGGAAAGGCTACACACTCCAGTATTCTGGCCTGGAGAATTCCAAGGACTTTCAAGTCCAGGGAAGTCCATGGATTGTACATTCCATGGACTGTATAGTCCATGGGGTCGCAAAAGTTCAGAAACGACTGAGGACTTTCACTTCACTGTAAGTGAAATTATATGATATTTGTCTTTCTCTGGCTTATCTCACTTAGCATAATACTCTCAGTGGTTAAAATTACAATTTACTCCATAATTTATTATTAACAGTATATTAAGCGGCTCATCATGGAACTAGAGGCAGAGTGGATGTAGTAACATGTCAGCAAGTTCTTACGTGTTAGCGCTTATTTTATGCCAAACTGTTTTCCAAGTACTTTTATATATCATCATCATTATTATTAATGTTATTTATTTAGTCTTTATCAGAAGATATGGGATAGGAACTTATAAATTAAAAAAAAAAAATGAGGCACAGAGAGGTTAGTAGGTTCTTAGGGTCAGAAGGCAGTATCGTGGAGCCAGAGTTTTTCTATGGTCCTCACTCTTAACCTCAGTGCTAGTGCTTTAAGGACCCTCATCAAATGTGGGATGGACTCCATATGGCAACTTGATTTTCCAAAGATACCTTAAATATCATTGGATCCATCAGGTCAAAGGAGTCATAGGAGAGGTACTTGCACGACAGATTGGGTTAGCTGCAACGTGGTATTGAACTACCCCCTAATGAGACATCTGCTGTAGATATTACATTCTCTATCTTTTTAAGGGCTTCTGGGTAGCACTAGTGGTAGAGAACCCACTTCCCAATACAGGAGATATAAGAGATGTGAGTTTGATCCTCGGGTTGGAAAGATCCCCTGGAGGAGGCATGGCAACCCACTCCCGTATTCTTGTCTGGAGAATCCCATGGACAGGAGCCTGGATCCTCTTTGTGTTCAAAGCATCACAAGAGTCAGACATGACTGAAGTGATTTAGCATGGAAATGTTTAAGGGGGGAGAAATAGGCATTTTATTTTGATTATAGAATAATTGCATTATATCAGGCAGAAAATGGGTTGTACTTCTTATTTGAAATTTAAATATCATCTAAGTGTGTCAATTGATATTGGGCAAAAAAAAAGTGAGTTGTAGGAGATTTTTTTTTCTTAATTTGGGTACATTAAATCTTTGAAACTCTTCAAAGAGTGTCAAAAACTTATGGAATTAGTACCTTATGAAGTCTTGAGTCCCTTTTTAGAAGCCATATATAGAAACTTCTATTCAAAATATACATCCATATTAAATTATTTTGAATCAAAAGCTAGTGATCCATGAAAATGTGAAAGGACTTAAAATGCCACAGACGGTACATTTTAAATGGCAATTTTTTTCAATAATCATTTCTGTTATTGTACTATTCTTTATAAAATTTTTAATTGGAGGGTAATTGCTTTAAAATGTTGTGGTGGTTTCTGCTGTACAGAATTAGCTATAATTATGCACATATCCCCTCCCTCTCAAGCCTCCCTCTCACTTTTTCACACCCCTCTAGGTCATCACAGAGTACCGGACTGAGCTCCCTGCTATACAGCAGCTTCCCACCAGCTATCTATTTACACATGGCAGTGTATTTATGTCAACGCTACTCTCTCAACCCATGCCACAATCTCCTTTCCCCACTGTGTCCACAAGTCCATTCTGTATGTCTGCATCTCTATTCCGACCCTGCATATAGGTTCATCAGTACCATTTTTCTAGGTTTTATGTAAATGTGTTAATATATGACATTTGTTTTTCTCTTTCTGACTTACTTCACTCTGTATAACAGGCTCCAGGTTCAGCCACCTAAATTTGTCTTTAAAATCTAGTGATATGAACAAGCAGGCCCTGTGCAGAATCAGCTTTGTTAAGGGAGATGCACATACATCTGTATCCTAGAGGAAACCGTGTGGATGCCCTAGAAGTCGCCCCTAGAGCCCAGCAACCTCGGAGTTAGCTATGCAGATTTCAAGGTCAATCTCCAACAGCAGAGCTACTGCTGCATGAGTTCTGGCACCTGATTTTGGGCATTATTCCTACTAAAAAAGCTTTAGTCTTTCTTCTAGGATAGATTTCCTCTTTGAGGGCTCTAAAATCACTGTGGATGGTGACTGCAGCCTTGAAATTAGAAGAAGATTGTTTTTTGGCAGGAAAGCTATGACAAACCTAGACAGGTGTTAAAACGCCAAGGTCCATATAGTCAAGACTATGGTCTTCCCAGTAGTCACGTACAGTTGTGAGAGCTGGATCATAAAGGAGGCAGATTGCTGAAGAATTGATGCTTTCTAACTGTGGTGCTGGAGAAGACTCTTGAGAGTCCCTTGGAGCAAGGAGATCAAACCAGTCAATCTTAAAGGAATTCAACACTAAACACTCATTGGAAGGACTGATGCTGAAGCTGAAGCTCCAATACTTTGGTCACCTCATGTGAACAGTTGACTTGTTGGAAAAGACCCTGATGCTGGGAAAAACTGAAGCAGAAGGAGAAGAGGGTGACAAAGGATGAGATGGCTGGATGGCATTAACAATGTTATAGACAGGAACTTGGGCAAATTCCGAGGGATGGTGAGGGACATGGAGGCCTGGCATGCTGCAGTCCATGACGTAGCAAAGAGTTGGATAAGACTGTATGACTGAACAGCATTCTTCTAGGAATTCTTCCTCTTCTAGGAATTCAGTGAACTATAGAATATCTCAGCGATTTTTTTTTTTTTTTTTGCCTAAACAAGTTTGGATAGCTTTCTGATATTTGTAACAATAGTCCTTGGTTGAAATCAATAATTTTAGGCACAATTTATTCATATTTAGTTTGTGCTAGGCACTGTATTATTTATCTTTATTCTCTCATTTTACAGTCACAAAAATAAAAACAGATGCTGACTATGAGTATCCTCATTACAGTTGAAGAAAATTAACTTGACTGGGATTAAGTAACTTGTCCAAGGCCACATAGCTAACAAATGGCAGACTCTAGACTGGAACCCAGGTTTGCTTGATCACCATGCCTATGCGTTTAATCATTGTCTGATAAAAGTTGCTGACTGATATAGAGTTACAGTGATATAGTAGAGTAGTATTGTACTTTAAAGACTTGACAGAAATACTATAAGATTAGAAATGGATTATAAATTGACACCAAAAATCTAAACTCTGAAGAGCTAATTTGCAGATCTGGCTTTTCTCTATCACATGAACTAAGCAAGTGACCCATCTTTCTGAGCCCAATATTTCTCCTCTGTAAAATGAGGAGTTGGATCAACTAAGAGTCCAGGTCCTCCGCAGCTATGCCATTCCACAGTTCCAGCTCTCTAATTTCTAATTAGAGAAAAAAGCCTCTCCTCTCCTCTCCTCCTCCTTATTAAGAAGGAAATGTGTAAAAAAGCTATTAACTATCCACAGAGCTTTGAAGCTGTCCTCACATCCTTCTCCTCTCTGAGTCTGGATAGAGTCATGTTCTGATTAAAAGTCCAAGGAACTTTTATGTGCAACCCAGATAATTTAAGGTCAGTCTTCAGATGCTGTTGTGCAACTGCCAGCTGAAAATCAATAGTACGTGTCGTGTATTCAGGGACACACACAAATAAGCTCATATCACTTAGGATGGCATCTGGTTCTTTGACTTCATAATAGAAATGCCAAAGGGTTATATTTTTCTCAATGTCATCTCATAAAGGCAAGGTATTCCATGGGGTAGGCTTTGGACTCAAGTATAAGAAAGGTCATTTTTATTGAATTCCAGAACTCTCCCTGGGACTCTGGGTGTCACTGTAGAAGCCATGCTTTCTTTGGCCTTGAACAACCAATAAATTCCCATATAGCAGTTCTTTACTTATTATGACTGCTTTATCAACTCTAATATTATGATACTTTTATCACCCAAATTAGTTTTCAGGACCTACCACCAAACTAGGAACTCCAAGTTAGAAACTGTGTCATCTCACTGTAGTATTTGGAGATAGCTGACTACTGATAACTAGCTGACTACTGATTACTATTTTTACTATCCAGTAAAGATAGTAATGCCTATACTATTTATATAATCTGTACCAAATATTAAGATAAGAGGTTTATACATACAACCACTCTGTAAGCATGGCAACCTTACATGACAGGCACTATTATTATTAACTCTATTTTATATATGGAGATACTGAAGTTTAGAGGTGCTTCCTGCTGCTGCTCCTGCTAAGTCACTTCAGTCGTGTCCGACTCTGTGCGCCCCATAGACTTCTTAGGTAGTGGTAAAGAACCCACTTGCCAATGCAGGAGATGTAAGAGAGGAAAAGTGATTTCCCCAGAGTCATACAGATAATAATATAGACCTGCCTGCATTTAAGGTCCATGCTCGTAGTTTTCTCATTAGGGAGATAATAATACCTATTGAGAATCAGCCTGCCTAAAATATGCATGAAATAAAATCTTGTTTAGAAATTCTAACAAAGTTGCCATGCTCATTCTCTAACTATTACTGGAAAGGGTTTCTTTTAATCTGAGAAGGCCATTCTCTTGACACTGAATTTTAATAGCTGGAGACACATGTGGATGTATCAGACTTGAATGGGTAATGGCAATGAGGCAAAACAAAAGAGAGTAGGAAGGTAAATGCAGTGATTTAATTTCAAGTCTGTTCCCAGAGGCAAAGGCTGGACTGAAGACCAAAGGCAAGATTGCTTACTAGGTATCCAACTGAAACACATCAAGTAAAGAAAGGGCTGATGAAAACATCAAGGAGCAACATGTAGCTAGAAATTCATCCTTAATGAGGAATTACAAAGTGATTTAACATAAAATCAAAAGATACCCTTGTGAGTTAGGGACTTTCTTTTAAACTTTTTATTTTATATTGGAGTATAGTTGATTAACAATATATTAGTTTCAGGTGTACAACAAAGTGATTCAGTTATACATATACGTGTATCTGTTCTTTTTCAAATTCTTTTTTCATTTGGGTTGTTATGTAATATTGAGCAGAGTTCTCTGTGCTATACAGTATGTCCTCATTGGTTATCTATTTTAAATATAGTGGTGTGTACATGTCAAATGAACGTATTTACAAAACAGAACCAGACTCACTGACTTAGAGAATGAACTTACAGTTACCAGGAGGGGATGGCGGGAGGGAGGGATAGTTAGGGAGTTTGGGGTTGACATGCACACAAGGACTGTTTGAAGAGCTTGGGTCCTGCATACTCACTGAGATATGATTCTGCATCTGAAAAGGTGCTCTGGATCACGGGTGGATTGAAGACATGGACAGACTTCACAGTCAGATGAGAAAACATCTGTAAAGACTGCTACAATGTGTGATAAAGAAAAATGAGATTCTTAGCACAACATTGTAGATCAACTATACTTCAACAAAATAAATTTAAAAAAAAAATTGGGATTCTAAATTGGCCAAGCCCAGATCTGCATTGAAATAACTAGAAAAGTGGAAATAATCAGGCTTATAAAACTTCACAACCATCACTATTAAATCTCATTATGCAAGGAACCAACTGTCTGCTGGGAACTTCTGAGAACTCCCTGCTGAACAAGCCCACCCAGGTTGGAAGCGAGGGAGTTGGGAAGCAAGGTACCACTTGCAGACACCAGGGTCTGATCAATGCAGATGTACAAGCCTATTCAGTGGTAAATATTTTTCATGTATTTTTTGTATTCTGGAAACATAATGGTAAATATGATAAGGAGGGGTCCTACCCTCACTAAACTTTGAATCAACTGGAAGAAACAAGAAAAGGAACAGTCAATGACAGACAAATGGAATAAGTGCAGGGTGCAAGGGGACATAACCAGAACTACAGGGTGGTGATAGCCAGAGAAAATTATGCTTCTCATGGTACCAAGGGGTGAGTAGGAGTGATTCTGGGGAACAGAAGTAGGGAGAAGAGCACTCTAAGATGAAGGAATATCATCTGGAAAGACCCAGAGTCTACTGAAAGTATGACAAATTTTATAAAATGTCAAAAGTTTAATATGCTTAGAAAATCATTTGCAAATGGAAGGTAGAAAGAGATGAGGGAGGTAAGATTCACAGAATGTAGCACAAGAGGGCCTTTTAGGCTTATATTAAGTTTGAGCCTTTTCCTGAAACCGATGGAGAGCCATTGATGGGGGCCAAGAAAGCAAACGACAGGACCGTATTTGCATTTTAGAAGAGAGCTTTGGTTGGCCTCTATGCCATGTTAGCTTCCACACACTGTTTCCCTGAGATAAGCTGATGAAAACCTTTAGCCACCCCAGAGTCAGCTAATGATATTGATTTCTGACCCTATAAAGCTGAGGCAATTCCCTCAACATGATACTATCACAAAAGCAGCTGGGTGTTCTCACTCTTTATTGCTGCTGCTAAGTCACTTCAGTCGTGTCCAACTCTGTGTGACCCCATAGACAGCAGCCCACCAGGCTCCCCTGTCCCTGGGATTCTCCAGGCAAGAACACTGGAGTGGGCTGCCATTTCCTTCTCCAATGTATGAAAGTGAAAAGTGAAAGTGAAGTCACTGAGTCGTGTCTAACTCTCAGCGACCCCATAGACTGCAGCCTACCAGGCTCCTCCGTCCATGGGATTTTCCAGGCAAGAGTACTGGAGTGGGATGCCATTGCCTTCTCCGCTCACTCTTTATTACCGAAATATAATACATGATGATAGTGACCTGGGAGTCCCTAGTGCTCTATTTAAAAATCCAATCTCTTCATCTAGTTAATTCTGACTCTAAACTGACCAGTAACTCGCACAATTGTTGTTTACAGACAAAAATGGAGTTCAAAATAGCAAATGTAAAGAGGCAACGTTAGCTCTTCTTGAACAAAAACTTTTATGGCTTTACTATTTTAATATAGAACCCCCTATAATAATGTCTACTACTCATTTTTAAGGGTTTCAGGCACTATTGCCAATACTTCATGTGCATTTAACTTTGTGATAATTCTCTGAGGTTGATACTAGTATCATTCCTATTTTTTAGATAAGAAAACATAGATTAATATGAGGTTAAATAGCTTCCCAAGAACACACAGTTAGCAAGTGCAAAGCCTGTCTTCAAACCCCAGAACTGTTCTATTGCAAAACATGTGTTTTAAATCACAATTCAATTCTGCCTCCTTTTTCAGAGACTGCTGTGAGAAATGTCACAGTTTTAACTATCATATCTGGATATGGAGGAAACCAGTTCTGCCAATTTTAATGCCAATCCTATTTGAGCTCAAATGTGAATGTGTTCTAAAACTTAGTAGGACAACTTTATTGAAAATTAAAAATATATGAATTGTTAATCTCTTGAGAGTCCTTGGACTACAAGGAGATCCAACCAGTCCATTCTAAAGATCAGTCCTGGATGTTCTTTGGAGGGAATGATGCTGAAGCTGAAACTCCAGTACTCTGGCCACTTCGTGCGAAGAGCTGACTCATTGGAAAAGACTCTGATGCTGGGAGGGATTGGGGGCAGGAGTAGAAGGGGACGACAGAGGATGAGATGGCTGGATGGCGTCACCGACTCAATGGACATGAGTTTGAGTGAACTCCGGGAGTTGGTGATGGAGAAGGAGGCCTGGCGTGCTGCAATTCATGGGATTGCAAAGAGTCAGACACGACTGAGCGACTGAACTGAACTGAATCTCTTCATTCCCCAGCTGAGCAGGCAAGGACTTGGAAACTCAGATGATCTGAGTCAGAATTAAGAGTGTATATATGTTCTATAAGAATGGGATATTTAGCTTGCATCTTCAGAACAAGATGTTAGAAAAAAAAAAGTCAAAATGAAACAGTATTTAATCCAAAGAGAGACTAGATAAAGAGAGAAAAATTTAGTTTAAATTAAAAGTGAAGCAATTGATATCAACAAGATACTCTGAGCAAGTTCTTATAGTTGGGAGAGTAAGGGAAGGCAGAGAGAGATTCTGCAGACAATCCCCAAAGCACAGATCCAAGCCTCCTATATAGAAAACATGAGCTGGTTTGGACTCACCCTTCATTCATATGCAGATTTACATGTGATGGATTGATAGAAAGTTTCTATATCACAGAAGCCCCTTCCTAGTAGATTAGAATCACGAGTATGCCAGGACATTTTCTAAAGTCTAGAAAGTCCCATAAAATACAAGAGGCAAATTAGCCTCCAACTAACATAAATGTATAAATAAATAAATAAAAACTAAAACACAAACTGGAAAACAAAACCAAAGCAGAATGCCAATTGGGGAATAAAGGAAAGAAAGCAAAACAAAGTAACAAACATGTTGAAAAAAAAGAAAAGAAAGGAAGAAAAGTAGAAGGTAGAAGAAAAAATAGAAAAGCAAAGTTAAATAGAGTATATAAAAAAGATTTAGATATATTAAATAACTGCAGCAGGAAAAGAACAATAAGGAAAACAATCAAGCAAACAAAACAAAACAAAAAATCCCCACAGAACCATAAGAGGCCAATGTAGAGGCAGAAGTATATAAAGGAAATAAAAAGTATGATTTAAAAAATCTTCAAAACCTTAAATAATAAAATGAAAAACCTCAGCAACAGATGAAAAAGAAGAGAAAAAAATAATCCAGAATGAGCTACAGAACGAATCAAAATATAACAATAATAATGAGTTTTTCTTGGATCCCCCCATCCCCCCAAAAATATAAGAGGCAGTAGAGGAAGATGGTTGAGAGCAAAGTCTCTAGAAGCTGATGTCTCGTTTGACACACAACTTTAACACTGTGTGTCCTACAGTACTTATCTTATTCTCTTTTTGCTTCAGTTCCCTCATCTATAAATTAAAGATAACACTATTAATATCTATAACACTGATATAAAGAATAAATGAGGAAATCCACTGAAATATTTAACCATTTGTGAAAAGTCAAAACCAATAAGTTTCATCATCACTGTCATCATCATTGTCACATGTATCTGTATTTCATTCTTATCGAAGTAGATCTTCAGAGTACACAATTTTGATGAAAAGAATAGAAATTCAAGAGACCAAAAAAAAAAAAAAAAACTACATTTAAAAAGTTTAAGGATCTTGAGTAAGGCCAGTATAACCTAATGTACCACCCAAATGAGAAAGTGCTGAGATAGGGGTGTGGATGTAGCAGGGATCTGACCAGGCAGGCCTTACATTTCCACTGAAACATTTAGTTTTACTTATTTTGAGGGCAGCACAAATATCAATAAATGATGGTCCTTTCCCAGTGGGGCAGGAAGGAAAGTAAATAGATATGTCAGTGCCAGAGTAATGCTATGGCAGAAAGTAGAACATAGCTCATAGCAAAGAGAAGGAAAATGTCATTCAGCCTTCAAGGAACCTTCCACTCTTTGAATAAAGAGAGGGGACATATACATAGGAGGATATTCATAAAAAGAAAGAAAAGAGGCCTTGCTTT
The DNA here is from genome assembly GCA_006408695.1 of Aepyceros melampus. NCBI lineage: Eukaryota > Metazoa > Chordata > Mammalia > Artiodactyla > Bovidae > Aepyceros > Aepyceros melampus. The sequence goes on along the minus strand of SJXQ01006947.1, from coordinate 63,208 downwards.
TATCCATATCTTATTAGGAGTTTTTTCCCCATTTTTACTGCATATAAAATGCTGATCTATTTTATTACTGTAGTGAAAAATAACAGCAAATTTGAATTATTTACCCTCTCTAAAGAGTATGTCAGTATATATGTTGGTTCCTCCACTCTTTACCCACACATCTTTTGCCAGGAAGTCCCTGCTATTGAAAAGTTCAGAGCTTTATAACTTCTCATTTCATGACAGGTTGGAAGGAAACTCACATCCATTAATGGCCAGCTGGGCAGAAATAAGCAAGCAAGCAGATGTAGACTGCAACAATCTCAAAGGAGAAATTAGAGTTGGTTACTTGTTTCCACTGATGAGGAAACAGAGAAAATTGTTTGTGATAAGTGGAGAATTTCTGAGAGCCCTTGAGATGCTGAAGGACAGAAGGCACCATCTCCAGACTCTTTCTCCAGACTTCCGTCATTTTGAAAGTACAGTTGGCAAGTATGCTGGCAATATTGGCTGGAAAGTTTATCCCAGGCTCAGATACCAGTGAGTATGGTCCCAGAGCCTAGAGGACTGGCAGGGCTATCACACTAGATGACATCCTGCTTTTGCATTAATGAAGAGCATTTGAGCTTTGGACTCAGCCAAAGCTATGTACCAAAGGTATTAAAAGGCTTAATGGTTCTAATGTCAGGAGGCAGCTAGCTAAGCTCCATATCAGGATCAAGATTCCAAATCATGTAAAGATATCTCACATAACAATTAAGCAAACACTTTATTCTTCTGCTGCTTCCAGTGAGTCTTCCATTCCAGTCATTTTAGTCTGAGCAGACCTCCACATATGACATGCATAGTCTTACCTTCTATCATTCATTCCTGCTGGTCACTCCTCCTCTCTATTGTCAAAAATCTTATCAATTCTTTCCAATTCTGGTTCCAGAGATATCTCATCTATGGAAGAGACCTGGATTACTCCACCCTAGAGTGGAATAATGGCCTTCCTCAGGACTCCCTCATGCTGTTGATAGGCCTAGAAGGAAATCTTCTGAACAAGACCCCAAAAAATATAGCTAGTTCATAGAAAAAGGTAATCATTATAGTATGTATTCACAAATAGCTTTTCAAATAAAGGTAGCCACATATGGGCTTTTTCCATTAAACATAGTTACTGACTTTTTTTTGTAACCAATTGCTAGCACATAGGAAGTATCAGTTCAGTTCAGTTTAGTCACTCAGTCGTGTCTGACTCTGCAACTCCATGAATCGCAGCACGCCAGGCCTCCCTGTCCATCACCAACTCCCAGAGTTCACCCAGACTCACGTCCATCGAGTCAGTGATGCCATCCTACCATCTCATCTTTGGTCGTCCCCTTCTCCTCCTGCCTGAGTCCCTCCCAGCATCAGAGTCTTTTCCAATGAGTCAACTCTTCGCATGAGGTGGCCAAAATACTAGAGCTTCAGCTTCAGCATCATTCCCTCCAAAGAAATCCCAGGGCTGATCTCCTTCAGAATGGACTGGTTGGATCTCCTTGCACTCCAAGGGACTCTCATAGGAAGTATAGGTATTCATTTTTTTTTTTTTTTAATGCATAGAAAAAAAGCTTTAGCTAATGAGAAGGTCTTTGTGACTTCTGATATCTTTTCTGGAAATGCGAGAAATGTTAACAGTGAGAGATTTAAAGTTTGGGGTATCTCAGTACAGCCCACAGCATGCCAGCATTTGTTCTAAGCATATTGGGACCCAGTGACCTAGATTCTTTAATGGGCTGTGTTCAGCTCTGTCCAATGATATTTAGCATGCTTCATCCAGATAGGGACTGAACCTCCTGCCTTGGACAGAGAATGCTGAACTACCTGCATTTTCTGCCTGACTGATCAGCTGGCAAACAGACAGGATATTCGAACTTAATGTTTGGCTAACTAACTGACATATCCCACTGGGAAAATATAAGTCCAATAGAAGAGGAGCTAAAAAGCCTCTTGATGAAAGTGAAAGAGGAGAGTGAAAAAGTTGGCTTAAAGCTCAACATTCAGAAAACGAAGATCATGGCATCTGGTCCCATCACTTCATGGGAAATAGATGGAGAAACAGTAGAAACAGTGTCAGACTTTATTTTATTTTATTTTNAAACTCACCAGAACCTTTCATTTCTACCTAACAGCTAACACTGTCATTCATAGCCAGGAGATTTACTTGGTCCTGAGAATACAAAGGTGAGCAAGACAGGTAAGTTTCTGATTTTTGGGAGACAGACAATAGGTAAATAAGCAATGTGCTGCAGAGTGTGGTCAGTGCTGTGAAGGAAGGAAGCAGGGTGATGTGAATAATTGGGGCGATGAAGGTGATCGGGAAGGGCATCTGCGTAGGATGAGAAGGGAATCTCTCATCAAAATACCCAGGAAGAACAAGCAATCCAGGTTCCAGAACCAACAGATACCAAGGCTACAGGCAGAGAAGGAGCTTCCCATGTCCAAGGAGCAGCAGTGAGTGCCTCACGGCAGGTCTTATGGGAGGGGGAGTCCTCATACTTAGATTAGATTGAGGGGGACCTGAGATTAGAACAGAAAGGGCCTTGGAGTCCACTCAAGGCATTTGCGTTTTCTTCTAAATGTGATAGGAACTCAAATGGCAGCATTTAAGTAGGGCATGGAGTTTGAGCTGATTTATGCTTTTCCAAGTTCACTTTCATGGATGGGGATTAGGTGGATTATGGGGCTGGAGTAGGGAAGCAAATTCAAAGCTTTTGCACAAGGCCAGGTAAGAGATAGTGACAGCCTGAACTACAGGATGCCGGTGACCGTGGTGAGCGACGGACCAATTTGAGACACACGTTGGAGGAGAAATTGATAGGACTTGCTGATGGACTGGATATGGAGATGGGGGAAAAGGAGGAATCCAGGGTGACTCAGGGCTTCTGGTGCAAGCAACTAGGTGGATGATAATGCTGTTTCATGAGCTGGGGACATAGAAGAAGGAACAGATTAGGTGGATTATGGGGCTGGAGTAGGGAAGCAAATTCAAAGCTTTTGCACAAGGCCAGGTAAGAGATAGTGACAGCCTGAACTACAGGATGCCGGTGACCGTGGTGAGCGACGGACCAATTTGAGACACACGTTGGAGGAGAAATTGATAGGACTTGCTGATGGACTGGATATGGAGATGGGGGAAAAGGAGGAATCCAGGGTGACTCAGGGCTTCTGGTGCAAGCAACTAGGTGGATGATAATGCTGTTTCATGAGCTGGGGACATAGAAGAAGGAACAGGGCCAGCTGGCAGTCGAGTACATCAGGGAATGAAGAGTTTGTTTTAGACATGCTAAATTTAAGATGCCAGTGAGACATCTTGATGGTGATGTCAAGTTGACGGTTGGATACAGCAAGCTGGAGCTCCATGGGGAGAGGTCCATTTAGAAGACATCATTGTAGAGATGGTATTTATACCACAGGAGCGCACAGATGAAGGGAAGAGAACAGACAAGCCAGGAAGAGAAGAGGAAAGGAAAGAGGGTGAGTCGGCAAAATTGCATGAGAAGAAAGCAGTGATTACAGAAAAAACCCAGAAGAGCTTCTTATAAAACTAAGAAGAGTACTTCATGAGGAGGAAGGGGTCAGGTATGCCAAATATTACTCAAATACCAAGAATAAGCCAGAAAACTACCCATTTGGGCTGAAGAGGATAGAGACTGCAAAGCAGTTTTGGCAATGTAGTGCTGTTGTTATGCCCAAAAATAACCTGAGTCATGCTTCCGGGGATTATACCCTTAAAACCAATCAGGGAAGTCCCCATTTGCGCCAAACCTTGAGCCAATCTGGGTGAGATGCGAGGTTAAGCCTAGAGGTGGCCTATAGAGACAAAGATGGAAATTGTTCAGGAAAGCCCACACCCGCGAAAAACTGACCAATCAGCAGTTAAGGAGTAACCCGTGCAACCAATCTAAGTTTGCCAGCTGCCTCAGTTAACGAGTAACCCGTGCAACCAATCTGTTTGCCAGCTGCCTATAATCCTATAAATACTGCTCGAACCCAGAGGTCGGGGCCTCTCCTCTTACTCCACTGCGTTGGATGTGGCGGTGGCCCTGACTCGAGTGAGAAATAAATTTCCCTTTTTGCCTTTTGCACTGTCGTGGAGGTCTTGTTCTTGTCAGTCTTGGGATTCGGACTTTCGGGCACAACACTGTGAGCCAGACTGGAGCAAACTGAACAGCAATTTGTAGGTGAAGAAATGGAAGCAGTGTGTGCAGACAATACTTTGGAGAAGTTTCACTATAAGCGGGGCTAGAGGTAGGGAGCCATGTCGCATCAGTTGAAGCCTTGGTGGAGACAGGGAATAACAGAGCAAGCTTTTAGGTTGGTAGGAATGAGTATTAAAGAGGGAGAGACTGATCATGCAAGAAAAGGGAACCACAAAGAAGAAAAACCTTTCAAAAGAGCACAAGGGAGGGGAGCTCCCTGGAGGTCCAGTGGCTAAGACTCCACGTTCCCAGTAGAGAGGGCCTGAGTTTGATCCCTGGCCAGGGAACTAGATCCCACGTGCAGCAAACTAAGACCCAGCACAACCAGATAAATAAAATTTTAAAAAAGCAGAGGGGAAGCACTGACCTCTGACAGGGGGCAGTTTTTGCCTCCCAGGAGGAGGAAAGATGGAGACAAAGGTAGCTACACAGGTAGAGAGACTGACCTGGTGGCTGGGAGAAGAGGGAGCGCTCCTCCAATAGTTTCCATGTGTTAATGAAGAGTGATGGGAGATCACCAGCTCTGATGACCGTGGAAGAAGGGAAAGAGATGGAGGAGGGGGAGATGCAAGCATGAAGCCCCTGCTCTTGGTTTCTCTCATTCTCTTCCCGCTCCTAGTGCAACAGTTCTATTCAGGGCCTGATTGTCTCCAGCTCCACCGCCTCGATGCAGATCTTCCGTCCTGGCAACCTCCTAGTCTCTTATCTGCCCATCTTTGAAAGAATCCCCCTAAACCACAGATCTGTTGTGCCATGGGAACCTTTGATAGACTTTACTGTGTAGAGGCAATCCTGGCTCCTCATCCAGGCAGGCAGAGCGCTCCATCTTCTGGTCCAACCTCCCTTCACTTCCCTGTAGTCAGTCCATCCCTTCCTCTATACCTGCTGCTGAACTCATTTCTCTCCCCAAACGATATGAAATCCCTCACTTTTATGTTTCTGTTCAAGCTCTTTTTTCCCTCTAGACAGGTCTTGTTCCCTCTTGCAGAAGCCCTATCCATCCCTCAAGATCCAACTTATATCTCATTCATTTCAGCAAAGTCCCCAGAGCCTTCCATTAAAAGAAATTCTCATAGCTCCTTACACCATTAAAACATATTATCTGGGCTTCTCTGGTGGCTCAGATGGTAACGAATCTGCCTGCAAAGTAGGAGACCCAGGTTCAATCCTTGGGGCAGGAAGATCCCCTGGAGAAGGGAATGGTAACCTACTTCAGTATTCTTGCTGGAGAATCCCATGGACAGAGGAGTCTGGCGGGCTACAGTCCATGGGGTTGCATAGAATTGGACAAGAATGAGTGAGAGACACAACTGAGCAACTGACACACACACACACACACACACACACACACACACACACAGAAAAGATCAAAGTCCATTTTATAGTGTCAGCATGCCTTCATGCTTGTATAATTTTCTGTATGTGTGCTCACATCTGTCTCTAAGAAAGGAAGGAAGAAACAGGGAAGGAGGGAAGAGAAGAAGGGACCAGAGAAATAAGAAGGGAAAGCAGAGGTGCCTCTGCTGGTTCACCTCACTGCCTTGCATCAAACCGCTCAGCAGCGCTTCCCAGGACTGGCGAAGCCGTGGCCGGCCCCCAGGCTCTCTTCACTGGCAAACCACTGGCATCCTGCGCAGCCACATTCTCCCTGCTCCCCTCTGCTCCCTTTCCTCCCTCCTCCCGCCTTGTGCCTCCATCTTAGATGCCCAGGAATTGCCTGAAATCTTAAGCATCTCCACCTCTGAAAAGAGCAGTGGGAGGGAATGGAGAGAAATAGGGCAGAGAGATGAAAACGTAGTGTTGAAAAATTCATATGTTAAAGGCAGCACGTGCTCCACCCCACGCCCTGCGCCCCCCTCCACACTCCTCTGCATCCAATCTGATAAAATTCTGGCGCAGACCAGGCAGGCTGGGCCAAGTCTGTCTGGGGTGACAGAGCAGTCTGGTGAGCTGCGAGTGTCCACGTGTGTGCAGGAGGGAAAGCAGGACTTCGCTTCTGGGAGCCTGGGCTGTCTACCGGGATGGGGATGCCAGGGGGCGGTAAGAAGACAGGGCTGGGAGAGATGTCCTCCCCTCCTAGAGCAAGCGCAGCCCTCCTCTCCCCATGAAGTCAGGCCTGGCGGGGGTGCTGCCCTCTGCAGAGTCACGGGCCGTGTTTTCCCACGCCTGTATTCCCTTCAGGAATCCTGAAAAGGCAGAGCACGACCCCGGGCCAAGGCGAGGGGCTGGCCTCGCTCCTCTTGATGGAGCCCTGTTTGCTCCGAGTCCAGGGCGGGAGAGTTGAGGCGGCTGGGCTCTAGGTACCTGAAAGAGCCCGATCTCCGTTCGCAGCCCTGCTCTCGCACTCCCCTCGCTGAGCACTGCAGAGCTGCGGCCTAATGAATGCCGCGCGCTGAGATCGACAGGAGATGGGCTTGCGATTCCAGGCGAGCGGTCCCTGCGGAGAGGAGGCTCCGCCTGCTCGACCGCGACCCCTGGCGGCCGCCGGAGAAACTCTCCGCAGAGCTTCCGAAGCCAACGGGGCTGCTGGACAGGAAGCCAACGGAGGATTTTCAAGAGAAATAGGGGTAAGAAATACACGCGCGCGCGCACACACACACACACTCCGCAGATGCTGCAGGCCAAGGAGGTGGCGAATGAAAAGAAAGCCAATTTTTCTTACTTGTAATCTAAACAAGAAGGCAGGGAACAATCTGTTAGAGATGGTGGGGGCTGATGGAGGGAATGGGGTGGGGAGGAGGAAGGTGGAAATGTGAAAATCTGTTTACAGTTGGAACAGAATCTGTTTAATATGATGCTTACACAAAATAAGACATATAAGTTTTTCCCTGCTCTGAACTCTGCTTCCTTCTTTATTTCAACTAGCAATGGGCTCTGATCCTATTTTTTTTCTTTCACACTCTCAAACCAGCTGTATTTTGGAAGAGAATCTATTCAGGGAAATCAAACATACTTTGGCTTCCTCCAGGGAGCCTGAGTCACGGAAGCCAATACAGGACAGGAGTCAAGAGCCTGCACACTGGAGCCACAGTATAAAGCCCGAGTGTAAATCCAAGATAGGTTGCTCACTAGCTGTGTGACCTTGGGCAATTTGCTCAGCCTCTCTGAACCTCCATCTCCTTGTCAAGAAAATGAAGAAGCCAGATGCTCCTCCAGGACTGTGATGACAAAGGAGTAGTGGTACCTGTGGTTCTTCTCCCCTCATCTCCACATTCAGGACAGAGAAGCTACTCCAAGCTGGTTCTGCCTTCTCTTCCTGGGCAGGTCCCCTTTGAGCCATAACTGTGGTACACTGAGTTCAAGAACAGGCCAAGTGCCTATGAGTACAGGCAGCTGAGTCCTCCATCACTTTCCCTGACTCCCTCCCTTTCTTTCCCATCAGTTCACGCAGCCCTCAAGCCCATGCCTTGCAGGCTGGGCAGCACCCACAAAATGGTAGGTGTGTGAGCACAGGTGAGCTCTGGTGAGCACGGAGCTTCTTGGCATGGAGCCGACCCCAGCTTGCGGTGGAGCCTGATGCCTTTCACCAGCTTCTCAAGGCTCTGATCAGTGTTAGCACTGCCAACATGCACTGCTTTGAAATGCAGGGCACCCTGCTAGGGGCTGCATGAAGAAGAGGTTCTGTGGGAGGCCCCTGCCCCTAAGGAGCATAGTCTAGTCAGAGAGGTGTGATGTCCACATGGGAGAAACCAAACAATAAATAAGGATTATACACAGCATGTTGTTGCTGCTCAGCCGCTCGGTCGTGTCCGATTCTTTGCAGCCCCATGGACTACAGCACACCAGGCTTCCCTGTCTGTCACCAACTCCCCAAACTTGCTCAAACTCATGACCATTGAGTCGGTGATGCCATCCAATCATCTTGTCGTCTGTCATCTCCTTCTCCTAGCAGGTGTTAAGGGTCAAATGAAGACATCACTCAGCACTACAGGAAACTAGAGAATGGAAAAGGATTCAGATCAAAGTTGAGGATTTTCCTGAGCCCCAAGAGCCATGAAGAGTGGTCCTGGTGCTTTGATGAAGAGGGCGGGGGGCTGAGCTCGTCCCTCTAATTAGGATACATCCCTAGAAGGTTTATCAGAGGACCTACCATCCATGGTGGGGGGACATGTACAGAAAGTCCACCTCCTCGAAGTCTCCCAAAGATGCTGGACCCTTTAGTCCCAAGGGCCTCAGGGCTGACTTTGGGACCTGACTCTCTTCTAAGTCTCCACGCTGAGAGTGTGCATCCTCCTGCCCCTTCTTCTATGGGGAAAGACTGAGTTGCTGCTAAATTCCTAGGGAGAAACAAGAGGAAAGAAGATGGGAAGCCAGTTCTTCATGATTCTTTATCCATGCATTCGTCTTATATAACCATGCATCTATCCATTTATTCACTTAATCCTTCATTCACTGTTATATTTAGCAATTGTTATATGCCTGGCCAACCCACTCCAGTGTTCTTGCCTGGAGAATCCCAGGGACAGAGGAGCCTGATGGGCTGCCGTCTATGGGGTCACACAGAGTCAGACACAACTGAAGCGACTTAGCAGCAGCAGCATATGCCTGGCACTGTGTCCCAAGCTATGAGTCCAAAATAATTACCGATTTCCTCTCCTTCTTCTACCCTAAGCAGGAGTCTGTGTTACCCCAATTTTTAAGGCTCTCTTCTGTCCCACCCCATCTCAGGGACCAGATGTACCATGAGATTCACAGACTCACTCCATGCACTGGCAGGACCCTAATAAATGCAGACCCCAGTGCTCTGGTCAACAGACTCTCTCATAGTGAATCGAAGAGTTTCAACTTTACAAATCCAGATCCACCCACTACTTCGTGAAGGGACAAAGAATAGGACCCAATGTGCTGGCTTCTTCGAATCAGATACAGAGCTGTGTCCAGCTCTGACCTCCCACTGGATGTCTGATGCCTGACATGCCAACTGATTCTAGCCTACCCTCACAAGCCCCTACTCCCCGGGGCTGTCCACCTAAATCATTCCAGTTGCCTTTTATCCTTGCCTGCTGCCTCTCCCTCCCACCCTCTGACTTCATGGGTTTGTGACAATCGTGCTTTTTAAACTATTTCCTGGAGGATATTTGTGTATCTTTAGTGGTGGCAGAATGCTGTATAATTATCTCCCAATTCATCAGGCTCCTTAACAGGCAAATGCCTTTTTTTCCAATAAGTTTTTCTGGCTGAGGCACCAATAGGCCTTGTTGCTACGGAAACCAGAACGGTTCTGTCTCTATTTTAATGGTATGTTGAAAGCCCTGTGTGTCTGTGCATCACACATATGGCAGCTGTTCACTTTCTCAGCTCTTTTTTTCCCTTTCCTTCCTCTACCGGCCTGTCCAGCAGTTCCCTGCAGCCCATGTTTCAGAACATGTCCTCCTCATCCACAGCCCCTGCCAGACCCCTTCCTGCCTTTTCCTGTGCCTCCACCTCCCCCTCCCCTTCCATCTGGTGTTCTCAGCTGTTTAGAAAGAGATACCAGTTGGTTTGCCTGAAATCTCAGAGGGATAGAGAAGAAATGGGTAATGGTGGGAACAAAGCTTTGCAAAAACCTTTGACCAGCCAGGTGTTTCCTGCTGGAAGACTCATGGCCTCACTTGGCCACCTTCCTGGAACAGGGGGGCTTCGGAGGAGGAGGAGAGGAGATGGAAAGTTCAGCTCAGGGCAGGAGTGATGGGAGGAGCATCTTCAGAAGTACCATCTGCTGCTGCTCCTGGGTGTGGACTAACATCCTCCACCCAAGTCACCAGGTTTGGTTCAAAGACTGTTGGAGGTGGAGAGGGCCCTGCTGAAATGAACTGTTTATGCACTTATTCCACAAACATTTACTGGACACTTAAAATATGCCAGACACTATTTTAGGCACTGGGAATATGCCAACGGTCCCTGTCCTCAACCAGCAAGACTAGTGTACAGATCACTGTTAAGACAACATGGTAAGTGGTGAGAGGTGATGTCATAGTGAGGGGCTTAGGATCTGGAATCAGACAGACTTGACTGCAGCCTTGGGCCAGCATCTTTGAGCTGTAACCTTGGGTAAATAACTAAACCTCTTTAAGCTTCAAGCATCTCATCCATGAATGTAGCATTCCAATTAAATTATTTTCGATGATGCTAGAGAAGACTCTTGAGAGTCCCTTGGACAGCAAGGAGATCAAACTAGTCAATCCTAAAGGAAATCAGTCCTGAATATTCACCAGAAGGACTGATGCTGAAGCTGAAGCTCCAATACTTTGGCCCCACCTGATGCAAAAAGCCAACTCATTGGAAAAGACCCTGATGCTGGGAAAGATTGAAGGCAAAAAGAGGAGGGGGCGACAGAGGATAAGATGGTTGGATGGCATCAGCAGCTCAATGGACATAAGTTTGAGCAAACTCCAGGAGACAGTGAAGGGCAGGGAATCCTGGCATGCTGCAGTCCATGGAGTTGCAAAGCATTGGACATGACTGAGCAACTGAACAACAAACTGATGTTGAAGTAAAGTAAAAAGTCTCTATGAGCACATTGCCCATCACACAGTCCACCCTCAATCTATCTTCATTACCATGGTTGTCATCGCGTTACGATTACCATTGTTGAGGTGGTCAAGGGGTCACGATAACGTGGAAGGTGGCCCGGAAGAGGGGTTGGACTGGACACTTTCTACATAAGAAAAGGGGAAGGGCATTCTAGTCAGCGGGACCAGAGGGTGCAAAGGTGGGTGGCACGGACGGGAAAGTGCTTCTGTGTGGCTGCAGAGCCTGCCACCTGCATCTGGGGACAGGGACGCAAGGGGCTCGTCCTGGGCTGTGAGGAGCTGGATTGGCGCCCTGAGGGGACTAGGCCTGCATCGGCCCCCTTAGTGGAAGCAGGCAGGAGACACTTAGGTTTAAGAGTGTCACAAGCACATAAACTGTCCAGAGGGCTTTTCCTTGTGATACACAAAAATGCCAACATTAAGGGACTCCCAAGCCTTTCCTCACTTTAAGAGTAAGTGGTCCCAGGTGATCAAACATGCATCCCTTGCTCCAGCACACTCCAGTCACCTGTCCCTGAGCATCAGGACATCAGTGCAGCAGCCCCAGCTGTGTGGCCTTGAACTAAGCACTGATACAATGGGCGGAGTACACAAGATGACTCTGCGAAAGGGCAGGGATATACGTATATGTACCGTTGATTCACTGTGCTGTGCGATAGAAGCTAACACAACATCACAAACAACTATACTCCAATAAAAATGAATTAATAAAAAACTATGACCCTGAAGTCTCTTCTAACTCCTGATAACGTGACTCCACAAAGAATTTAAAGGAGTGGTTGATGGCACTGAAGATGGAGTGATTCACAAAGGACAGAGATGTTGTGTGTGTAAAGAACAGTGTGATGAAGACACAGAACACAGATTTGTGGTTGCCAAGGGGGAGAGAGGTAAGGCAGAGATGCAGGGGGAGTTGGGTACCAGCAGAGACAAACTATTTTATTTTAGGATGGATAAACAACAGGTCCTATTGTATAGCACAGAGAACTATATTCAATATCCTGGAATAAATCGTAATGAAAAAGAACATGAAAAATGTATAAAAAATAAAGCAAGTAAGATTTTGAAAAAAGAAGAGTAGTGTGGTGATTGGAGAAGCAGCATAAAGGGTGGAGCAGACTTGAGGTGTAGAAGGAATAGGCGTGATTTGGTGACTGAGAAGGTGCAAGAGAGGAAGGAGGAGAAGGGTCAGGGATAACTTGGAGGCTAATTCTGTTGTGCTTGGAAGCAAGTCAAGAGTAAGACGGGATGCTCTGTGGCCTTATTAAAAGAGAAACAGCAGAACTGCAAGAGCTGCTCTGAGTCACGTGGTACATCCACTCTCCACCCTCCCCACTGAGCAAGCATTCTTGAAATTTGCGATCTAAAATGATGCCAAATTTTCTTTAATCTTGAGTTCAAAGTAAGACAATAATATCTGAAAATAAGGGTCAGCCTGGAGCTTCAGAATCAAAACGAGATCAGAGCTGACCAAAGGGTAGGACCCAGGGTCCCATAACCTACCCATCCACAGCCACTCACCCTTACAGGGCTCTGTAAGGGTTACAAGGAAGGCTTACACCTCTTTACTGAAGTATAGCGGATTTACAATGTTGTGCTAATTTCTGGTGCACTGAAAAGTGATTCAGATATAAATGTGATGCTATGGACTGTAGTTCACCAGGCTCCTCTCTCCACGAAATTTTCTAGACAAGAATACTGGAATGGCTAGCCATTCGCTTCTCCAGGGGATCTTACCAACCTAGGGATTGAACCTGGGTCTCCTGCACTGCAGGCAGATATTTTACTGTCTGAGCCACCAGGGAAGCCTATATATATATATATATATATATATATATATATATATATTGTTTT